>NQII01002023.1:207109-235649 GCA_002778355.1 Clitarchus hookeri | reverse complement strand
CAATCTCTGTTGAAATGGCGGCCGGGTAGGGGTAGGGTCGTTATGCTCTTTGGTTGACTTGGATTCCTCCGTCTTGGTGGTTCATTTCAGTCTAAGGTCACGTGCACCTTACTATTGTGTTCGGTCTCTTCAACTTGTTCGACAAATTCATCCACGGTCTGCGGACTGGGAATCTGGAGGGGATTCCTTACTTGTGGGAGTAGCATCCAGGTGATAGCTCGTACATCTGTCCTCGCTAACTTCTGGCATAATTTGCTTGCACACTTGTACTTTGCGTTTTATGAATATTTCCACCTCGTCGTCTGCAGTCTGGCAGTAACTGTATAACTCGGAGGTTAATCGCGTGAGTACTTCCTCCCCAGAGAATTGCGTAGCCTCGCTACTGCTTAACTGTTCCCACTCGGTTATGAACTCCCCATACCCGTTCCACCACTCAAGCGCCTTACCAGACATTTGTTTTCGGGTTCGGGTCACCCACTGTTTAACCGGAATTTTGTTGGCTTGGAATTCCCTGTCACATTCTTGGGTGAAGTCTACTTGGTCTTCTTGGGGACGACCTGCAAATTCTGGCAGATGTGGCCTATTGGGTCTTCTTACTGACGTTTCACTAAGGGGCCCACGATTGCTTGGTCTTGTGCCCTATGACACCTCACAATGATACACCAGCCCTGGTCGGGTAATCCTTTCATCCGACCATCCTATGCAGAGGTGGTGAATGGTTTGGGAGTAATGATGCATCATACTGTGGTAATACCACGTCTTTCGCAGCTTATCAAATTGAATTTGATAGACTGCTGCAACCGGCAGGCTTCACATCGGTAAACCGATGCTCGTCATTCCATCCTAGGTATCGGTAATGGTATTGAGCTGGGCAGTGTGCACGCTGGATCAAGTACTTGCCTTCACCAGGGCTGATGGCCAGCTGGCACCTTTCGTTATCAGTTACCCCAGGTTCAGCGTTCATGGCGGCGGCCTCACCTGGGTTTATCAAATTCTCCCCTCTTTCAGACATGGTTCGTGGTTAAGTTGAGCGCCACAGGGTGTTTTGAGACTCGTGAAGTCTAATACTGGTTTCTGTGGTTATTAACCTGGCCTGTTCTCTTAAATCAGATTCGTGCTGACCTTGGTCTGCCAATTGAACGCAGTTAAATTGGCTTTGGCCACATGTTGGGTGCCACAAAAAACTCTCCACTTATTGATGCATGATGGTCATGTCAAGAGGTTTTTTTCTGCACAAGTCAGGCACACAGGTTTCGGGCAAACTCTACTGTGGAGGCGTCTGTATTATCCGACAACGACTTCGCACTGGTCCCTTGAAGAGGGCAGGGTTGGTACGCCACCTGCTGGGCACGAAGTATGTGGTTGCAAGATGATGCCTCTTGGTGGTTGGGGCAAGGGTTATGGTTGGCTTACCACTGGAGCCTGTACCTCGAGGCTGTTGAAGACTCTGCTCCACCTTGGCTGGCTTCTGCTGGAGATGGTGGGTGTGGAGGATATCCCCCGTCCAGTCCCGTGTTTGACGTGCAGGTGTGCTGGCAGGAATGGGGTTGTCTGGTTTTGGCGTCGCGGTCGGTGATGTCTTGCTGGGCTGGTCGGCTGTTGGGTCTATGCCAAGTGGCAGTGGGCCACTGCAGCGCTGTAGTCCCACTGCAGGATGGGCAGCTGCAGGAACCCTAATCAGTGGGCCAAAGAGGTTGGAGAGGTGGGTAGTAAAGTGAGGCCTTACTAGGTGTCGGGTGGCCTGTACTTATTCCCGCAGGGAACAAACAGCGGAAGGCTGGTATGGGTTGACTACTAAGAGAGTGTCGAGTTGCGGGGACAGCAGTTGTCCTCCGGGCGTTCCTCTTGCTTCGTCGTTGATGGTGAACGTAATGGGCAGGAAGTTTCTAATGTTCAACCCTGTAAAGGGCAGCAGTAAACAATGCCCTTGCTAGTGTGTAAACTGGAAGTGCCTGGGTCAATCCTTGTCAGGCCTGGCACCCCCATCTGCGAGTTATACGCTCTGGAGGGAGTGGGGTAGCTGACCTGTTTGGCCCAGATACTTTGTTGTGTGTCTTTCTAGTGGTTGTGGCTCTACTGTATGTATTTCCCTAGCACCGATGTACCAAGTTCACAGTATGAGTGGACATTGAATCTGTGGTGCAGATGTAGGAATGCAGGCAGACCCCTGGTGGGGGACTGCCTGCATTCCTACTCTAGGTTGGTAAATAGTTGCCAAATACATGGTTCCTTGCCATGACCTGCTGGTATGACACTTACCAAGTTGGGGAAATAACCCACATTCACTTCAGAGCAAGGAAACATAAGTTAGTTGGAAGATGTATTTTATTCTCACGAGAATAGAACATTGTGACTCTCACTATCTACTATGTGAACACACACTAAGTGTTCAACGGATTGTAAATAAGGGCAAGGCAGTTGAAGGGGCTTGTCGGTTGGAACAACCTGGCTTGAAGAGAGGACGAGAGCAGCAATTAAGTAGCCGTGAAAACAACTAAACCCTAATTGCGACTGTTAGTTCTGAAGGTACTATCACGTATGGTGTACGAGTCGTATGTGGTGATATTTGACAGCAAGTGTCGGGTAGCAACGACTCTTCTGCTGCACTGTAGTGAAGGCATTGCAGGTTAAAAGTGCTGGTAGAACTCTGGCAGCTCTCTGGATTCTTCAAGAGGACATTGGCTGTAGTAGAGAGCTTTAGCATGACTGGTGCAAATGCAAGCAATTGGAACAACTGGTGTTTCTGCCGGGCGTCAGCCCTCATATACCCTGGGCTGGGACGGTTCCTTGGTGCCTTGGGTGTTTCGGTTACCTTCGGTTTGGGTCAGGCGGCAACTCTGCTGACATCTCTCAGGCGGTGTAGCGCAGGGTAGTTTGGCAGCTATGCGGATGGTGTTCGCGTATGGGCAACTTCTTGCAGGCTGGTGACTGCTTCTCGGCCAATTTTAACAATAGGCTGGGCCATGATGTGACTTCCTTTTATTATTACGTGGCCACTCTGTATCTGATGTTTCCCGTGGGGTTTAAATGAGCTGGCCTTGGAGGCCGCCAGTCAGGGTTTAATGTCCTTCTGGGCATGTCGCATGAACGTGATGAAGCAAAGTCGAAAAAAAACCATGCTGGGAAGCGTTATGCATCAAGGTGTTGCAAATATTGTTCCTCAGATGTCCCTTATTTCAGCTACTGATGTGAACCATTAAGACATTCCACACAATACTTCTCTTATTTATGCTGAATTATGGTATTTACCTGTGTCTTGTAGGCTGTAGATATTTCCACTTCCAGATCAAAGGAAAAAATATTACACTTTGCATCTTACCCATACAAGACTTTCAACATTTGCCTGCAAGATAATGGGTGACAATGATTATTTACAGGTAGCTATTTTCATTCATTGAAAACTGTGTTCATGTGTTTGTTTTCTTTTACATGCGCCATTGTGAAACAGTCTTTGTCTGGAAGGCAAGGAGCTTGGCACTTCACCTCACGTTCCTGGAATTGCTCTTTCTCCACCGTCAGGCCTCTACACTCTTCCTTAGTAGACATGGCGACTTTCCTTCATTTCCAGGCTCCCATGCACACACGTGCACACAGACACTGAGAGAGAGGAGAGAAAGGAAGAGCGGGATAGATGAAGAGAGGGGGAGAGTGAAAGAGAAATGTTAGAGAGAGAAGAAAGAGAGTTTCATATGGAAAAGAGGGGAGGGGATATGTTTCATTTTCAAGCCTTGTCGTAAAAGGACTTACTACGTTATTTTGACTCCCCTGAATCAAGTACAGTAAAGATCTGTGGTATACCATCATGCCACTGCAATAAATGCTACAANGTTATTTTGACTCCCCTGAATCAAGTACAGTAAAGATCTGTGGTATACCATCATGCCACTGCAATAAATGCTACAACACAGTCTGGCATGAGGTCCAGTAGACGCAGGCTGTTGTGAGGCAGATGGGCCCACAATTGTTGGACAGTGTGTTCCAAATTCCAGATACTGTGTAATGGCGGCAGCTGGTGTTTCAACTGGTACCACACATGCTTGATTGGGGACATGTCAGGGAAGCGAGCAGATCATGGTAGTGGTTAGACATGACTGAGGCATTCCTGGGCAACCCGTGCCATGTACATTCAAGCATTCTCCCTCTGGATACATTCAAGCATTCTCCCTCTGGATACATTCAAGCAGTCTCCCTCTGGAATATCGCAACACAACTGATTCCTGGCCAGAAATCGAAGGAGCAGATAGGGGCATAGGATCTCGCCCACGTACTGCTGGGCCCACAACAACCCGCGTAACATGGGAGTGGATCTGCTATTATAAGGTATGGCTCTCCATTGGGAAGGGTGTTGCTAGATAGCAAGATTGGGATTATGGTAGGGCTACCACCAGCCCTGAGGCCAAAATCCTGTAAAATCCTGGAATTATTTGGTCAAATTGGTTTACTCATCACTAAACACCACACATTGGCAATCTGTGGCATTCCACATTGCTCTGGCCTGGCGCTGCTACAANTGGTTTACTCATCACTAAACACCACACATTGGCAATCTGTGGCATTCCACATTGCTCTGGCCTGGCGCTGCTACAAATGGAGTCGTCACTGTCATAGAGTTCTTGGCAGCACACATAATGGGTGCTGGGATTGCAGATTCGCCTCTGCAAGGCATCTGGTTCATGTGCACACAAGAGCTCCGATACTGGCCAATATTGTGAACTGGGTTGCAATGGGATCCCTTGTGCCTGGTGTACAATTCGTCAATCCTCTCGACTTCATGTTGACCTCATCTATCCTGAGCCGGTCTTTCTTTTTTGGTTCCTTCACGTAACCACTGCTCCCAACAGCATCGGACAGTATGGTCTGAACGATCCACATGATGGGATACACTGCGATGCGCCTACCCAGCAGTTTTCAGTCCAGTTATGACGTCTTTGCAATTGCAATCTTCCTGGCATTCTTTTTCACTTTGCATGCTTGCTTGGTATCACCTTATGTTTCTTACGTTAGTTTGACTTCTACGACATGCCAGTGTTTATGACAGCTAGTTTAGTGATCGTTGCATGGTGTCTTCATGGTGCTCTATTTTCATTGTCCGACAGTGTTTATACGTATTCAATGCTGTTGCATAATTTTTTTTTCAATAAAATAAATTGATTAATTTGCCTTATGTGTAATGATGGGTGAGTTTGATTTTTACAGTTTTGAGTTGAGTTGAATCAAGCTGTATGAAACTCAAGTTGAGTCAAATCGAATTCATTATAAAATTTTCAAGTAAAAATTGAGTTTACCCATAAATGTAAATGTGTACCTAATGTACACATGTCCCTTATATTGTCTATTTGCAGTTTCTTCACACTTTTAAATCAAACCTTTGAAAAATCACCCCATGTATGATATTTTTGGTTATTGCCTAAATATGTCTTGTTTCACAAGCATTTATACTTGTGTTAATGTTAGAAAAAAATCTCTTTTTTTTATTTTTACTGAACTTTAACTTATATATTATCCGTAAGTTATAATATTTCATTTATAATTAATATGAAAAAAAAAAAAAAGAGAAAATAGGTGTGTTGGTAATGCCTAGTAAGAAATAGTTCTTATGCAAAAATTATTACAATGCTTGCGCACAGACGCAGTGTGCATTGTCCTTTTTGGTGTAGCCTAATTTTCTTGTATCGATTAAGCTTTGTTTGCATGAGGCGGAGGAATATCATGGAAGTATAACTTTAGCAGAGATTCAAAAAAGTTAGAAGTAACCGCGAATGGACTATAACTTCCTCCTCTTATAGTCATGGTTTACCAAGAAAAAAAGTTTGGGTCTAGTTTTTACCAATAAGAATAATAATTTGCTCTGTTAAAATATTTGCAACGCTGCCTTTTCCCTTCCGCTAACGAATGAAAGGACTACTGTAGGTAGAGAACGTATAAAAGGAACAGAGATATCACTAACGTCAACCACTTGATGCTTATATAAAAATAAAAATAAAATAACAGTTAGAGGAGAGGGAGGGCTGAACATCACAAACAAAAACTGAGCGTCAACGCATGTAGCAGAGTTGTTATCATTGCACCGCAACTCTAATGGTTTAGAAATGTAAATTATTGGTTCGCGAGACTTGAAAAGTGTTTGTTTGGTGCAAATTTTTGTTTGTTTATAACCTAAAAATATTGTTGCACTGCGCAAATATTTGTTTGTTTATAACCTAAAAACACCGTTACTCGACTTGCACATTCAGTAGCTCTATGCCTGCTGGGAAAAAACTATACTCTTTGTTAGTTCTACTCAACTCGACTCGAATTTTCGTGAATTGACCCATCAATACGTATGTGTAGGTTTGTATATATAATGCACTTATATACACGTATATATTGAAACCTTTGTGTAAATTATTGTAACTTTTGGCGAGCTGTCAGGGTTTTTTTGTGCAGGAATATAATTTATTTAAATATATAAAGCAACTAAAAGTGGGAACTGCACAGTCTTTCTAGTGAAATCAGTGCCGCAATATAATTGGCTAAGTTGGTTCAAACGCATAAACTACAATGAATTGACGTAAAAATATTACTTTGCTGACAAGGTTGGTCTCCTATGATTTGAAAATTTAAATTAATTGATGTGCTGGTAGTATTTTATAAAATTTACAGGCACTGATACTGGTCAGAAATTATTGCATTTCATTGTATAGCAGGAAATGACAAGACTGAACTAGCACCATGTTCGTGCCATTTTACCAAAAATTAATTTTTTAACCATTTCGCTATTTTTTTTGTTTGACGCATGACGCGCCCAGCCGAGAAGAGAGCGACAATTTCACAACCTGCCAGAACGTGCGTCAAAGCTCATACCGACGTCACCCGAATATTTCCTTCCAATGACGCACGTGCTAGGGGACAGAGAGAGGCGCTCGTCAGCGCATGAGGCTTGTGTCCCCTGATTGACGCACGCCAAAGTTTGACGTAAATCGGGTCGCCATTGACGTAGGGAATTCCTCGAGGGGACGGGGGATATAGCACAGCAGGAAAGTGGAGAAGTCAGTCAATCCCGAGGACTCAAGAGACGCGGGGTCAGCGCCAGGGGTGCGGCCCAGTTGGACGGCCGGGGAGTCAATCCCGAGGACTCAAGAGACGCGGGGCCAGCGCCAGGGGTGCGGCCCAGTTGGACGGCCGGGGAGTCAATCCCGAGGACTCGAGAGACGCGGAGGTCGCGCCAGACATCGCGGGACGGACGCCGAAGTTGCAGAGAGACGTGAAGCCGAGAAGAACCAGCATACAGTAGCAGCTCAAAGGACCGTTCCAGAGCGACGCGCTGCTGGTGCCTGAGAACTGNCGAAGGACCGTTCCAGAGCGACGCGCTGCTGGTGCCTGAGAACTGCCTGTTCGACCACATCCACAACCAGACCAAGTGCTGGCAGTTCGACCGTTGGAACGTGACTGCGGCACAGTCGTGTCAGGAGCGCGACCTCGCGCTGCGCAGTTTCGCCATGCTGCTGCCCTGCGGCATCTCGCTCTTCTCCAGCGTCGAGTTCGTCTGCTGCCCCAAGCACTTCAAGGATAACTTGAAACCAAAAAAACCAATTGATTTGGCAGCACTGAAGGGCAAGCAGACAGATCTGTTTGATGATGTGGAAGAGGACATGGCAGTTGACGAGTATGACGAAGGTGAGGAAGATGATGATGAAGATGAAACTGAGGGCACGGATGAGGTCGATGATGAAGCAGGTGGTAGTGAAGATGAAGATGACGACGATTATACAGAAGACGAGAGGTTCAATAGCGATGCACCGAACAGCAGCGCTGCGCCTTGATCATCCAAGCAGCAGAACAGCATTCCCAGCCCAAGTCCCACTCAGGCACCTGGAACATCTTCGTCCACACATGTGCCCACACCAGACCCCTACTTCACGCATTTGGATGCTCGTCTGGAGCACCAAGCCTACAAGGATGCTCAGCAGCACCTTGAAGAGATGCACAGGGAAAAGGTCACCAAGGTGATGAAAGATTGGTCAGATCTAGAGGAACGATATCAGGACATGCGATCAAGTGACCCAAAAGCTGCTGAAGACTTCAAGAAACGAATGACCCAGAGGTTTCAGAAGACGGTCCAAGCCCTGGAGGAAGAAGGAGATGCGGAGAAGCACCAGTTGGTAGCCATGCATCAGCAGAGGGTAATGGCTCACATCAACGAGCGGAAGAAGGAGGCCATGGGCTGCTACACCCAAGCTCTCAATGACAATCCACCCAATAACCATCGTGTACAGAAGTGCTTGCAGAAACTGTTGCGAGCACTGCATAAAGATCGCCACCACACCATTTCCCACTATTGTCACCTGCTGACCTCTGGCTTTGAGCAAGCAGAAAGAGAGAAGCCGATCACACTGGAACACCTCACGGACATTGATAAGATGGTCAATCAGTCTCTTCAGATGCTGGACAGGTTTCCAGAGCTGCGCACAAAAATTGGTTAGCTCATGGAATATTACATCCAAGCTCTTCGAAGCAAAGATGAGACTCCTGGTTCTTTGCTAGCCATGACTAGGGATGCTGAAGCAGCCATCCTGGAAAAGTATAGAGCTGATGTAGCAGCTAAACAGGAAGAACGTGAGCGGCAGAGACAGCTTGAGAAGCAGCGCAAGGAGCAGCGTAAGAAGGAGCGAGTAGAACTGCATGAAGAGAAGCAGCACGTGGATGCTAATCTTGGTGGCCATGAGAAGTTTGACCCTGAGACAATGGAGGATGAACATCTCAGCACTGCTGTAACATCTGGCCCTGCTGTCTTGCACCACGAAGTGGCTAAGGTAGCCCACGCGCAGACACATGCTGTCAGCCATGGAGAGCAGACTGTGACGTGTCATGTTGAATCAGTTGTCATATTTAAATAAAGTAATTGTGTAACCCAACATTTTGCTAAATACAGTTTATGACTGAATATCAAGTAAACATATGAACATATTTTGTTATATTTCCACTATGGTGTGAAGAACAATTATTATTATTTAGGTAATTTCTTTCTAACATACTACAAATCTGAAGGTTTCATTTTTATTGTATGCATCACTAAGCAATGTAATTATATGGTTCAATACAACTTTCAACTACACAAAATTAATTACTAGAAGATAAACTATTTATCCTCTAACTATCTTTCTCATTTGGTAATATTATGTATAAAATTGTATATTTTCCATATTTAAAAGACTTGTGAACTGCATTTTTGTGAACCAACAAAACATTTTGGTTCAGGAAGAAATAAAACTTAATGTACTCAAAACAATACAAAATTTAATTACATTTTCGGAAAATAGTTATGAAACCGTGCTGACGTGGTAAGTAGGACGAACTGGTAATGCACTCCGTCCAACCGCAAGCAGTCGATGACAATTAGTTCAGAGCCCATGCTAACAATGTCCTATTGTCTTTCTAGCATGTTGGCGACATAAACCCCAACCAAACAAATAGATGTGATGTACTAAGATTTTCTGTCCTGTCGCAGCGCATTTCAGGGCTAGACAATTATTCCGCTTCATTTTCCTTCATGGTTGTGGGGATGTGCGGGAACCGCAAAGTGTAAGGAAAGAGGAGGGAGGGCGAAGCCCGCTGCAACCTCCACAATTGCTAATAGCAGGGCTGTGTTGCCGGCAGCCTGCAAGGCCGCCTTGCCTCAACCCCCAGCTGCGCGCCCATCTTCGCTCTGTCACACTCTCAACCCTGGGTGCAAATATGCTCCAGAATGTTTTCATAGACTGGAGTTGATTGAAACTTGTCCATACCACAAAATAATGCCAGGGTTTTCAAATAATATTAAACATGACTAATTATAAATACGATTTTTCCAATTCTTCTTTGAAAATATTCCAAAAGCTACACTCGTCTTTCCCACTGCTGTTGATAACTTCAACAATCAGTCCTCACTGGAATTATTATTTCATCCACATATTTTTTAAGTTATAGAATTAATTTTGAATAGTCTTTTATCATTTTCTGCTGCAGTGACGATATTTCCAAGACACGTTCCTTTTATAAATTAGATTTCTGTTTATTTTCGCAACAAGCAGTCTGGTTAATATAACAATTTTCTTGCAGCTCTCTCAAGTGTATTTCATCTAAAGTAGTATGAGAACATGCTTTTGTCGCTCAGGTGATAAAGACTTTTTATCTCACTTTGCATAAGTGAATAATTTAAACCACACGTTTATATCGCTTTAATAGCTGATTCCTATTTTCATGCAGATGTTAGTCTTCCTCGCAAAAAATTGATTTTCATAATTTTCCAGGCTCTGCCACTTAGGGAAACAGATTAGCACAAACAGGATTGTTAGGAAAGCACATTAATGTAAATGGGACGGTTAAGGGCTAAAGAGTTATGGTTTCTCTGCGTATGTATCCATTTCCTTCCATTTTTTTGGGTGTAGACTACATGTCTGTATCATAAGAATTGTATGTATTATAGACTTATATTCTTACATCTGTTTATGAAAGGAAAATTCGGGCAGAATGTTACATTACAGTGGACTCTCTGTGTACCGAAAACGCATGTACCAATAAACCACATCCACAGTTAATTTTCCATTGTACCGGCAAATTTCCTATATAAATAATGATACAATTATCCGCTTTTATCGTTTATTGGCTGTATCATTGATCAAAATATCTTTTAGTCCTGTCACTGAAGATTTCACGCAATGGTTGGCTTTAGTAAGTGGTGCCTAGATTTTTATTTATATTAATAGTTTGGTCTATCACTAAAACAATAAAAACAAAGTCCATAAAATTTTTTTTACTAAATGTTTTAAAATAAAAATTTAATTTTTTGAAACATGAAAAAATGTTATTTTTCCTTGTCAAGGCAGTGTCGGTATTGGTATCGGCAATATCGGAAAAGGCTCAAAAACCATATCGGCTCACCTCTACTACCAACTTTAAAACCCAGAGTTGCACGACACATTCTCGTCAAGGGAAAACAAGTGACCATGAATCCCTGCCCACGTCCAAGAAACCTTGCATACAACAATGTGATTGTGGGAATTTACCAGTAAATGCTCTTATGGTTGCAAAATGTTTTACTGTATTTGTGAATAAATAATTACTACTGACTGCAGTTTGTAACATGTGTAACACCACTCTTTAACAACAGTTTTCTTCTGTTTTTCAGACTGTATTTGAGATTTGTCAGACAACATGTTCAGAGAGTGCGAATATGATGAAGATAGCCCGTCAAAAGCATCAGCCAGCAATAAGCAGTCACTCTAAGAAGAAGGAAGAACGAGCGCAGAAAGCTGCAGGTGAGACTACACTCTGCTGTGGTAGGTGTGTTGTGTGTCTGGAGTGAGGTGGAGAGACGTGTCAGAAGACTGGGTTCACTCCACACTGCCTGGGACTTGATGGGGCAGGCAGTGTGCCTTACCACCATCCTGCAACAGCAACCCAGTGTGTGGATTCCTCTCCAAGAAGTGTAGGCTCATTCCACTCTCACACGTAGGACAATTGTTTTACATTTTTTATAGATAAAATTTTAACTACAAATTACATAATGTTTTTGTCTCAAGTTATTGTGATTTTGTTAAGTACACACTTTTAAATTTTTTGTACTACAGAACTTGTTTTAAACCTCCTTGCATTTTGTAGAAAAAAAAACCTTGAACCTATGTTACATATGTGACATGTTATTTTTACCAAACTTTCAATTGTTGTGACAGACATGGGAAACTGATAATTTCAAGAGTACATTTTAAATAATATTCTTTTAGTACAGTCCCTAGACTTTTTACTTTAATTTGAGTGTCCTTTTCAACAACATTTTTTAGATTAAAATGAAAAATATCTTCTGCCAGAGAATGTGCACTTTGCAATTCACACGGTTTGTATTTTGCTGACAGTCATGGAACTGTAAAATTCCAGCAATGCTCAAAGCACTCTCCCAAGGGAGCTTCTCCATGACTTATTTTGTGGTGTGTTATTCAACATAATAGATCTGGGTGCTTGGGACAAGCTGACCAGCAAACCCTTTGGCAGATTGAACAACAATTTGTTCTTCTTTCCTCATTACCTTTTGTCACACTAACCTTTCAACAGTTCCCCTTTTTTCATCAATCACATCTTTTCCATGGGAAGTAGAAAGGACTTCCACAAAAATTTTCTTTTGTATTTGACAAACAGTATACCAAAGAGTTTAACCATGTACTTGTTCTTGAACTCTGAGGAAGGACCACCACTCCAAATTACCTCCTCCTTTATAATTATGTCTGGTCAGATGATTTCATCATAGGTTTAAAATTACAAATATACTACTGTCTTTGTCTTTACTTACTGCATAGGAGCAAACAAAATATGTTTTGCATTTTCCTTCAAAGAACAAAGCTGCAGTGAAAAGAAAAACCACTTGCTCTTGACCAGAGTGCAATCTGTAGTTCATTCTGGTACTCACGTACAAAATATATTGCAAAATCAATTTGTACAATGCATTTGTTACTGTGCACACTTTTTTCTTGTTGAAATTATGCATGTTTGGTTCTTTTCGCATTTACATGAGCTATCATATTGGGAAAGTCATGGACTAACATTTCAAAGAGGTCTCCAACAGAACTTTCTTTGTTTAGCAGTTGTAGTTTACCATCATTCTTTTCCCACACCTTCCAAATAACTACATTCTGTGGATTATTGTGCAACAATAACTATTTTCCATTACAACAGTTTTCACATCTATGTATTTTGCCAACATTTGGAGTTAGTGTTGTTATCGCACAAATGGTTTTCCCATAAGTTATTTGAGTGTTGGAGAATGTAATGCATTTAGCTTGATGCGTGACGCCTACTGACACATTTATCATATAGGACTTTGCCTTATCTTCATGTGTCATCATGTCACCACCCCAGGCGGGGTTTCAACCCTGGACAACTTGCTACCAGAGTCTATCGGCACGCCCCTAGGCAAGGGGCACCCACGGACACTACCGTCAAGACCGTCTTCACCTTTGTGTCAGATGCTACCTAGCTGCATCTCTCTTGTCTAGTTTAGACACAGGTCCCCTTCACCTGGTATTACCGCAGTTTACTTCTGTTACAGTTCATTGATAGTTAGGAATTAGTATGGGCTACCGTGTCTATTCCTCACGGGAATAAACATGTGGTCTTACCTAACCTCAGAGTACTCATTTCTAGGATGACTCTGACTCCAATCCCAAATAGACGTCAGCCGAAATCCTTTTTGCGGAATCTTTTTACGGAATCTATAGTAGGACTGCGGGCTCCCTTAACTGGGCGCCTGTACGTCTTGAACACACACATTAGACGGCCACCCATACTGTGGGTCAGGTATGCCGTGGTACCTGGTGCACACGTACGGTAGAGCCACAACCACTATAAACTCAATCCACAAGGCGGTACGTCATCCAGCCCAGGCAATTCACTCCATCCACCACTATGTTATTTTCGCCGGTTGGAGTGATAAGACTGGTTCTGGCAGTCTGACACCTTCTGGACCACACCTATAACGCGACTAGACATCCTAATCAGCCCAGTGCTCCATCCAGCACATTATTTTCGCTGGTTGGAGTATAGGACTGAATCTGGGTGGGCTAGCTGTGACTGGCTGAACACATAACTAGGGATTTTCATTGCCTGCTCTTCCTCAGCGTGGAAAGATCTTAGTTCCTTCCTCTATGCCCTTCACACAAAGGAGTGGTGCAAAGTGGAGAGCTAAGAGGGCAGCTACGGCCTCTGAGCCTTGCTTGAACTGCAACCCAGTGCCAACTGCCCTCTGCAGTCTAACCCCACGGGAACGAGCTCAAGCCGCTCGTCAACTGGAGAGGTCTCACCTCCCAGTTCCCCATCGCCCTCTTTCAGCCACCCCACAAGACTACCGGCGAGTCACATCCTATCGTTAAGAGATTTTGCCAAGGACTGCCAGTACCACTAAGAATAGCCAACCCGTGGTTTAGACCCACCAGGACCAGCAGCCCTCCATGGGCTCCAACCAGCACTGCCAGCTGCATCACCACCTTCGCTCAAGGACTGGGCCCGAGTTCCAGCCGGCACCAGCAGCAACAGCGGCCATGTCAGGAGCAACCCCGGGCCACGCCCACTACAGGTAAACCAGTGTCTCTGTGCAAACCAGTTGTGCGAAGAACTGCTAAGCCCACACCGAACTTTGTGCTGTGCCGTCAAGCCACGTGCTCCAGGTTATATAACGGCCGGGACCAGTCAGCAGCCAATAAAGTCAATCCCGTTACAAAGCCAGTGTGTCTGACCGGTACATTAAAACCTTGCCCGACCGTGACATTGTCGTCAGTCAACCGACGTCATGCGCCAAAGAGTTTTCGTGGCGGACAATGTGGGGCCACAGCACTTTGTTAATTGGTTAATAAAGCAGATCCGGGCCAGCATGACCCCAAGAACCAGTGAATCTAGCCGGGAGCCAAACTGAAACCAGTCAGACTTCGGGGAGTCTGTAAACACCCCATGGCGCTCAATTGTAACTAGCCAAAATCATCAAATCAAATTTGAGCCTTGCTGACCAAGGCAAAACCGCCATTGACAACCAAACCGAAAGGTGCAATTTACTCACATGCCCCGGCGCATACGTTAACTTCATTAATTGCGCACCAAAATATATTCTACTACCTCTGCTTATGCTTAGAGTGGAATGACGAGCCCGGTTACACTGATGGGCTGGAATACCGCTGCAATGAATGTCTGGCACCCCCTAGAATGTCTACTGTAGCTGGCTCACTTGCGCAGGACGAGGGGTAAATACCATAAGCTGTATTATGTCTGTGCCAACATTTCATCACGTATGCATAAGCTGACCAGAAGTAAGGATTACGAGATTGGGCTTAGTGTACAGGTGTGAGGTTTGCAAACGTATGGCAAAATACAGACCAAATATTCCCTGCACTCAACACAGCATGACATCCACCCAGGGTAGCGACGGGCCCCAACTTCCAGAATTTGCGGGAAGACCCCACAAGGACCCGGTTACATTCACCCAGGAATGCGAGAGGGAGTTTAAGGAAAACGAGGCCCTAGTTAAACAATGGGTCTTCAAAACGCAGAAACAGTTAAAAGGGAAGGAATTAGACTGGTGGAACAAATATGAAGAGTCCATTACAGAATGGGGGCAACTTTGTTCACGCCTTTCCACACAGTTCTCAGGTGATGAAGTATTAGCACACTTAACGACGAGAGTTCCACAGTCGAACCCAGGCCACCATGGACGAGGCCAAAATCTTTATAAGGGGTAAAGTGCAAATGTACTGCAGGATTTTTCCTGAAGGGAATGAGGAAAGTTGTATTTGTAATGTTACGCGTATGCTGCTACCGAAATTACGAAATCTTCCCAACTTCCCAGGTCGCAATCCTTAAATGAATTAGCTAAGAGGGCTCGCGAGACTGAGCAAAATTTCAAGGTGCATGCCATTCTAGACAAAACGCAGCAGCAAGATCCAGGAGGTCGTTAAGCCGCCCGAGCTGAAAGGGAACCCTTCCCCTCCCCCTCACACGAGGCTTCCTAAGTGCTGGTTCTGTCCGGAATGGCACTTTAACCGGGACTGCCCAGTCAAGCAGGCAGGTGGCAAGTAGAGGAAGGAGGAAACAACAGGAGCGCCTGAACACCCGCAGTGCGGGACAGAAGTTAAGGACCCAGCAAGACGGGAAACGCCAGGACCGGGATGCAAAGTAGGCCACCACCACCGAGGAACACGGGTCCGTCTACATCCAAGCATTAGCAGAAGAATACGACCCACCTGAAGCCCCGCACGTAGAAGTGGAGATTAATGGACATCGGGAACTCGTTCTTGTAGACTCCGCCGCTACGGGGAATTTCATATGATGTAACTTGCTTGACCCTGCACAATTAGCTTCACTTCGCCCACAAACCCGCCTAGTGTATATGACACAGCACAACCAGACCCTTAAGGTCAACGGCCAAACTACTTTGACATTAGGGATATACTGTCAAGTAAACCAAACAGAATTCGTAGTCTCACCGATATTACAGAGGAGGTAATCTTGGGGCAGCCATGGCTACACCAACAACAGTGCATTATGGATCACGGTCAGCAACATACAGTGGAACCGCGTTATAACGATAG
Organism: Clitarchus hookeri; assembly: GCA_002778355.1. Lineage (NCBI taxonomy): Eukaryota > Metazoa > Arthropoda > Insecta > Phasmatodea > Phasmatidae > Clitarchus > Clitarchus hookeri. Next base: position 219,567 of record NQII01002023.1, on the reverse strand, counting down.
TCAATAATGGCAAAATAAATTATCGCTATAGCGAGTTATTGTTATAACAAAATTTACGGTGCTCCGTAATTTTTTTTTATTGTATTTGCCCTTGAAGATTCTGTGTTTAAAGAATGCCGTAAACTACGCGTATGCGGTGACAAGTTAGTACAAAAAAATCTACGTCTGACAGCGGCATTATTTAACAACCAGCAGGCGCACGTAATGTTGCTTCCTCCTCCATTCTTCTTCCTCTCTCCCAAATTTTCGGGTTGTGGGAGGGAGTTGGTGGCTTACCAATCAGTGAGCTACTTCAATACTTTTCTGTCTCTTTCACCTACCTCTTCTTCTCCTGTCCCCTCCCCCTAACCTAAGTCTTTGAAACCTTTCATGCCTCAAAGCAGAGTTTCCACATGTTTACGTTTACCCTCCACTCCCTTTCACATTCATGTTGCAGATCGATAAATTCCTCCAAACCTTCTTGTTTCCGTATAAGGCAGAGGTTAGCCAACCTCTCAGGGTGACCCGCCCTGCTGCAGGTAGCTTGCCCACCACAGGGTTTGGTGCCACAGGTCAGGTCTTGAAACATGCTATATGCACTTGTGGAGAAACTTGCACACCAGACTTCTTGCAGATGTTATCCAGTGCTGACGGTGTGTCAGGTACAAGGTCGTGGATGCAGATTGATCACATGATAGTGCATTACTGCCTCTGGTCAGGAGCACAATGTGCTTGACCTCCTCTGGCAACAAGGTATCGTGCAGATCACCGTCCACCCTGACCACACCATCTCAGTCAAGAAATGGTGCCAATGCGCTTGTAACTTTGACTCCTGGTGGCTGTGTGGTGTGGGGTTAAATGGAATTTTGAGGGGCGGTACAAAGGTGTTACGTGAAGTTTGCGATTGGATACCCGACTAGGCGCCAGACACCGTCAGCAGGTGGTGTTGATGATTATGATGATCTCAGGGTACAGTGGGCCGTTCGTCCAGATGCACGCAGTCCCGTGGTGAATCGTTGAATACTGATGAGCCCCTCAGGCTAGGAGAATCAAACGTTCCTCATGCCTGATAATTATGTCTGCGGTATTGTGGTCCTATTTAGGCTGACCAACACGCCTTTAACTGTAAGAAAAACTGAATTGAACGTACTGAATTTACGGTGACTTGCGTTGGATTAGGTGAAGGCGGGTTGTAGGGGACCCTTACCTCAAAATACCCTAAGGCGGTGTGTAAATAAGAGACACTAAGTATGCAAACTCCCATGTAATTATCCTTGCACAACAATTACATCACATTTCGTGAAAGCTGATGCGGTCTCTGTCCTACGAGCCCACCAAATAGGCTACACTGAGAAAAGGCGCAAAACGGCCATTGTGAACTCTGGTGAAAATTATTCTTCTCCAGGCGATTCAAGCCCTGGGAAAGAAGGGGTGGCAACTCCATGTGAGAATTAAGCAATAACGGTTCCAAAAATGACGTTACTATCGATAAACTACGTGGTTTGAAGCACAAAGTTGAGTTCACCCGAAGCGCGCACGTGATGCAACCCCTTCAGACACTTGTCAGCGATTGACTATGGCAAGCTCTCAAGGCGCCAACTATGGCTGCACGCGGCTCGCCTGGACTATTTCCTGCATGATTGAAAAACTTGCAAACAATTTAAGAACACAAACCCTTGCATGAAAAATGAATGGGAAAATACACAATATTGCTCTGAACATAAAACAATTTCAATTTGGCTCTGATGGCACGAAATGAGGGTGAAACCTTATGGATGAAAAAGATGTGAATTTTAGATTTAACAAAACATAAACACTNAAAACATAAAAATGCTGGTGTTCACACTCTTAGTGTGTCTTTCCTTTGCTTTAATAATGGCTTTTTAATTTTGCCCTACAAATACATGTGCTGGGTTTACCATAACGTACAACCACTCGCTTGGGGGGGGGGGGTTAATTGTGCTGCACTGCCCTACACTCGGCATCTCGCTGTGCACTGGTCACACGCTGGCGCTGGTTGATACGGTGCGGTGGATGCGCGGCGTGGCAAAGAGTCTGAGAGGCAGGACGCCATATTGCATCAACTTATTCCAACAAATTAATTGTGATCTTTTTCATTATTTCACTAAATTCTGTCAGCACACTTAATTCGACAGAGAATTAATTCTATTATAGTAGCACAACACTACACTGCACTGCACAGGCCATGGTTGAATCAAACAAAACTGTAGGGTTTGTTGTGTGCTGACTTCTCTGGAACTAGAGAGTTTTGCATGAGACAGAGTGTGAATGATCGTGCAGCTATATTATTGTGTACACTGCTAGTCTAGACACAACTACAGAAACACTGGGCTGGAGCATTCACTGCACTCACTCGCTGACTAGGCATGGTAGTCTTTCTTTCCCCATTTCTGTCATCTGTGTGCTATTTCCTTTTTGTCCGTAGGCCACCTTTGAAGCCAGTTTTTGGTTCTCTTGAAAACTGCAAGTTCACGGCATAGTTTTCAGTAGTGGTGGTGGCAGTCCACTTTTGTGTGTGGTCATTGCATGGTCAATTATCAAGCAAGTTCAGCAACTACGACCAGTTTCAAATGTTTTTTGTTAAAGTGGGGGAAGGATGTGTTTTGTGTGGGTACTCAGCATGCCCCTGTCCAGTTGCTTGTGGATAGCTGCCCTTGCTCTAGTTGTCAGCCCCATGCCAAGTGAGAGTGAACGTGGTTTGTTATTGCCTTGATCCCCGCAGCGGGAACGCCATCACACGACATGATTCACATAATGTATACGGTTTATGTATCACTGTAGTCTGCTAGTTGTGTGTCAAGTGGAGTGTGTTGTGAATGGTGGTGTGCGCAGGGGAGCAGCGCAGCTCTTTGCTGGCAACCAGCAGTGCAGACGACATCAGCAACAGCTTCTCCAGTGTGATTGTCCCTAAGAGGCCCCGCCCACAGGACCACAATGAAGCAGAAAGGAAGAGGCACAAGAAGAAGAGGGTTACAGTGGATGAAGAGTACTATGTTCCTTACACCGCTGCAGATCATCACAGTGAACAGGGGTAAGGATAAATTAGTACCCTGATGCCTGATTGTCTTGTCGATGTGTTCAACTTGCATTTAGGAGCTTAATCTTCACCAGCTATACTTTTTGTTGTTTTCTTTGGTAGCATTTTAACATATATTTGTACCAAAGTTGGTGTCATTTCTGAATGTGTCGGCCATCAAGTTACAGCATTAGGGAGGGCTGGGGAAAAATGCCAACAGTATTAAAGTGTTTGGAGAAGAAAAGTACTCCCTGGTAATGTAATAAGCTTTGTATGGTAACCACCATTTTTACAGCCAATCCCATGCATGTCTGCAGGAAGTTTTCCTGTAGCATTGTAAGATGAAACTGCCACGTGGCACTAAGGTGAAGAAGGGAAATTGTGTATCACCATGACTTTTACAGAGTTGGCATAAACACTTGGTTCAATTTTCCAGCCTCCCAGAGTCTTTATTACTTAGTTGAGGATACTGAACAAGGCATCTTGCAGCTTATGCATAGGTTGGCATATTGGATGTAATAACATTAAAATGTAAGTTATGACACGTGATGGCCGGGAAGCTTGGCGCATCACCTAGTCTACAGGGAGGGCTCTTTTATGCGGGTTCAGGCCGAGAACCTTTTGTGTCCTTATGGGCTGATTATTGTGGATGTGCCTTAGCTCGGAGGAAGCTGGTGTATAGTGTCGGCCTGGTTAGGTGGCAGCAAGCTATGTAGGCGTCTCAATGCGGCGTGAGCAGTGGTAGATGCTGGCTTACTACCTGTAGACTGGTACTGTAGCTGACCGCTGGCGGGCTGATGCGGACGACTCTTGGGGCCCCGTCCATGGGCAGCTGGCAGTGGCTGGTCCAGGGGCTGCTGGACTCCGGGTGGCGGTGGCAGGTGCTGGCGTCTGGTAGATGGTGCTGGCGAGACCCAGTTCCACGGGCAGTCCGAGCCGCAGGCAGACGTCGACGGGATGCGGTGTGCCGGCGATCTTCCGGTGTGGCTCGAACAAGTTGCTAAGGAGAATGAGGAGTGAGACTCCTGCAGTCGGCGGGCGGATTGTGCCTGATCCCGAGCGGAGGAAAGGCTGGAGGCCAACTGGGATGGGTTACCTGGCAATTGGTTGTCTGTAGGAGCCGTAGATGCCTTCTTATTGGCCCACTTAGTCCCTCCTCGTCGGGTGAATGGCATTCGGTTAGGTACTAAAAGTTGTCGCAGCAAGTAAGGGGCAAATTACAGTAATTCCCTAGCTAAGAGTACCCAGATGCAATAACGTCACACCTTGTCAGGCTTGGTGCTCCAACCAGCAAATCACATGAGGTGGATAGAGAAGGTTAGCTGACTTGGAGTGGTGCTAAAGCTTTGTCGTGAGCCACTCAGAGGCTACCGGGTTACATCTTGTCATGCCTGGCACTCCAACCGGCGAATTGCACGCGGTGGATGGAGTTGGTTAGCCGACACTGCTGGAGTGTACCTATTAGGGGGCTCTGCCGTACGTATGCGCCAAGTGTCTTTGCGCACTGGGCCCACAGTATGGGTGGTCGGCGAATCGTGTGGTATGTTTTGCAAAGTATGAACTACCCAGTTAAGGGAGCCCGCAGTCCTACCCTAGTATCGGCAATTGTTTGGCAAGACCCGGGCACCTGCCGCTCCCTTGGGGAATAGCGTTTACGGGGGGGTTGAGAGGTACAAATCACCCTTGAAATTAAAACGCATTGTGTCGACTTGAATGTATTTATTTTCAGGAGAATAAACAGGGTGACCCGTACTAACTCTTCGGCTTTTGTAGGTACCAAGCAACCGGAGGAAGTGTTAAGTTATAAACAGGTGAAGGGGACCTGTTAAGCATAGAGTAAGTGTAGAGCAAATAATAAATTAGTCGTGTGAACGACTCAAACCCTATTGTTGATCTAGTGTGGTCCTGAAGGGACGGAGTGTAATACTGCCAGGTGTAGTGCATGTCTCCGGGGTTGAAGCAAGCTTCGCTGGTAGTAGATAGGTTGCGTCAGAGGGCCCTAGCACGGCAGTGGTAGGGTGAGCTGCTGAGTTGCCAAGGCAGAGGAAGCAAATGTGATAACTCGACGTCAACTGGCATTCTGGGGTCTCATCCGGCCCAAAATACAGGCTGGTGTCATCCTTTGGCTTCCTTCGGTTAATTCGGGAATCTTCGGCTAGCTGGCTCTTCCCTGTATGGATGGCATCATCCCTTGCTGTGCTCTCTTGGTGAGGATTAGAAGCGGGGTAGCTGTGTGTTGCGGGTGGAATCACGACGCTCACTAAGGGCAGGCGAGCGAGGTGGCGAGGCAGGGGTGCATGACTGACATGTGTACTTAATTGTTACTGGTACCGGTGGGTAGTATTCATCTCTTGGGCATAGCAGTCCGGGTTCGTCCCCCGGTAAGGGTGTCGTGGCTCCCCATGGGCTGAGTTGAAGTCATAGATGTATACACAGTATATTGCCAGCTACGTGTCATATGTCAGTTACTATATTACAGAACACTATAAATTAATTAAAAGACAAGAAAAATATATATTTAGTTATATCAAAACATTTTTCTGGGACTTTTAAATTCATTTCTGTAATGTAATGTATATAGAGTATATGTCGAATGTATAGTTTGTTTCCTCCCAGAGTCCGTTGGCCGTCACGACTGTGACAGTCACTAGGTGGGCAGCGCCTCATTTTCCTGCGTATTTGAACAATCCCAAGACGAAGAACCCTTACAATACTGTATTTACCTTAACAAAGGACGACCTCAGAAGTAAGGTGACCCCACATGTTTACCTTGGAAAACTTTTTCTCCTACAAATTATTTGTGCATGTCGTATAATTATGCAAATTTTTATCTTGGTAGTTAAGTAAAGATCAGGCATCTGCTCTACCGTACTAGCGATTCTGCTAGCCTTACATGTGAGGATGTAGTTAGTTAGATCCGTGTAGAGTGACGTGTAACACAGCTAACAGTTCCAACAGATGTAAAGAACTTAAGTGTGTGACAGAAGAACACTCATAAATAGCACAGCAAAAAAATTAAATTGCAGAATAACCAAAATTATTGTTAGGAAAATATCTACTACTACTTGAAATAATTACTCAGCAGAGACATAGCCAGAAAAATGTGGAATTTAATTAGTTTTCTTTCAATCAGATGAAATATGACAGGAATTAAGTAATCAGTTTGCAGACTAGATTTTGTGTGTGGTCTCAGCAACACTAACCTCTCTCGTGACTGAGGTCCTCTCTTGTGACTGAGGTGCTCCATTTTACTTTGGACTTAGTATTTAAAAAATTCTAACTTCCAGGAAAATAAATTTATTCTTTTACTTAATAGCTCCAGATTAGCTCAGTGTTTTAAGAATGATGCTCTTATTTCCTATTTGCCCATGGTTTAAGATTAACTACGCCAAATATACATATGGACATACGGAATGTGTTTATTATTCATATCAGTATGAGCAACATAATATTTATTGCATATTTTCTTTTGGTGAGGTAAAAACTTTACAGGTTATCATGATTTGAATGTTACTTCCGTACAAGTGCAACCACCCTCTCTTCGCTAGGGGTGCTGATTGCATTGTTTCAAATATGGCTGTTGAGTGTCCGGAAAATTTTCTACTAGTAGATTAAAACAATATGTATGTAATTCAAAATGATACGGTCTATAAAAGTAATGCAAAACAATGCAGTCTCATGAAAAACGTTAAACTTGACGTATGATTTGTACTGGCATAATAATTATTTACGATTGCCTCATTTTACTTGACGTCACGTCACCCTAAGCGGGGTTTGAATCCAGGACAACTTTCTTCCAGAACCAACCTGCACAACCCTAGGCAAGGGGCACCCAAGGACACGACAGCCAAGGTTGTGTATGCTATTATGTCAGACGTCACATGTCTGGTAATCACCTCTGCTTGCGACAAGGCAGCAACGAAGCCCAGCGCTGCCCCTAAGCTCACGGGGGCGACGCAATGTGCACACTAGGAAACTAGTACTTCAAGACTCCCCAAGAGAATGCTGCATGCAGCCCGAAGATACCCAACCAGTCAAAGGGAGCCAAAGGACCCACAACTGGTCGACTGTATACGCAAGCGCGCAGCCCCAAGATGTGAGTTGTATACTCTGCAGCTCGCTCCACCACCTCATGTGCTGGAGCTCTCTGCCTATCGCTTTCCTCGTGAGAGACCAGCAGACTACCAGAAGTCTTCCAGATCTTTGCCCAGCGACATCCCGAAGAAGTCTTCTAGGAGATAGTACGGTCCACCGTGTCTATTTCTCTGGGAAATAAACCCGTATTCTTACCTAACCCCAAGTGCTTCTTCTAGGGTGATTGTGACTTCAATCCTCGTAGACGTCAAACCCACCAAGGAGAAGCAGGAGATTGTGTCTTGGAACCACTTTGCCGATACTATTGTAGGACTGCGGGCTACCCTTAACCGAGCACACGTTGTTACATTCCCTGGGGCATTGAGCACAGAAGTCATGGGGTGGTAGGGGATATTTGAAGGCATGGTCCCTTGCTCTCGTGCCTGTGTGTGTGTGTGCACAAATCATGTGACTGGAGGTGCTGGGTTTGAGTAGCAGCTGGAGTGCTGGTGGATTGGGCATTGCACGTTGTACTGGCATGCACTAGCTGCCAACAACAGATGCATGTTCCAACTCTCTGGGTACTGAAGGGAGGGGAAGCTGTGCTTGCTGTTTGCTGTATTGAGATGTGGTGTGCGCTGAAGCTATACTGTTGCTAGTTTCTACAGTTTGATGGTGTGAAAGTGGTTGAGAGCAAAGGCCTCAAGGAACCCACAAATATCAAAACATTCTATGACTTTGCAGTCTAAAAATGAAACCAACACTCCCAACATGGAGAAAGAAACCTTCAGTCTAAAATGGACAAATCAATAGAGAATTAATTAGTCTGAGCACATTACTTGTGGGACCAGAGAAAACTGGTGTAGAATATAAGAAAGAGTTATACTGTAAATTTATGTGTGTCCATTTGTAACTTAAGAATAAAACAGTTGATAAATTTAGAGACATAACACTGAAATATGTCTAGTGGTTTTGAGTTGAGCCTACAGGGACAATGTTGTGATCTTTGAATGAATAGTGCAATGGGGGTTAATGACTAGATGGAGATTTTTGGACATTCGCCATTGCAATGCAGATGTCTGTCATAGAAAAACAGGACTGAGCATTAAAAAAATACGTAAATAAGACAAGAAACCTTGACGCATGTTGCTTTATAGGATAGGTATAGCGCAGTTACCACACCCTGTCATACTTAGCCAGGGCAGGCAGCTGACAACGAAACTTTCAACCCGGGGATTCACCCCAGGGAAAGAACCTAAGTTCGAGAAACACAGGGGATGTCTCGAGATTATTAGCTCGGGGAAGACCCTTGAGCCACGCAAGAGAAGTAGATGATAGGCGGCCCTCGGCAAAGAAAACAGGGGATGCCCCGACGAGAACTAGTGCAGACCGCAGCTCCGTAGGAATCCCCGTCACCCTCCCTCCACCCTGGTCGGAGCACACAAGCCGCTGACAAAACACAAATCAGGCGCAAAAACGTGCGAGGTACACAGGGAAACCCCCAATTTCTCTCCCGAGAAACTGTTGACAAATGTAACTTGAATATAGCGGGACTCGAGTTGAATTCACAAGCGCAGCCAAGACGGGAGTCAGTTGTTCACAGGCAGTTGTTCAGCCGAGATGGGAAGGAGTTGTTCGGTAGCCGTGATGCGAGGCGGAGAAGACAGTTAGCGCAAAAGTCAGTCGTATCACCAGGTCGGAGTTCGAACCCGGCCCAGGCAATGATGTACAGTCAGTGGGTCGTCAGCCGATGCGGGAGTCAGTTGTTCGGAGTTGTTCGACGCGAGGCGGAGGAGTTGTTCAGAGACACGCCGAGTGACGCGAGGCAGTCGGGTGAGTCAGTCATATCACCAGGCCAGGATTCTAATCTGGCACAGGCAGAGTCAGTGACGTTCAGTCAGTTAGCCCGAGACAGTATGTGTAGAGTCCGGGACAAACCAAGTNGTCAGTGACGTTCAGTCAGTTAGCCCGAGACAGTATGTGTAGAGTCCGGGACAAACCAAGTAGAAGTTCCGAGAACTTATGAGTACATTCACGACAAAGTAGTGGCAGTTTCCGAGGTGGAGAAGTTGGGAGCACAAGACGGGTCATGGCAGACGTCGACGTAGAAGAGTATTTGTTTACCCCTTACACAACAACCACAGGTGCCTTTAGTCTGCACCAAGTAAAGTAACTCATTACCCTACTAGCCATCAACCTGTATAATTAAGGTTGCAGTAGCAAAAAGTTATTTTGGCGCCCAACGTGGGGCATGTTAAGGTATAGTTAAGTCTGTATAGTTTGAAACAAGGACCAGACTAAACCAGAGAGAAGGGACTTTACCCTTAATGAGCTAGCCAGGCTAAAATTGACTTCGGGGAGTCTCAAACTCCATGGCGCTCAACAGTATGAGTCAAACATAACAAGGCAGCNGCCAGGCTAAAATTGACTTCGGGGAGTCTCAAACTCCATGGCGCTCAACAGTATGAGTCAAACATAACAAGGCAGCGAGCCTAGTAATTAACAAGTACGAGCGGGAGGAGCAAGTTCGAGAGAGTAAGGCGGGAGAGCAAAGGAAGATTAGCAGAGCAATAGGCCGCAGCCCACGGGATGGTGGACAATAACGTGGCAAGAATGGCGAGAGCCGACGAGGGAGAACGAGAGCGCGAGAGAGGAGACGAAGCGAGGTGCAGAAATTAGCGAGGCNGCCAGGCTAAAATTGACTTCGGGGAGTCTCAAACTCCATGGCGCTCAACAGTATGAGTCAAACATAACAAGGCAGCCAGCCTAGTAATTAACAAGTACGAGCGGGAGGAGCAAGTTCGAGAGAGTAAGGCGGGAGAGCAAAGGAAGATTAGCAGAGCAATAGGCCGCAGCCCACGGGATGGTGGACAATAACGTGGCGAGAATGGCGAGAGCCGACGAGGGAGAACGAGAGCGCGAGAGAGGAGACGAAGCGAGGTGCAGAAATTAGCGAGGCAGAATTTAGCAAGAAGTGGACGAGGAGCAGGCGGAAGAAGACTAGGAGCAGGCTAAAGGCGTAGCAGTGAAGGGAGATTAGCAGAGTAGAAAGTCACTTAGTCCCTGGATGGGGACAAAGATGTAAAAATAAAAGGTAAGGTAGTCAGGTAAACAACCGTGCCGGCCGATAAAATAATTCACCGGACGGTGAATAATAACTTATGAAGATAGAGGGCAAAAGCAAAACGTAACACAGCCCTGCGCTATCTCGATTAGAGCAAATGACACCCCCCCGAGCACGCCGGGAATAGCGGCAGCCGGAGCGGCTACCAGGCCAGTGGTTAAACGTGCGCTGGAAGCAGCGTGTAAAGAAGACGAAACGAGAGGAAGTGGACGGACGAGTGAAGAAGAGAGTACGAGCGAACGAAGGAACAGGCAAGCGAGAGCGAAGACGGAAGTGAAGGGAGACCACACGAGAACGAACGGAGGCAGGAAGCGAACCCGGAGAAAGAGGAGAATGAAGAGAGGAGACAGGGCCAGCATCAAGTTATTTGGCGCAAGACACCCCCTACGAGATAGCACCGACGGAGAGTCGCATCCGAGACCCGAGGACGCGAGCCAACCACCTACAGATGGCACCAAACCACTTGAACAGGAGGATGACAATGGACCCCCTCCCCCCGCATGTTTCCACGGATCCAGTGCGGGAGGTAGGCGGGGTGTCCCTTATCCAGACAGAAGTAAACAAGGCCAGGCGGGTCCAGCCCTGGCGCTGCTGCCGGAACCGGGAGGGACGCAACTTCTACAGGATACGCCGAGAGTACAGGCCCCACGGAGTCCAGGGGCCGAGCAGACACAACTAGGAACAACCTTTGTGTGACAAAAGGTAGGGTGTTTACCGCACCAATTCTCCCCCCCCCCCCCCCCCCNAAGGGCGAGAAAGGTATGCTGTAGTCAAGAATATATATGCATAAAGCCAGAAAGTTCCATGAAGGAATCGAGTCAAATAAAACAGGACAGCAAGCTAAATGCGGAAAACTAAAGCACTGTCCTGTTTTTCCATGACAGACATCTGCATCGCAATAGCTAATGTCCAAAAATCTCCATCTAGGGACAGTGTTGTTTGTATTTTCTATTTGTGATGTTTTGATGGAGAGAGAGTGATGTTATTTACCGACTTGTTAAAGACTTTACTGGACTGAGGAATGTGTTGGTGTGATGACATTGAACTGTCTTGCTACGTGTCATAGTTAACTGTTAGTTAGTTTTTGAAATTTATATTTTGGGTAGCAGTGTTGGTAGTTTTGGTCTCATGACAGTGGAATTGACAGAGATGATACTAGTGTTTGTGTTTCAATATGCTAAAATCCTGGCAGGTATTATATTTATTATTGTGTTGATGTAATGTATATTGTAGCCATTGTACAAACAGGTTGCTTCTGTGCTGCTTCGTGCTTTATCCAGAAGGAGCTGTGTTATGGAGTTTCATTTGGAGCAGCACTAGTAGTGTCCAACCCTCACCCTATTTCCAAACTCTCCAGTAATTTCTGTTGATATTTAATATTTATTCTTGGAATGTATTTTAAGACAGCTTAAAATGTGTACAAAGAATGTCAATATCCGACACATTAATTTGAAGTTTTGTACATGCAAACAGAATGAACCACAAATAGAAAACAATTATTACATTTGTCTTAATGCTGAAAAACTGCAAAAACAGTGTTTACCAACTAAAGGTTAAGGAAATGGTTACTCATATTTCATAAGGTTTTGTTTGTCTTTTTTTAAGGGAGATATTCATGTATCCTTGATGTCTAGATAATTTTAACATTGTTTTAATTTGTAAAAATTATTTAAGGAACAGGAATGTCAGAAGCACTGTCAGTGTCAGTGTAGAACCCAGTACTTAAGTGTTTCTTTTATTTTAAGTGATTCATTTACTGATTGGAATTTTGAGGCTGTAACCAAGAAACTAAGTATTTAATTTTGTTATGCTGTTCAGTTGTTAAATTGGAAATACGTTTGTAGTTTTCGTGATAAATATTTTTAAACGTCAAAAATGTTTATTGAATCTATTTATTTTTACTTCAGTAAAATAAAACATTTAAAAGTTACTGATTTTTTTTTTAAATTTATATTTAAAAAATTAAATTTGGGGAAAAAGTTTTATGTTTTCTGAATGATAGTGGCTTGTAGAGGAACAATACGAAAATTTGTTTCTGTGGTAATATCTTCAGGATGAATATAAACAAAAATAAAATGAGAATTTTCAGATACTTTGCTTAGAGGTGATCGCAAAAGATAATGTGAGAAAATTTAAAAGATATGCATCACTCACAAGATGAAGAATGTCAGGCTTAATTTCAAAACAGTAATTTTTCTTGGGGTCAGAAACTTTTTTGGTAATATCAAGGTGTCAATGTAATAA
>NQII01002023.1:184685-207054 GCA_002778355.1 Clitarchus hookeri | reverse complement strand
CCCCCCAGTCATTCCCAAACACACATGCACATGCATGCACGTACATGCACACACGCACGCACAAAATTATTTTTTTTAGAGTGTGTAGTCCATTGTAGTTCTTATGCCCGAGTTCCATGACTGAATATTTATGTTAACTTTTATTAGGGAACGCCATGTCAAGATTTTGTAGCATGATACAAAGGTTTTTCTAAGTGAAGCAAATGTAATAAGTGTCAGGGCTGAAGCACCCTTTGACAGTAATGGCAGCGTAAAGGAAGTTTCCATTTTTGGTAACCTGGGGATGGGGATCCACGAAAACTAATCCAATAATTGTCTCTTCTGTAAATATAGCATTTATTTTTATTCTCTTCAAAACCTTGTATATCCATTGGTTTCTATCTAAAACATATTGCAAAAAAAAAAAAGTTGACAGTTTGTTTACTATGTGGCATTACAGCTCTGGTTGTGGTCCTGGACAGAAAGCAATGGTATGGAAAGTAATGTGATTGGACTACAGGTGTTGTAACTTGAGAAGTACCAGATTAGGGCTAGAATTTCTGGTCGGCTACCGTACTGAATTAAGTTGATCTATCTTCCTTGGCCCTGGGGGCTGAAGCATGGGGTAACATTACAGCTAAGGGCACTATATAAGGAAACAGTAGTAGAGCATAGTGTGTAAGTGGATTATTTGTGTGGGCAGGCTGGCGGTGCGCAACTTCGAGCAGGAGGCGGGGCGTGCGGAGCTGAGCCTCACTGGGGACAGCGAGGAGCAGCTGCGACTGCACAGGAAGCTGATGCGCTGGGATGCTCGCAGAAAGAAGATGGTTGCAGTGCCCCAGGTAATGCTCTCTCTACCACTGCCCCTCCCTCTTTGCTTGATGTCCTCAGTTTATAGCTCTTCACAATTAAGCATTGTAACTGTAGGGATGGGTCGGTTCCAATTTATACTGTTCCAATTTATACCGGTTCTTGAGGTTTGACTAGGAACCCGTTTTAGGTTAACAACTAGGCAGTTCTCATTTCTACACAGCAATAAATTTACTGCAAAACTCTGTCCTTACAAAAATAACTACCTCCTGTATANAGGCAGTTCTCATTTCTACACAGCAATAAATTTACTGCAAAACTCTGTCCTTACAAAAATAACTACCTCCTGTATATCGTAGCGCTCCCTTTCCCCCAAAAATAAAGGAAAAAAATTCTGGGGTGCCCACTATACATGNTAGGCAGTTCTCATTTCTACACAGCAATAAATTTACTGCAAAACTCTGTCCTTACAAAAATAACTACCTCCTGTATAGCATAGCGCTCCCTTTCCCCCAAAAATAAAGGAAAAAAATTCTGGGGTGCCCACTATACATGAAAAAAAAACTAAGGAGTGGTAGTTGTAAACTGTCCTCTCCCTTCTCTGTCTTCATCATTCAGCCTGCCCCTGTAAGCAACTCTGCTAGCCAATGGATACATTTCTCCAAGCCTTCTTTGTTTCCTGTAAGGCAGAGAATAGCCTAGTCAAGGGGGCTGGAGAAGAGAAGAAGGGACTTTTTTTTAGAGGTGTGGCATTCCAACACAGCAAATAAAACCAGCAGGTCACTGCATAAAAGAAGCAAAAAGAAAAAGGAAGCCAGCTGGTAAAAGAAGCAAAAAGAAAAAGGAAGCAGGTCACCCACTGGAGTTGTTGACATTCTTTTAATGACCATAGGTTAAATTCAAGCCACTGCAAGTTATTTAGTGAAAGTATTTTCCAAACATATCACAATCACCACCTATTAATGTAAAAAAAAAAAAAAGAATAATTTGTTACATATGGACTTACACGATAGGTGGGATTGAGCAATAACCGTGTAAGTGGAATTTGGGTAAGTCGGGGTTCAATTTGGCATATAAATATATATTAATTATGTTTAATTGGGACTAGAGTCTAAAGAAAACAATAATTTAGAAGAAAAATGTTTAATAAAATTTACATTGTTATGAATAAAAAAAACCTAAACCGAAGTTATTTTGATGTAGGAGGCTTCATATATTCTAACATTGTCGCCTGACGAGTTAAATTTTTCTTCTTTTCATGCAAAATTTTCTCATAGCACGCCAATAACTTTTTTATTCCCCGTTTTGTAGTAGAAATGCGCTCTTCGTTGGAGTCTATTTTTTCTAAAATTTGTAACCCCTTTTCAATTGAACTGAGGCCTTCTGTTAAGTTTGCAATCGTCATTTGATTTTCCGATTCAACTTGGTCTAACGAATCAGTTTGTTCAATGTCTTGCTCATACTCACGCATTTCTATAAACTCGTCAATTGTCGGCTCTTGATTGTGTGAATCCAGCAATTCTTGAACGTCAGCTCCATCCACCTCTAAATTTAATTGTTTGGTAATATCGACCCCTTCTTCAATTGCACTATCGATTTGTTCAAGATCTGGCGCTGATTCTCCTGTGGTTTCGGTGGTGAAAAAGAATGGACACAGTTTTTTCCAGGCGCCATTCAAGTTTTTTGTGAAATCTCATTCCAAGATTGTCCAACAATTCTAACAGCATCTAAAACATTGAATTGCTTCCAAAAGTCTTTGACAGAAAGCTCGTTGTCTTGTCGCATAGCTTCATGTAGATGCGCAAACGATCGTCTTGTGTAGTAACCTTTAAGTGTTTTAATGACTCCCTGGTCCATCGGTTGAAGCAAGCTGGTGGTGTTTGGTGGCAAAAANTAGCTTCATGTAGATGCGCAAACAATCGTCTTGTGTAGTAAGCTTTAAATGTTTTAATGACTCCCTGGTCCATCGGTTGAAGCAAGCTGGTGGTGTTTGGTGGCAAAAATACAACTTTCACCCGTGGGTTGAAATTAATTAGAGTAGCAGGAGGGTGACCTGGTACATTGTCAATTATTAGCAGCACTTAAAATGGGATTTCTTTTAATTGGCAATAACGTTTGACTTCAGGAATAAAATGATGGCCAAACCAGTCTTCAAAAAGAGAACCTGTCACCCAAACTTTCGCATTAGACTTCCAAATGACGGGCAAACCAGCTTTAGATTAATTTTTTAAGGCTCTTGGATTTTCTGAGCAAAAAACTAAGAGAGGTTTCAATTTACAATCACCAGCTGCATTCCCACCAACCATCACTGTCAATCAATCTTTGGCGGCTTTAAAACCTGGAAAGGTTTTCTCTTCACGCGTGATAAAAGTTCTTTTAGGCATTTTCTTCCAAAAAAGACTGTTTTCGTCTACGTTGAATGTGGTTTGGCTAGTGTAGCCACCTTCTTCTATGATTGTCTTGAGTTGTTCTGGATAGAAAGATGCAGCTTCTTTATCAGCGCTTGCCGCCTCTCCACTCTCTGCGATGCTATGCCAATTACGACTTTTGAATCGGCAGAACCAGCCGTTACTAGCTTTAAACATTTCATCTTTGGCCGCCTCCCCAACTTCTTCTCTTAGTCTCTCAAAAATCTGCTTAGCTTGAGAGCACACCGTATTTTGATCAACAGGACAATTTTTCACTCGTACTTGATTATCACACCATAATTTTAACAATGTTTCCATCTGAGCGATAATACCATAACGTTTACAAATGATGCTTGAATTCAAAGATTGAGAATCTTTCACAGCTTCCACAACTTTTTCTTTACCTTTTATAATTGTTCGGACTGTTAATTCCGGTAGATCAAATTTCTTTGCCAATTCACAAATTTTAATTTTGGCTTCAATGTCTTTGATAATATTTATTTACACTCCAAAGATAGTGATTTTCTTTTCTATTTTGATTCAAATGACTAATTTTTTGTTCTTTTGGATGACATAATTAGAGTTAACAATAAAACGCACTGTGTACGTAAAACAATTCCACGCGAAACACGTTCGAACCTGTCGTAAACCGAACCCTGACTGGGCAGGGTGGGAGAGCAGAGGTGCGTGCCGCCCAAAAAGAAAAATAGCGTAAAACGGGGTAGCGTAAGTCGGTGTATTACTGGATTTACTAACCTTAAATAAATTTTATACAAGTTTATCTGTATACATGAAATCTTATCTTCACACTTTGTTATTGTTCTATTCTTCAGTAGATTAAATAAAACATTTAATGAATTTTACCTGCATTGGTTGAATGAAGTTGCAAGCAAAATGCAAATATTCAAAATGGAACCAAATACTGGAACCGATATTTAAATTGTAGAATCGGTACCGGAACTGGAACCATTTTTTGTCATTCGACCCATCCCTAATTGTAAGCATAGTGTAAAAAAAAATTTCCCGTGGTCAAGTTGAACTGCAAAAAAAAAGTGTTTGAAACGGATGGTCAGTGGCCGGTCAGTAGTAGAATATGTATTGATATGGACAATGCCTTGACCTTTACACACGGGCGTTCGTCCAACCACAGACGGACTGCAAACGCAGAGCAGTGGTCGGTCCCTGCCACCGACTGTAGCGTTTTTCCTTTACACGCGAACCACATGCCAACCACTAGTGGTGTCGCAGCTCTCTGGTCAGCCTATCAGGTAGCTCAGTACAGTCATGGAGTAATTTGATACTGATCTGTTCATTAGAGAAATTCAAGCACAACCTGCAGTAGGATGTCCAGTAGTTCTGCCCGCAGCGAGCTGTATGATGTGCTGTTTGAAAATGCTGGAATTAGACGATTTTCCGTAAGACCCTGCATCTACAAACACAATCAGCTACCGCCAGGACAGTTATCGAAAAAATTGTGTTTGTTGATAATGCACATAAGGTGGGCGGGACCGCCCACCTTATAAATATACCCACCTAGTAAGTATACAGAATACTGTGCAAGGGAATTGATGATTAAGGGGGTCGCCAAAAGGTGTGTATGTGCCTGCGTGACAGTAGCGCTTTCTCACTTGTGCACACCCAATGCACAAAACACGCATCCCACCAGATGGCCACCTTTATGACGTTACAGCAGCTCTAGGCCACGCAAGGGATTACGTCCTGCATCGTAAAATTTTGAGAAGAAAGCAACTAGAATAATTTAACGTAATGAAACAATGTGGAAAGATAGTATATATTTATATATTAAAGAAAGGGAAATGTTATGAATGACCTCTAATTAAATGTAAATATCTGGTTAGACATTCAGCGAGAGTCGAAATTATTATACACTGTCTATTAAGTCCGAAAAATTAATGACTTGTAAAGAAATTAAGAAGATCAGGAATGGTTTTCAGCTTGACCCCTGGCTAGATTACAATGTTCTAAACATGGACATCTACAAATTTGGGAAAATACCACACTCTTATACAAAATTACTGATCGATAACAATTATAAGACAATATGTAATTCAAATTCACCTGTTTTTATGGAGCTGTAATGTTTCGCAAGCATCTGGAAGTGTTTTCAGTATTTTGAAGCATTTTTTTTTTAATATAACACTACTCCTCTCTCTCACCCCTCTGCCCGATTCTCTTTCTCTCCTATCTCTCGCCCCTATACCCTTCCTTTTTTACTTTGTCTCATGCCCCTCTGTACTCTTCTTTTCTCATCCCGTCTCTCTCACTCCTCTCTTAGTGCGCCACACCACACTTCTCTCTCTCTCTTATGCTCACAAAGCAAACAGCAGATCAATAATACACTTCCTCCAGTCTCATGTGTAGGTAGACAGTAAATTTTCGAAACAGGAAGGGCTGGCACCGTGGACAGATGTTGCAGTTCTGTTCCAACCCACGGACAACACACGTATCTGTTCAAACGTAAAGAAATGTAGCTTAATGGTAGGTTAGAAAAATATTTGGATAATCAGGAATAATATTGTGAATGAAATGAAAAATGTTGACATTGAAAACAGACATTTACAACAAATGAAAAACTTATGATTTTAACTTGTTTTACTATAGAGAAGTGTGAATTACCGGCATATGTTTACAATTTCTTTACTTACTTAAACTCAAAATTTACATTACCTTTATTTTTCCACTACTTTTATCGTGCAGAATTCACTGTCTTGTACACTTGTAATAACATCTCGTAGATTGTACTTCACAATTGCATACATGCCCTATTGATATTTCTGCTCAACTCAGCAGTATAATTCACACAACAGTATGTAGGCTACTATAGCTGGTTGCCATTCCGAAGTTGTTTTATTTTTGTTATGACCACACAATTTACTAGTTATGGTTCTGTTTATTTTATTAGTGGTGTGGGGAACTCTAGTTTAACGTCTTTCGTGAGACGTTCTTGTTTTGTGGTTCTTCTTATGAGAGAGTGTTTTGATGATGCAGTGGATAATTTTGTTTGTTTTGAAATAAAATTCAATTGTAACTTCATTGAAAGAACTAAATGTGATAAATATGTCGCTGTTCGTACCAATGTGGGAAATACTTAACCCACAAATTTTGTTGCATTTTTTATAAAATGAACTACACTAAAAGGGTGTTTATTTAGTCCACCTACATTTGAAATCCTCGCATATGATTTTGAACTTTGTTGCAATGTGAAGTGTTTTTCTTTTATTAGCACACTCCATAATTTAAACAGAACTAAGGTTTGAAAAAACTATAACACATAAAGCTACGCCCACAATTTAAATCCGCTCAACATAAGATGAAAAAAATGCACAACCATCATAACAATGTAACATTGTCTAGCAACTGTTAGACGTAATCATACTTTTCCCCTTCCACGCCTGGCACGTGAAGAAGCGGTAGTCTTCCTACCCCCACAACATAGGAGGAGCGGTAGGCAGATAGCATCTCGCCGCCCCTCCTACATTCCACAGTACTTACCATTCCCCTCTGTCACCTCTTAGACTATATCCAATTTACCCCCCCTCCCCCTCTTTTCTTGTCCACTATTAGCTCCACTTCCGATCATACCTCTTCCCTTCGTACCCCTCCCCTTCGTACCCCTTCTCTTCGTACCCCTCCGCCTTATCCCTCACTACAACACCCGCATGCAACATTACCACACTCCTCCATCCGACGCGAGTGATGCGACACGACACAGACTGACAAAGGCTGGCTTGGGCATGGCAAATGACAGGCACTAATCGTGCTCCCCATACTCATAGCACAAACCGTCTTAGCCACCCTCGAATGCAGAAAAGTGATGAGTTCTGAAACAGTGGGAAGTGTGTCGGTGCTGTCTGTGCATGAATTTTCAAACTTTGTCCTGATACATACATCCAATTTACGTGACAAGATTGTAGCAAGCACTGGATTATTTTCTGTCACATCAGATCCTAGCCCGTCTAGGGCTCAAGCATTTTCACTGAAAATGTTAAACTGTCTAATAGAATTGTGGTCTGTGGAGTTTACACCAGGCAAATCGAGAATCCTATTTATGTACAAGGTAGTTAATTTCCTTGAATTCTGATATTGGGACGTAAGAAGTTCCCAGGCAACTGAATGGTTCTCAGCACTAACTGGCAGATTTTCGACCATCTGTAATGCCTCCTTCTTCAAACATCCCAAGGAGTATTGAAATTTTTCAATCTCAGCCAGGGCTTTACTGTCGTGGATCGTAGTTAGATACAGTTGGGAGAACATTAGCCACTCTTCCCACTGACCTGAAAAGGATGGCAAATCGATTTTTGGAAGACGAACGTTAGCAGCGGCAGATGTGAAAGTAATATCTGGGTTTGGTGAGGTTTGAACGACATGGGTGGACAACAATGAGGTTATGTTACAGCAGACGTTGGACATTAAAGCAAAAAAAAAATTGTGCTTATATGTAAGCAGATTTTCATCAAAATTATCCGGCAAGGGTTCTGCTTGTAGACGTTCGTTGAACACTGAATTTACTGCATGCCAAACACATTCACTTCATGAACAGTACTTATCATAACTTTGGGTGCCTTTACAAGAACTTTAGCTGTATCATCAGCATGTTTTAGATTACTTTCTTGAAACTTTAGCTTTAGTAACAATATTTGTAAACCCATGGCTACTGATCGACCATACAAGATGCACGCAATACTAGATGCAGTAAGGAGGTTCAAGTAGAACAGACAATATGTTCAAAAACTAGGTTAGGAAAAACGTATTAGGCAGCCAGGTGTAAATAACGACTCATCTCTCCACAGACCCTGCATACAGGATGATGCACAGGAACAGACAAAAAAACCACTCACCCACATGTTGAACATGTCAACAAGAGCATAAGAATAAACAAACTCATTTTTTGACTACACTGCAATACAAGGCACTTAAGAATATTAACTAACTGTTTTTGCAATTAGAAAAAAAAAATGTAGAAATGGACAGAAAAAATGTGACTTCCTTAGTTTGAAGGCATTTTTTACATAGTAAATTCTGTGTATTATTGACTGCAAAGAATTTGCTTATGTAAAACTTGTATTGAAGTACCACAAATAAACAATCATGTTGAATGACATGATTGTATAATTTATGTAGAAATAAATTTTTCATTTAGAACACATTAAAAATTTGAAGATGGTCTTATTTTCGTCCTATGTTTGGGTAGCATTTTATATTTTGGTGATTCAGTTAAGCTATTTCAGTGAATCCTTTAAAATGCCTGGGAAATTTAAAACATAGTGATTACAGTATACCAAATAAAATCAGGAATTTGCAAAAGGGACGAATTCCGTTTATGCCTGTTTCGGACTCTCCATAACATCGTCTTGGATTTCAGCAATAAAAGGAACAAAGTCCTATATAATATACACATTTAAATGGTGTATCAACATGTCTGGAACTTGCAAAAGGTCCAAGTCCTGGACTTTGCAAAAGAAATATGTTCACTACAAGGGCATTGTGTTTATTATACAAACAAAGCTGCCTGTGAATTATTATTGAGTACTGTTTATGTAAATATATGTAAATGAAATATAGTGGCTGTATAGAAGACTGTATATATCTTTTTAGATGTTGGTACCATTGCTTGACTTTGATTTTATTTTAAGTTTATAGCTTTTCTTGAAACTAAGAGTATTTGTTTACATTCATTTACATAAAAATGGAGGAAGGAACCAGAAAGAGAAAGGTAGTGGTCGACAAAGGCGTGTGATTAAGCTGACTAAAATTAAAGGCCTACATCATGTGAATTACAGAGGCAAGGAGATTTTACAAAGAGAAACTGGATTGCCATGCAACTATGTTTATATTTTGAGGTTACCTAAGTCTCCAATACATTACAAGGAAAGCAATATTGATTATTTTTGCCAATTCTATTATAATGTTAAATCACTGTTACATTTCTGTTGTGGTTGAAGTATATGTTTTTAGTTGTTCCAATAAAATATACCAAGGAAATTGCATTATGTAATATTCTAATACCGAAAGTTGCTTCATTTGCAAAAGGTACTAAGTCCAACAACATTATTAATAAAAAATATATACCAAACAGAAGTATATTATTGTTAATTCTGTTTAATACCATTCCAAAAACCCTATATTATTTTAATATCAATCATAGATAACCTGTTACATATCCAGATTCACAATAAAATGTTTTTAGTTGTTTTCCTAAAATTTACATTGTCGGACTTGATCCCTTTGCAACTCTCTGAATCAATTGTAATAATGTAGTGACATTTAACATACCGTACATACTAATGTTTACAGTGCTTTTGTGAGTCGTTGAGTCGTCATACTGTGCCTAGGGACAGTTACTTTTAGTCTTGCGCTGTGCATCATCTAAATAAATACCTAATTAAAAGATTCCTGTGTTATTTAAAGTAATGTTTTTTCCATAATTAATAATAAAGCCATAAATATTTTATAATTTCATTTTCGTAGTTGGTTTGACTTGATGGGAAGCTCTAGTTGCAGGCACAAAGTATCACATAGTGATTTCTCTCAAGTTATCTGAGAATGCTTACAAATGTGCAATTAGTTACATGTTTGTCGGAAATGAATTAGGAAAGCAAATTTGATTTTTACAGTGCATTTTCTTTGTGTTATCTTGTAATTTGTGCAGTACTTTGAGCGAGTATTACTGTTCATTGACAGTTTTTTATAGACTTTTATTTCGAAACTTTATTTGATTCATTGGAATAATTGAAATTATGAAACATTCCAGGCCAATAAAAAGAAAATCCTGAGTGAATCTGGAGTTTGGATTCCTGCGACCTTCAAGACCAATCGTTATGATCAGTGGAAAGAGAAGAGCAAGATTCTGCAGCAAGCCGAGGCACGAGATGACAGCAGTAGTGATGAGGATAGCAAGAGTGAGAGGAACAAGAAGACCATTGGTTAGTCCTCGGCTACTTATCTTNNNNTTTTTTTTTTTTTTTTTTTTTTTTTTCATCATCACACCATATTACTTCACTTTACAGCCAATTTTTTATTACACAATTTAATTTAATGGTTTTTATTTCATATAACTATAAGCTCGGTAGTTTATGGTTTGATAGTAAATATAAAAACTGTACACCGATTTTGAAGTGCATACAGACATAATAAAAACCAAACAAAATGTTTCTGAACCCTGCAAGAGAAAGCTAATGTTGTTAATGATTCACTGCTTTTAGGTAGCATATATCTTTGTCGTTAACAGTCGCATAATACTTGTAGAAAGATTTTTCTTTAGTTGTCATTTTAATCACAAAGGTAGTGTTGCTATAATTCCTAAAATATTTTATGAATACCACTACAATTGGGGAATAAAATAGTCTACATACACAGTGATACGAAAATTAATAAATCACTTTACAAGTCTTTTTCTGAAACGAGACTGAAAAACTACATGTAGAAACCACTTCTAAATTTTAAAACTTCATTCTCAGATATAATTTTGAATTGTTGGCATTATGAAAACTAAATTACCTGTTTTATACCAATTACTATTGCTGTAGAGCTCTTACTTCCAATACAGTAGCTCTGATCATATTTTGTTGTACAAAAATAGAAAATGGTGTGACGTCACTACAATGAGTACAAACTGTAACAAGACATTTAAATTTATGACAGTTTTGTAATGCAGTTCATGCAGTTTAGTAAACATAGGAAAAACTTCGTAGATATGCAGCTCTTCAAGAACTCCTGATTTGCTAATTAGTGACTGGCAGGGAGGGTGCTTTCTAGTTGGCCAATCAGAGGGTGTTCCACTCCTAATTGGCCAGCTTGTTTTGACATTCTGTGCAGGATTGTGTCTGGTTTGCTGTGTTAGATGTTTTCCTGCAATTTTGAAGTGCTGCACCCAGATTTTACTAAATTTTATGGATGGGTCAGTTCCGGTTCTTGATGTTGAGAACCAAGACCAAGAACCGGTGTCAAAATCTCAGTTCTACTACGATGGATGCTCAATACCAGTTTCGATACCAAAATATTCTCACGATACTCAATGCCAATACTTTTCTCGATACCAAATTAAAATTTTCATGAACACAAAACAATTTAGCCAAGAAAATTGCTAATTTTACTAGTGTTGTTGACACACACTGAAACTATATAAAAACCTACATTACACTTGAAACAAACTATGGACGGCCTGTAACTCAAATGTCCTTAACCAATGATAAACCAACACAGTTTCCTTCGATTCTATGGAATCTCGTTTCGACAGTGAAAGCTGTAATCAAACTTTGAGGAAAATGATAGCTCAGTACACACTTATTTTGCGATTTCGCAGTTTTTTAATTTTATTTTGTGACTTCAAGGAAATTACTTTAATGTTTATTTAATAAAACGTCTGATAACCAAGAGTGAATTGAGTGACAAGTGCTTCAACTTTCCATCCATCCAGCGTTCGGCGCAAGGTGTGGCTTCGCTTCCTCCCCTTACACGCCTGGCGAGAGGGGAAGTGGTTGCCTAGTAACTAGAGCGCCATCCTTATATTCTCTCTATCTTTCGGTCGGCAGATGTCGGCTACCCTCGGGTAAGCTTGGTTGTAGTTTGTCCTGGTCAGGCTCAATGTCGCTTCCTCCCCTTACACACCTGGTGAAAGGAAAAATGGTTGCCTACCAACTACCATGGCACACTTCCCACTATTGTTTCTTCTTGAGGGAGAGGAACTACAACTCGTCGCGGTACTTCCAGCTTTGGTTCTTCCTCTCCCGTCTGTTCCATGTATTGTGACTCGGCTGAAGTTACAAACGACTCGTAGACGGTTTTCCACTTTTCAGTATTTTAAAACTATTGCGCTACTGTTACACGGTGGCAATAATTATGCGATAAAACACAGTATGCTAATATTATGGAAATTTTGTAATTTTGTGCTTGATGAAAAAAATGTGCATGGTAAATACCATTAGCACAATGCTAAAATTCGATACTTTTGGATATTCTTATACGATACTCGATACTATAAAGTATCGCAGCATCGAGGATCCCATTCCTAATCACAAAGGGTCATTATTAGAATTTTAAACGATTTTGACCAAACTCTTTTCTTAAAAATTCAGCTCGAGTCGTACTTATGCTGCTTTTGAACCACTCTCGCGGCAAAATTACATGTTATAGTAATCAAATATCATAAAATCTTGATTGTATGAGTTATCAAGTTACTCGGAAATGCGCTCGTATGCTCTATGCACTTGTAAGATTGACTTTTTTTAAACTTTAATTTTTAACCCCCACCAAAATACCAAAACTGCATTTTTCGCATTAAGTCCATTTTAGGTTGTCTCTAGCGCGAAAACAACACATTTTTTTAAAAAACTATTAATTTGACGCATGACAGGTGGGATGCTTGGCATGTTACCTAGTCTACAGGGGAGTTTTTGAGCAGGTTCAGGCCAAAAACCCTGGTTACCGTGGATTCACCCTGGCTCTTAGGGAGCCGGTGTACAGAGTTTGCATACAAAAAGAAGGTGCTGCTGTGGTTGCACCACTCTCTCCTCTTCTAGTTAACATTTTTATGTTGAAATTAGAGGAGAAAGCTATCAGTACCAGCCACTACAAACCTAAATGCTGGTGTAGATATGTCGGTGATATCTTCGTTATCTGTAGGAACTAGAAAATTTTGTGATCACGAGATTTTTGCAAAAATTAAATTTAGAAGAAAATGCAAAAAAAGTGCTTGTTCATCCAAAAAAAAATAATTTCCTCGAGTACCAGACGTGTTTCATTGAGTATTGAACTTCTTCCCTTGAGTATCTGCCATTTTCCTAAAATTTTGTGCTCGTTTCCTCAAATGTCTGGTTTTTTCCCTCGAATATTGACACACTTTCTCGAAAATAGGACACACTCAAGCGTAGGACATCTTTTATCCAAATATAAAGCATTTTTACTGGAATATAGGACTATGCAAAATTAAGACGACCTCAAATACAGGACTTGAAAATAAGTCACCCACATATTTTTACAGACAAAGAAAACCATTTTCCAAAAATTTAACTTTACATATATTTTCAAAAACTATTTTATTTAGGTATATAAATATAAATTTGTCTATCCACAAATTCTAAAAACTAAATTTTATAGAACATATTTTCTATCTATAATATTCTGTCATGTAATCTTGGCTACGTATGTCAGACTGTGCTTTCAAGGAAGCAATATAAGGAAAGCTACAGCTGGGTGTAAGAGCAACCTTGCCTACATTAGGTGCTCTGGAAAAATTTGAAATATTTTTAAAAAAGTCTGCATGTTCTCAGAGGCGAACACACTACATTAAACGGTAAAGACTCTGCCAAGAAATACTTGAATATTCTACTGTATTATTCGGTACGGCAGATTACAATATCATGTTTTTATACCATTTTTACTATGATGTCAACTGTTTGTAAGTTTTTACAAATGCATCATATCTACATCATTAAGGGCTTGTATCAATAATTTTTTTTTGTCTGTTAAAACTGTTTTATGACAATTATGTTTGTGGTATTAACTGGGTGAAACTTTCCGTTTTGTTTCTTAAAAAAACACTAGCCATGTACAGAGATGTGATGCATCTAATTCTCAGATAATGAAATGAAAAAAAAAATTCTTTGATGCTAATTACAAAACTGAGGTAGTTAATGCCAAAAATCATATAACAGTGCATAGTTAATGCTATTTGTGGAAAAAATAAATGTTTGGTGGTGGCATGAACTGGAAAAAGCTTCATCACTAACAGTAGCATCTCTTTAAATATAAATACATAAATAAGTAAATTAACTCTAGTGGGTTTTAGAAGTTTTTTTTCCATCCAACTTAAAACTCAAACCTGACTCGACCTAACTGATGTCGAAAAGAGAATTTACTAAACACTCATAACTAAAAATTTGAGTACTCTCATATCTCAACTGGAACGTCTCAGTAAATTGTGACTGTTTCTCCACGCAGAAATGGAATTGGATTCTGTATTGCTCTGAAAGTGTATTGTTTATTTCACGATATAAATTCCAAACATGTTCTGAGAGTGCAAAGTATAATGACATAGTGTATATTTGACTTCCAGTGAATCGGAATTTCCCTAACACGCACTGGGGACGGCACAACAAGAAAGTGCAGCTGAAGACGCAGATCGGCGAGCTGAAGAGGCCGGAGCAGATTTTGAAGGCACGACTCAAGAAGGAGGAGAGCAAGCGGCGCCACCTCAGGAACCTCGCCAAGCGAAAGAGACCTCGAAACAGGCGCTGATGTTATAGAATGTAGGCATCAGATGACCCAAGTTTTCAGTTAATAAAATGTTAGCGCTAAACTAATAATTACTGTGTTTGTTTAAAGTAACCCCACCCTAATTTTCTGCAAGAGAAGGTTAGAAAACTGTTGTATGCCTTACACCCATTCTTTAGAGATGTACGAATGAAGTTTTTTTTACCTTTGAGTTAATTCATATAGCGTTACATAATCACATATCGAGTCAACTAATAGTTTTAACTGGTCGAATCAGTTTGAGTTTCATGCTGTTTTTGCATGCAGTATATCAGAATATTTATTACTATAGAGTACACAATTCTTTATAGAATTTAAAAAAAACTATTATTAGTGTGATGACGAACATGTGGGGTCCCATTTTATGTACCAGAAACATTCACTCAGAATATGTTGGTCTCTTTATACAACAAAATTGTAATTTATGGTTTTGTTTACATGATACTCATATTTTTATGTGATCGCAATAATATAGTACATCAAACGTGACATTGTATTTGACTACACCCCAACTATAAAACTTCAAATCGTTCCAAGCCTGTTTTCTGTCAATGTCGCAAACATCTAGCTCTTGAACTTGTCTTTGTCCAAACGTTTCCCACTGTAAGATAATTTATTTAAATTGATGCGTGGTTTTTTAATTTTATTTTATTATAAATCAATTTATTTCTCTTACGAGTGTAGCTCACAGCCCTACACTAGTTCCGGCAATAAAGTCAAATCGCGGTCTCCTGCTTCTCCCTGGTGGGTTGAAGTCTACTGCATTTGAGGTTAAGAACAATCACTCTAGCTTAAGTACTTGGGGTTGTGTTAAGAAAATGTGTTTATTCCTCAGAGGAATAAACACTGTGACTCATACTATATCCTAGCTATCCAATTAATACTGTGACGCGTGATGTCGGGTGGCTGACAGCAAAGTCACGGTCGGGCAAGGTTTTGACATGTTGTTCAGAGACACTGGTGATTCAACGGGCTGACCTTAACGGCTGACCGGGCCCCGGCTGGTATATAATAAAGGGCGCGTGGCTTGACGGCACGGTACAAAGTCAAACGTGGGCTTAGCGGTCCTGCATACTGAGTGGCACATAGCCACGGGTTTACCTGTGCTGGAGGTAGCCCGGGGTGGCTGCTGCTGCTGGAGTTTACTGGAACAAGTGCCCAGACCTGAGCAATGGTGTGGTGCTCCGGCTGGCGGGGCTGCGGTGAGCCCGGAGAGGGCTGTCGGTCCGGGGACACTGGAACCAGGGATTCGCGATCCCTAGTGGAACGGGCCGTTCCTGACGGAAGTCGGTGACAATCGGGGGTTGAAATGAGTGGGAGGGAGCTGGGAGGTGAGGCCTCTCCAGCTGGCAGCTAGCTTGAGCTCGTTCCCGGGGGTTATGCTACAAAGTGCACTTTGGGCTTGGTTACAGCTCCCGTTGTCTTTGGAGGCTGCAGCTGCCTTCCTTTCCTGCCATTTTGTACCACTCCTTTGGGTGTACAGCATACATGTAGGTACAAATATCAGCCTTACGAGAGGAGAGCAGGCTACGATGTTCCCTAGCTAGGTGTAGAACCAAGCCGAGGCCGAGCCGACCAGAGTCGTACCCCAATTACTCCAACCGGCGACAATTCAGCGCAGTGCTTGGAGCGGTGGATTTACCCTGGAAGTCCGACAATGACGTTGGGTGTATGTTCAAAGGTGGGCAGTCCTCCAGAACCAGTCTATCACTCATTAATTATGCGTCAGTTCAACTCGGTGGATGTAGTGAATCGGCTGGACTAGCTGACTGACAGCCCTTGAATTGTGTTGCTACTGGTTTTGGCTCTGCCTTACTGCTCATCAGGTGCACAGTATGGGTGGCCGTCGATTGGGTGTGTTTTACAACGTACGTGCGGCCTGTTAAGGGAGCTCATAGTCCTACTCTAGGTTTGGTAATTGGTTTCTCAAAGATGCTATCTCCTGCTTTACCCTGGTGGGCTGACGTCTACAGAGGATAAAATCACAGTCACTGTAGAATTAGCACTCGGAGGTTTGAGAGAGAATGTGTTTATTCCGTTAGGAATAGACACGGTGGCCTGTACTACCTCCTAACTAAACAGGAACTAAACGGAGGTAAACTGCGTAAACCAGGTGAAGGGGACCTGGTTCTAACCTGAACAAGAGCAGATGCGGCTAGATAACTATAATAACTGTCCCTATCTCAATGCCGTTGTCCAGAAAGGACTTCAAGGGCCACTACCAGAAGGGTAGTGGGTGTTTAACGCCACCAGAAGGGTAGTGTGGTTGCCGTTACCAGAAGAGTGGGCTGTTCAAGGGGTTCGAAGACTTCTTCGGGGGTTGCTGGTGCATGTCTTGAAGAGCTTCTGGTAGGTCGCGAAGATGTTGCATTTAGTAGAGAGGCCCAGCACACGAGGTGGTAGAGCAAGATGCTGGAGATGAACTCTGAAGTATAACTGGATACAACTGATGTTCCTCGGCTGTGCACAGTCATATATTCTACCTGCCTGCGGGTTTTGTCTGGGGTGTGGGCGGCGAGCTTCTCCTCCTGAGCGGAGCCTTGCTCTCTAGCGTGATCCCTCAGTCCGTGGCCGAACTATGTGCCTCTGTAATGCTGGGTTGCCTCGGTTGCGCGAGCTTAGAGGCTTAACTCGGCTTCTTGGCTAGCCTCAATCACACGTTACGAGGTGGCATGATGTCTGACATAAGGGCGAACGATCTTGGTTGTGTCCGTTGGTGCCCCCGCAACCAGGGGCATGCTTGTAGATTCTCATAGCAAGTCATTTCAGGGTTCAAACCTCGCCTGTGGTAATGTGATGATACATACAGATGAGGCAAAGTCATATTTATATCTATGTCAAATAAACATCATATGTCAATCGCACCCCCTCCGTTGCAACGTAGACTCATCTGGGCGGAAAAAAAAAATTGCTGTGAGTGATGTAGTATTGTCACTCGTAAGAAAGTCAGGTTGGCTTCTGTAGCGCTCCTCTTCTGTGTGCTGGGCTCGGGGTTGCGGCACGCTGCAGGTCACTTTCGCTCTCGGCATGGTGTAGCACTGTGTCGGTCTGGCTTGCCAGCTGGTTGGGCGATCAGCCAGCTAATGGGTTCTACCCCCTGGGGAGGATAACTGTCAGGCGGTAATGGCCCGGACTTTGGTGAATGCTTGTGTCCCTTTGTTTCTTACGTAATAGCGTGCCGCTCACACAAGTCAGCTGAGGGCTGTGTTTATATACAAAAATCGCTTTACAGAGTTTAACCAGGAAGGAACCAACTTTACAAGCGGCACGAAAAAAAAACAATTGAACATTTAGAATTCCCACTTGTGAGGGGTGTGTCACTTCTGCTGGCATTACCTGCTGTGACGTTGAAGGCATGGTAAATTGGCTCTGTTCTGAAGCCTCCTTTGGGTCGCCAGGCAGGTAGCTTCACATGTGACATGGTTCTAAGTAGGTTCCGGTGCTAGGTCTTCCATTACCTAGGCCGGCTTGTATCTACCTAATATTTACACGCGAGTATCTTTGCAATGAGTAATACTAATAATAATAAATAACCTACATAAAAAATAAAAACATATTACCCTCAAGACATACAATTGCACTTCAATGTATTTACAAACATTTTTGCTTTCGTTGGAAAGTCCTTTAGCAGGTGTTGGCCTGGATTAATCTTCTTCAACCAAAGAAGTCTGTGCTTCAGTAGGAGAATTGCTTGAGTCACTGTTTATCACTACGATGTCTCTTACACTGTGGTTAGATACACACTATCACTATATAATGGTACTGTCTTGGCAAATCATACATGTAGCATTTTGTCAATTAGCTATGGCGTGACTATATTTATTTGATTATACCATCTGTCTTATAATGCATGTACTGGTTTAAATAACGTCACAGGTAACCGTGATTTACAGCTGTTTCAATACAGTTTTCAATACTCGTCACTGATTACTGGTAACAGCAATTAACGGCTTTTTTAATACGTGTTTACACACTGGTTACGGGTTAGTATTTGACAACTCACGTCTGTCCGTCATTGTCTGTGGCTGGAGTACGGATTTTACAGGGCCGGCCTCGTTTCCTCAAGGTTGCGTACTGAGGGTACGGCCACATGATTTTGGAATTGGGCCACCTTGGTGACTTACTGTATCTTCCCGGTTGAGAGGTGCCGTGACAGGCGCAGGAGGGCATCTCTCTTATCGGTTGGCTGCTGGGCTCTGGGTTTTATTCCCCGGAAGTGGCCAGCTCAAGGCCACCAGGCACTAGGGGACAATCCTCCTAGAGGGGTGGTGCTGGGGTGGCCGTCAGGGGCATGGTGTCCTCTACTTCTCCTGCCCTCTTGGCTTGACTGGGCTCAACCTCCCATACAGTAGGTGATGCGAGATGGTCTCGGTGCCTCCCGGCATCGTGACCTGGTGTGGATGCGGTCGGGGTTGCCGTCTGAGGCAGGGGTTCTTCGGGCACCCCTGCCTCGTCGGCGCAGCTGGGCACATCCTCCCATGCGCAAGGTGATGTGCAGGAAGTTTGGTGCCGTCCGGCATCATAACCTGGGTTTCTGTCTGAGGCAGGAGCTCTTGAGGCTCCGTTGCCTTGTCGGTGCTGGTGGGCTCATCCTCCCGTGCGGAAAGCAATGTGCTGGAGGCCTCGGCGTCGGGACCTAGTGGGTGACCACGCCCAGTGTGGGTTGGATGCTCCTCCAGTCGATGTCCGATTGAAGTTCTCTTTCTCGGAAGGTAGAGAGCTTGACCTGTGGGAAGGGGGGAGTGGCTGGGGATCGTCCTTCCTTGCTTCCTCTTTTTCGGCCTCTGGTTCTGATACTTTGGCCTTGCAGTCTTAATTTCTGCTGGGGCAAGGGCGCATTTACCCCCGTGTTACCTTGCGGATACGTCACCTGGCGTCCTCCGCCCAGTACACATTATCCTGGTGTCCCACTATGGTATAGAGCCCTTCCGACTTATCTTCTGCGAGGCTTTCGCTGAACTGACCTCGGGGCCTTACTGAGTGGGTGACTGCGGAGAAGTACAGCCTCGCCCATTTTGAAGCTTCTCACTCCGGTGGTGGGTTGTGGGTACTTACTGTCGATGCACTGCGCCTGGGCGTCACGCGCCCTCATGGTTCGGGCTAAGGCGGCCTGGCGAACGTCCTCTGGTTGTGGCATTTCCGTGGGTGCTTGCTTCTACTGCCAGTCACCTGGGCGACAGAGGGTTCAGCCCAGAATGAGCTGGGTGTGGCTGGTGTTCACGGCTTCGTTGGTCCTCCTCCTGAGGGTGAAGAGGATTGTTGGTATGTGATTGTCCGAATGGCGGTGGTCCTCTCCCACATTGAGAAGGAGGATTTTCTTGAGTTACTGATTCCTCCTCTTAGTGGGTTTGGCCTGCGGGTGATAAGGGGGAGTCGTCCACATCTCCATTACCCAGGTGTTGCATGCGGTTGGCCATTTGTGACTGGTGAATTGTGTGCCATTGTCTGTCAATGTGGCCTGCGAGTACCCCCAGTGGGGAATAATCTCAATCTCGAACTTCCGAATGATATTTTGGGTTTCCTGACTGGGTAGGGGAAACGCTTCTACCCAGCAGGAAAATTGGTCTGTTACCACCAACAGATACCGGTTTCCTTTGGTGCTCCTTGGCATGGTCCCATCAGGTCAGCAGCCAATCTGCTCCAGGCGGTGTATGGTTGATGGGGTTTTGTTGTGGGTTGAGGTACGGGATAGGCTTTGCCATGACAGCACACTTCGCATTTATTGATGTACTGTTGCACATGACGGCTTATCCCGTCCCATATGTATCTTACCCCAATGTCCTTCAGCGTCTCTTTAATGGCTTGCAGGGGGTCATGGTGGTGGGGCAGAGGTCCGCCCTCAGGTTTCCTGGTATCCAGATTTTCCACGGGGCCTCTGGTTGTCTGCTCTTGGAACAAACAACATCGTCCTGGAGTTCGAACCTCTGGGGCTTGTCCTGGAGGAGGCGTGCTCTTCTGGGTTTCTGGTAGGAGTCAGACAGGGTGTCATTCTCTCCCACTCCTCATCATCTTCTTTGGTGATCCCGTCAAAGTCCGGCTGGCATGATAGGGCGCCAGGTAGGTCATTTGTTTTGCCCGGACAGTGTTGTACCTCAAAGTCAAATTCGGTGAGGAACATTTCCCACCGTCCAAATTTGGCCATGGCTTTCTTGGACTCGAGCAGCCATTGGAGGGCTTAGCTGTAGGTGGCGAGGCTTAGCTGTAGGTATTATGAAGTGTCTCCCCTCCAAGTGGTAACTGTACTTTCTCACCGCCCAGATTACGGCGAGACACTCCTGCTCGTTGATATGGTATTTCTGCTCAGTCGCATTGAGTCAGATGCTTGCGTAAGCGATGACTTGCGGCTGGCCGGAAGGGTTCTATTGGTACAGGACTGCCCCCAGCCCGTTCTGGCAGGCGTCCATCTGTAGTATGAGAGGTCTTTCCCCTTGTGGTTGGTGGAGTTGTGCGATATTCTGGAAGCTCTGCTTCAGGGTTAGGAAGGCATTGCTGTGTTCTTCCCACCGCCAACATGTTTCCTTCTCTAGGAGGGGGTGGAGGGGTATCATCTGTCGGGTAGAGTCTGCACGAAATTGCATAGCCAGTTACATAAGTCAGAAGCGACGCAACTGCTTCTTGTTGGTTGGTTCCCCGGCCCCCTCAATGGCCTGTATTGATGCGACTTGGGGGTAGTTCCCCTCGGGTGTGACTTCATGCCCTAGGTAGTTGATAGTAGTCTTTCCAAAGAGACTTTTGGAAAGCTGGCAAGTTGGTCGTTCAACTTGAGTCTCCCCAGGACTCACTGGAGGTGTCTACAGTGCTCATCCCATGACTTTTAATAAACAATTATGTTGTCTAAGTATGTGAAACAAAACTGCCCCACAAAACCGGTAAGAACTTCGGCGGACTTGAGCCTCTGGAAGGTGGCTGGGGTGTTCTTGAGTCCGAACGGCATTACTCTGAATTGCAGGATTTCGCCCTCTGGAGTGGTAGGTAAATGCCGTATACTTGCGGCTGTCGGGGTGTACCGCAATCTGCTAGTACCATGACTGCATGCTGAGAGTACTGAATATTTTGGCTTCTATATCTCGGAAAGTGTGGGTCTCATTAATGGCTAGCTGTGTGATAGGGTGTGTCACATCGTTCATATCGTTGTAATTTACGCAGAAACGTAGCAGCCCATCCTTTTTTAGGACTAATGGCACATATGAATTATACGACGAATCAGATGGTACCACGATCCCCTGCTCCTTCATCTCCTGAACTCAGGTCGTAATAGGGTGCCACCTCCAGGCAACTACTCGGTATGGTCGGTTATACACTGGCACGTCAGTGGTGGGCCAAATCTTATGTTGGATGCTATGTGTCTGGCGTAGCGATTATCCTTGGCCGAAGGCTCCCGCATGGTCGTCCAGGATTTGCCTGAGTTCGGCGAATTCCGGTTCAGCTAGCTGGTGGTTTATATCTTCGGCAGCAATTGATGGTGGGATCGCTGCATCGGGTCTGTGTTCCCAATTGACGGTCACCCGGGGCTTGTCTCCGATATATATGCGCTGTTGACCTTAGTCCATCACGCACTGCTCTTGGCGTAGCCAGAGTTGCCACAGGATCACTGCTTCCGTGATGTCTGGCGAAACCACAAATTCAGCTGGGTTTACATGACTGTATATTCCCACGTTCAGGGTGGTGTGACAGTCAACCTTGAGGGTCCGTTCCCCGGTCATGTTGTGCCATGCGTACGAGGTGGGTTTGAGGACGAAGTGATGCTCTTTGTGTAGGAGTGAACACGTTGCTTCTCATGAAGTCGCTTGTGGCTGCGGAATCTAGTAAGGTTAGTATTCTGCGCCCATTGGTGGTGGCCCATTCCACCCCTGCGGCGGCGTTTCCCGCCTTTAACCTCCGCTTGCCACTGTGGGGGGGGG
>NQII01002023.1:144651-184560 GCA_002778355.1 Clitarchus hookeri | reverse complement strand
GGGGGGGGGGGGTATTTCCCTTTTGAATGGGCTGCTTATCTGGTTCTGCATTCTTACTGGCAGCAGGACCTGTGCCTTGTAATTTCGCTCTGTTTCCCTTGCCCTCTCTACGAGCTCGTTGACGGTCTGTGGCTTCAGGATTTGTAACAGATTAGATTACGCAATTTGGGGAGGAGCATGCGTGTAACGTGGCGCACGCAGCTCTCCTGTTTCACTCAGGGAATATCCTTTTGTACATTAGGGGCCGGGGTTCGGCTGTGGAATTCAGTCGTTAAGTGAGCTATGACCTCCTTGCTGGAAAATTATGTGGCGAGGTGGAACACAGCTGCTCCCCACTCACTGATAAATTCCCCGTATTTCATCCATCATTCGAGGGTCTTCCCTTTCAGTTGTTTCTGGGTCCTCCCGACCCATTGTTTAGGGGGAACCCCGTTGCAATGTTCCTTTTCGCAATCAAGGGTGAATGTGATTAGGTCCTCGTGCGGCCACCCCGCGAATTTCGGAAACTGAGGCCCGTCGCTACCCCAGGTGGTGATTGAACTTTGGCAAGTGTCAGGATTCTCTGGGCGGTATTCCTCCGCACGTCTGTAAACTTCACATCTATATACAAGGGATCGGTTTCGTGATGCGCTCATCTGGCCAGCTTATGTATATGTGGTGGAAGGTCTGCGCACAAACAATGCAGGGTACAAAATTGATACCTTGCCCGGTGCAAGTTAGCCAGCTGCAATATCCACTCTGGCGGGTGGGGCTTTTGTTACACCAGAACTCTAGTCTGTCTATATCTGGGTTCGTCTGTCCATCCCAAACAGAGGTAATGGAAACTCTGTTGGCAGTGTGCACATATAATGATATTTAACCCTGTGCCAGGGCAATAGGCTATAAAGTACCTTTTGGGTATGGCCTTGGCCATGGCGTTAGTTGCGTCTTGGTCGGCTATGCTAGCCTCGGTTTCTGACATTTCGGCTATGGTTAATTGAGCTCCGCGGGATGTTTTCTGACTCCCCGAATTCTGGTTGGCTTTGGTTTGACGCCCAGCTAGCTCAGTCGGTGGAGCATGAGACTCTTAATCTCAAAGTCGTGGGTTCGTGCCACGAAAACTCTTGACGCGTGACGTTGGGTGGCTGACGTCGATGTCACGGTCGGGCAAGATTTTGACGTGTATGTCAGATACTGGTGATTCAACTGGCTGACCTTCTTAACGGCTAACGGGGCCCTGGCCGGTATATAATACAGGACACGTGATTGACAGCACAGTACAAAGTCAAACATGGACTTAGCGGTCCTGTGTACTGGTTGCCACACAGTCACTGGTTTACCTGTGCTGAAGGTGACCCGGAGTAATTGCTGACCCAGCTGCTGGAGTGGGCAGGAACAAGTGCCCTGACATAGAGTGACGGTGGTGCTGCGGCTGGTGGTGCTGTAGTGAGCTGCCGGTCCGGTGACACTGAAATCAAGGATTCGCTATCCCTAGTGGAACGGGTCGTTCCTGATGGAAGTCGGTGACGATCGGCTGGGGTCGGCCAGCTGTTTTGATCAGGGGTTGAAATAAGGAACAGGAGGGAGCTGGGAGGTGAGGCCTCTCCAGCTGGCGGCCAGCTGGAGCTCATTCCCGAGGGTTATGCTGCAAAGTGCATGCACTTTGGGCTTGGTTACAGCTCCCGTTGGCTTTGGAGGCCGCAGCTGCCTTCCTTTTCTGCCACTTCGTACCACTCCTTTGGTCGTACAGCATACAGGTAGGAACAAATATCAGCCTTACGAGAGGAGAGCAAGCTACGATGTTCCCTAGCTAGGTGTAGAACCAAGCCGAGGCCGAGCCGACCAGAGTCTCAACCCAATTACTCCAATGGGCGACAATTCAGCGCACTGGTTGGAGCGGAGGATTTACCCTGGATGTTGGGTGTATGTTCAAAGGTGGGCAGTCCTCCAGAACCAGTCTGTCACTCATTAATTATGCGTCACTTCAACTCGGTGGATGTAGTGAATCGGCTGGACTAGCTGACTGACAGCCCTTTAATTGTGTTGCTACTGGTTGTGGCTCTGCCTTACTGCGCATCAGGTGCACAGTACGGGTGGCTGTCGACTGAGTGTGTTTTACGACGTATGTGTGCCCACCTAAGGGAGCCCGCAGTCCTACTCTAGGTTCGTAATTGGTTTCTCTTAGATGCGGTTTCGTGCTTTACCCGGGTGGGATGACGTCTACAGAGGATAAAATCACAGTCACCCTAGAATTAGCACTCGGGGGTTTGAGAGAAAAGTGTTTATTCCGTGAGGAATAGACACGGTGGCCTGTACTACCTCCTAACTAAACAGGAACTGAACGGAAGTAAACTACGTAAACCAGGTGAAGGGGACCTGGGTCTAACCTGAACAAGAGCAGATGCGGCTAGGTAGCTATAATAAATGTCCCTAACTATCTCAATGCCGTTGTTGTCCAGAAGGGACTTTTGAGTGCCACTACCAAAAGGGTAGTGTGGTTGCCGTTACCAGAAGGGTAGGCTCTTCAAGGAGTTAGACGATTTCGGGGGTCGGAGCTTTGCTCTCTAGCGCGATCCCTCGGCCCGTGGTCGAACTATGCGCCTCTGTAATGCTGGTTTGCCTTGGTTGGCGCGAGCTTAGGCGCTTAACTCTGGTAGCCTCAATCTTACGTGAAGAGGTGGCTTGATGTCTGACATAAAGGCAAACAATCTTGGTTGCCATGTATGTGGGATGCCCTCGTAACTAGGGGCGTACTTGTAGACACTCATAGCAAGTCGTTTCGGGGTTCAAACCTTGTCTGTGGTAACGTTTTAATACGTACAGATGAGGCGAAGTCGTGTTTATATCTATGTCAAATAAGCGACAAGCGTCATTTGTAACCAACTCATGTTGGATGTTATTCCTAATGATGCTCACTCCTGAATGCTACGATTTTCGTAAGGGTTGTTGTAGGCTACACTATCATCCCCTGGTATTCTCTATCCTTGATACTTGACAATTGCTATAATTAAATCATAATTGAATTATGATGCATAAGCATAGATGATTACGGCATATCCTTAATTAATGAAATTATATATTACCTAAAATTAATAAATAAAATAACAAGAGTAACATTTAAAACCTAATACAAAATCAAACAAGGGGAGCTGGGGCAAAACTAACAAGAGCAGATGAGCTAAGTAGCTATTAGAACAACTAGACCCTAACTGTCTACACCGTTTGCCCTGAAGGGACTCGGGAGGTCACTACCAGAGTGGTGAGTTTTAGGGGGAGAAGACTACTTCAGGGGTGTGCTGGTCATTTGTCTCGAAGGCTTCGGGAAGACTGTGGTGGTCCTTCGTGAGGAAGGTGACAGGCAGAGAGCTCCAGCACTAGAAGTGATGCAGCGAGCTGCTGAGAATTAACTTGTGTTCTTGGGGTACGTGCGGTAGTAGGAAGGCCGGCATCGCCCTTCGGCTGTTGGGTATCTTCATGAGCGAGCTCCTTCCTTCGCAGTGCTGACCACATTCTCTTTGGGAAGGCTGGAAGCAGGGTAGTTTTCCTTGTATGCGGGTTGTATCTGCCACTCGCTTAGGGGCAGCTCTTGGCTTACGTTGCCGGCTTCTGTTGGACGTGGAGGGCGATTAAAACTACGTGGCGTCTGCCACAATGTAGTAAACTAGTCAACTGCCATTTCCTTGGGTTGGCTAGGGAGTGCTTCGGTAGCCTCTGAAGGCAAGCAGTCTCTGGTTGAAACCCCGCTTGGATGGCGTGACGTTGCACGCAGATGAGGCGGAGTTGAAAACAAAAAGTCTATGGCCAGAATACGTCATGCGTCCACCCCCACCCCCCTTTCCATTGTGACATAGACTCATCTGGTAGAATTGTGGTGTGGGAATGATATGGTACTGTCACTCGAAGTTTCTGATATATCCTTCTGTACTGTATTGCACCTCTTCTGTGCTCGCTCTCTGCTCTGTGTGGATTCGGGCCGTTTTCCTGGTAGTTCCGTCCTACTCTGGCGTGCAGGTGAGGTCGGGCAGGTGGCCAGCAAATGGCTTCTGCCCCCCTGGGGAAAGGAAGTGTCACATGTAATGTACCGGTGTCAGGTGAATGACTCTCGCCCTTCTTGTTTAAAGTAAACATGATGTTCACACCAGTCATGCGTATATATTTCTTTAAGCACTAAAAAATCTGAGGTGTATATACAAGTCCCAACTCATGATGGGTGTGTAAAACTTTCTTTCTCGCCTGCCGTGGCGCTGAAGGCGTATTTTAAAACGAGTCCTCTTCTGTGGTTTCTCCTTTCATGTTGCACGGCAGGCTGTTTTGTTGTTTCTACACTGGGCCAGCGCTAAGCCTCCCGTCATTTAGGCCCGCTCTATTTACATAATCTTGCCACGAGTTACCCTTAATGAACTTACATAATACTTATTATAAATGCAGTACTGGTCACCTACAGAAAAAAATAACACACACAGCATTCAAGAGGAACAAATTATATACATTGTAAACACTGTTTTGCTGGGCTGCTCCGCAGCTCGTTGGCAGTCTAACACCTTGTTATTTGGCTGTCTTTTTAGCATGGCAAGGTTACTTTCCATAATTTCACTTGCACTACAGCTGTTTACACTTGGTGTAGGTAGTCCGTTTCAACTTGGCTCTTCCTTCTCGGACTTTGGCAGTGCCGCTTGTCGGTATTGCTGTCAGAGGCAGGGGCTCCTCTGCTCCCCCTGCCTCATCGGCGCGGTTGGGCTCATCCTTCTCGGACTCAGCCGGTGTAGTTGACATCTCGATGCCGTCCAGCATCAAGGCTCTGCAGGGTACCACCTCCACCTGGGTGGACATGGTTGGGGTGGCCATCAAAAGCAGATCTTCTGCTCCTCCTGCCTTGTCAGCTTTGCTGGGTGCACTTGCTTCCAGGATAGTGCTAGGCAGCTGGTTCCATCTGTAGGGTTCCCTGTCTGAGGGGCTTCGCCATGATAGCTGGGACCCGGTCTGGGTCGTTTGGCTGTGTCCAGTGGTTATCTTTCTGGCGAAGTCGGTCGGCGTTGATGGCAGTGTCCTTATATAGAAGACTCCTCGAGGCAGTTGGCATATACTTATTACCGAGACTATAGGCGTGTTCCCTGTGCTGACATCCTGAGGCAGGTTGGGGACCCCGTGAGCCGCCAGCCTCTAGGATGCACGTGATGGGGTCTCCATGGGAACCTGCTCTGGAGTATCGTCCTCTGTTTCTTCATCCTCGTCAGCTCCGGAATCTCGGTGGTCCGGTCTGGTGTCCGCAGCACCGGCTGGACATGGGCGTATTTGCCCTCTGGTAACCTTCCGTATACGGCCTCGAGCATCTTCTGTGTAGTAGACGTTCTTTCATCTTTCTACGAGGGTATAG
Organism: Clitarchus hookeri; assembly: GCA_002778355.1. Classification (NCBI taxonomy): domain Eukaryota; kingdom Metazoa; phylum Arthropoda; class Insecta; order Phasmatodea; family Phasmatidae; genus Clitarchus; species Clitarchus hookeri. The sequence continues at coordinate 179,207 of NQII01002023.1, read as the reverse complement.
GGTCCTCTCCATTTTTTGGCGAGTCCGGCGCTGAACTGATCCATAGCCTTGCTAAGGGGGTAGTTGCGAAGTAGAACTGCTTTGCATATTATGAAGCATCTGACCCTTGTTTACAGCTGTGGGTATTTTTGCCCAATGTACTGATCCTGAGCCTCTCGAGCCCTCTTGGTGCAGACTAGGGCATCAAGCCTGACGTCTTCGGGTTGACGCATGACCGTGGGTTCCTGATCCCATTGCCAGTCTCTGGGGCAGCATAGGTTCTGTCCTTGACTAGGACTGGTGTTCACTGTTTCGTTATTCTGTCTCCTGAGAGTGAACAGAATGTTCAGCTTGTGGGTGGCCCAGCGACGGTGGTTGTCCCGTACACTGAGTTGGAAGCTCTTCTCCAACTCTTGATGCCTCCGCTCAGTGAGGTTAGCTTGAGGATGGTAAGGGTTGTTGTCCACATCTCTATACCCCATTGGTTGCAGGTGATTTGCCATTTCTGACCTACAACCTGGGTGCTGTTGTCCGTTAAGATTGCTTGTGGGTAACCTCAGCGGGGAAAGATTTCAGTTTTTTAACTTTCTGATTTTATGTTGGGTTTCTTGACTGGGTAAAGGAAGGGCTTCCATCCAGCGGAAGAACTTATCTGTCATGATCAGGAGATATGTGTTTCCCCTCGTACTCCTGGGATAGGGTCCCATCAAATCAGCCGGAAAGTGCGTTCTGGTTGTGTGGGGTCTTCGAGGTTTAGGTACCGGGTAGGCTTTGCCATGGTAACACGCTTCGCAGTTCATTACGTATTGCATAAAGTCACGGCTCATCCCATCCCTCACATACCTTTCACTTATGTCTCGCAGGATCTCCTTAATTTCTGGAAGACCAACGTGTTGCTGGTAATGATGATGCCGGCAGAGGTCTGCCCTTAGGTTGCTGGAAATCTATATTTTCCATTGGGCTCCGGGTTGTCCACTTTGTGACCGAACGACATCATCTCGTAACCCAAACCGTTGGGGAAGGTCATTGAGGAGGCATTGGTTGTCAGTGTCCTTTTGCTGATAATTACCTACCCGGTAGCGGTAGCGGCTGAGTTGTAATTGGAGGAGGCGGATGTGCTTCTATGGGCTTCATGGTTCGGTTAGGGGGGTGGAGGGGGTTTATTCTCTCCCATTCTCCTTGGTTATCAGGTTGGTGGGACAGGGTATCGCGTAAGTCGTTGGTATTCCCCAGACAATGTTGCACTTCAAAGTCTAACTTTGTGAGGAACATTTCCCACCTTCCCAACTTGACTTTCACATTCTTTGATTCTTTGGACAGCCTTACTATCGGTGCGGAGTATTAAGTGGTATTAGCATTTCCTCACCTCCTAGATTACCACGAGACACTCCTGCTCGTTTATATAGTACTTCTGTTCGGTTGAGTTAAGGCAAGTGCTGGCATACGCTATGACCTGGGGTGGTCCATCAGGGTCCTCCTGGTAGAGGACGGCGCCCAAGCCGTCCTGGCATTTATCAATGTGCAGTATAAGGGGCCTTCCCCTTTTTGGTCGGTGAAGCTGGTTAATATTCTGGAAGTTCTGTTTAAGATTATTAAAGGCTTTCCGGTGTTCATCACCCCACCACGTCTTTCTCTAAGAAGGAGTTTAAGGTGGGGGTTCACAGTTTGGCAGTAAATTCTTACTTTATTTTATTGGTGATAATGCACCTCTTTAGTAAACAAGATCTGTGAACACAATTTGCTACAAACAAATTTTGCCTTATTAACATGTCGACATAAGGATTTCTGTATTGTACAAATACTTGATGCATATTCTTTCCTGTTATGTGCTGAAAGTCATGCTGCCTTTGAAGGACTTATATTTAAATTAACTTTTAATGATAAAGCATTTTTGTACTAGTTTACAAACTTGCACATGTGAGACACAAATTTCAATATATTTTTTTGATACACTGGTTAATATGAGTTTACGCTTCAATTTTGGCTCTTGATAATTAGTACTTGAGCAGTATTCTGTAAGATTTGTTTGAAATACTGCGGGCACTCGCTGTAAAGCGCGCCTCACGTTGAGAAACCGGTTAATAGAGAGCACGCAGTGCACTGCCCGCGGCCAGTCTGTCCTCCGGCAGGATGCTTGCAAAGACTCCGCGTGCGTGCAGCGTTCCCGTATCCATACGTGAGGTGTGAAAATGTGTGACTAATAAAAACTATGATGGGTAAAAGGAAAATTTCTTACCACAGTAAGAAGAAAAATAAAGAAGTTACAGCTAAAATGTTATTTTGGCAATGAAGAAAATAAGGCTCTGTGTCACAGGGTAAAACAACGAGGACGCAACAAATCGAAGTATGCGAAGCCCAAGGTTCTCTGCAGTAAAGTAAATGATAACAGTCTTTGCATTTGCTGCAATATTAATATTTATTATACTAAATCTAAATCAATGTAAAAATTAAGTTTTGTTTATGCCAGTAGAAAAGAAATCACTAATGTATATTTCTTCATTTGATTTCAAATTTACATCAATAGTTTAGTTAAAAAAAATCCATTAGTGTAAAATAATATTAATGGGAAAAATACCTCGTTTAAAAAAATAAACTGTCATGTAAAATAATTATTTTCTTAATTTTAATGTCTCTTTTTATTACTAATTATATAACTTGCCATGAACATGTTTTCATTTATAATAAGTTAGTTATCTTTGTGCCTGTGTGAGTGACGGCGGTGTGTGCATAAGTACACGCGTGTACGTTAGAGACTAGATCAGAGGCAAGTGAAGATGCAAACAAAACATTTTTGGCCACAAATGTATAAAATACTGTACTCTTGACCCACAAGTAAAAAAGTTAGAAAGTTATGACAAACAACAGTTTGTAGATGGTGACAATACTTCAAGAAAAAATTGTTAAGCATTAGTTCAGCTAAGTGAATAACTTATTTATTGTATAAGTACAGTAAAGTATTTTCTATTGAAAACCAAAACGTTAAAATTGATTAGTGTTGTGACCCCAAACGATGCGTAGTATTTTGTGCGTTCAAACCTGACTTACGTAATTTCATTGCAACATAAATGCAAAATAATTTATATTGTACTGAAAATTAAATATTGAAACAAACATATTGTCTTTATTTTATTTTTTTAACTTATGCAGCACCCGTTACTGTTTCCGCAAATAGTGTGCACAATTTGTTTGCCTTGTTTGCATGTTATCTACATTTCTGTACATGTGACCAACAGTAATTTGTATACAGTTAAAGAGTTAATTTGGATATGGGCATATCTCCAAAAAAAAAAACTTTTCAAGAGAAATATTTTTGTTTACCAGTTGCAAATAACATAATAGTTTTAAAAGTGCCATTATTTCAAAAACATTAGTTATCATTCCAGCCATTGAGATAGTCATGTGACAGTAGCGACACATTCCTTTTCCATCTTCTTTTGTGAAATGGTTCCATATATTACTGGTGCTCCAAGGCAAAGACATTTTAGTCTAACAAAGAAAAAATATATATATATATAACATAAGCATAAAATGTTAGCAGTACAACATTAAAATCAATTTCGTAAAAATTATTTTAAAAAATACATAAATATAAATTATTATCCAACACTGAATGCAAGCTTACTTAAAACTTTCAAACCCTCTGAAAATGAAAATAATAATATGACACCGAATGCAAGTAAAATTTTGAATGTTCCGCGCACACTCAATCAGCTGAGAGCGCGTGGAGAAATTATTGATTGGCAGTGTGTTGACTGGGGGCGAGACTGAGAAGGGGAAGATTCAGTGGCAGGAGGAGTGAAACAATGTACCCCTCTATGCCGCTACATGTTGGCAACACCTTGCGCACGTGGCAAATGTCTGTCTTTTAAGCAATTAATTATATTTTACTGCAAAAATTGTAATTTTTATACTGAAATGAATAAAGAAGTAATTCAAATATTCTTCACAGTCTTTAATAATTAATCATTCAAAACCACGTCCTCTGATTTTCCCGTGCACTTACACCACTCACAAGTTACGCTGCACTCGGACTCGGTGCTTGCCCATTATTAGACAACAAAAGGTGTCGAATAGGCCCGCATAGAATATATGTTTATTCAAAAGACACATGTCTAGAAATAAATGATTTTAAATCCTTCGATTTTCCCACAAGAAGTAACTGAAAATGAACTGTATGCTTGATAATGCAAGTTGCTAGGGAATAAAACAATTTTTCTTGACAGGGGGGCGGGGGGGGGTCAATTATATGCTTCTGGACATATCATTTTATTCGTGAAGATGCTGTCTATTGAGTTAAATTAATATTTTGTTTAAAATCAAGTTGATTTTATGCAATATACAATTAAACACCAACTTTACAGGGAAAAAAAACCACTTGCCACAGAGCAGTGAAACGGCGGTGCGCATGACATATTTCACACCCAGTTACTACGTTTGCATAAACAACCAACTTAAAAATGATTGTTGTGGGAAATCTTAGATGACAAGATCGAAAGTTATTTAGATTGACGCAACATCCAGTAAACAATTGAAGGGACTGAAACTGCACCTTTTTTGATTTTGATAAAAATTTGTTCCTATGTTAGCCTATCCTCAAGGTGAAAGAAAAACATTAATTTAGATTTTTAACTACAAGTGGATGATGGCAGCCATTTTTCATACACACTGCAAGCAAATTTCACAGATTTTGGAGGTTTACGCAACTAGCCGTAACCTTTTTAATAAGTCACCTATTGTGGAGTTTTCAGTGTCAATTTAAAAGCTTACACAAGATCCTATTACACTGTATATTTATATTATAAAATACATTTAATATTTTCAATATGATGGCCATCTGCTTTCAGCATTTAGGTGATTGTTTTACCCCACTTCATACTCCACCCTGCTTCACCAAAGTTGCATTTAGAGATCTGATCTTTTGTGTTCTTAGTGTCTACATGTAGAACAGTGTGCAACATCAAAGTTATCTGTTTTAAAGACTTCCTTCCTAATAAAAAAAAATAGTCTCCAACTTGGGGAAAAAAATGAAAATTTGCTGTTTTCGAAACCAAAAAAAATGATGTGGGGACGAAATAAAAATTTGAGTTTGTTTGTGAAAGATACACTTAATGAATAGCTATAGGGCACAAGTTGTTCNTGTGGGGACGAAATAAAAATTTGAGTTTGTTTGTGAAAGATACACTTAATGAATAGCTATAGGGCACAAGTTGTTCTACTCTGTTATTTTCACCCCTGTTGGGTACAACGAACCTTTGAAAAAACAAAAAAAGTATATTTGTAAATTTAATTCTGTTGTGCATTATATAATCCCACTTCACTCTGAATGTCATTAACATTAGGGTGACAAGGGGTGCTAAGTGTAAATACACTGTTTGGGTAGTGCAATGGAAAAAACTGAAAAATTCACAATTTTGAAACTACATAAATATATACTGTTATATGAATGCCTGTGGGGCGTATCTGAGTTTGTAAGGGATGGAGGTCTTAATAAAAATAAAAGAACTAAATTAGATTTTTGATTTATTCACTCAGCTATTATTTACAGAATTAAATTTTCTGTCTCCACTATTACTCTTTATTTACCATTAAACGCAATATTTAATGTTTATTTCAACTCTAATTAATGTCCTTTTTAATGTCTCTGTTTGGTTACAGACAATTAACTCGTACTCATCATTAACACATGCTCAGTCTATCTGTTGCCATAATTATTAATGTCTTCACTCACACATCTAGTCCAATAGTCCAGCCTGCCAGCCGCACTCTTCACTGTTTGATACTCCCAGTCACAGATTTCCCTTCCGCTGGTCATATCTCTCGCCACTTATTCTTCTATCACTCGGAACTCAGCCACTCATCCATTCAACAAAAACTCTGGTTCGGAGGTCTGTCACACTTTTATATTGTTCGCTCTGACCATCTGGAATGTTCAACGCACCCCGAGTCACACTGACAGAACGAGGTCAGTAATCTAGAATATTCTTCAGATAAACGCAGAAATTGTATCCACCGAATGTCAGAGAGGTGAGCTGCCAAATGGTTATCGCGGAAGAATCCCATCATAACTCAAAACGATGGTAGGATTATCGCTCACCTGTCATTATAACATCCCTTAGTGACTCACTGCCCCGCTATCATATCACTACTCTGTCCTTCTCTTCCGCCCGCTCACGTGGGGCAAACCAAGGTCAGCGGCAGACCAGCGACACCTAACACTGCCCCCTCCTCAAGTCTGTTTGTCCCGAAGAGACTCTACAACATCCGGACCTTTGTAGAGTACCAGTCGGTCGATTTAGATAACCTTCAGCTCCACCCAAGAGCCTTGATGACTAATCTGAAAGACTGTATCATCGATCTTCTTCAAAATCCTGTAGGGGCCTTCCCAACATTTCTGTAGATTCGAGTGCCCTTTTCATCTCTGTAGGTTGTACAGCCACACCAGTTGTCCTCCTTGAAATGCCTCGCCCAACATTCTCCTCTCATACCGCTTCTTTATCCTGTCACTATATGGTAGTTTGTGCCTTACATAAGGACTAATCCTTTCATTACTTGTTTGAAAAGATGAAGCAACTCCAAAATTTCCCTACGCGTCTTCCTTTAGACCATGTCTACCAATCTGAAAAGTGCTGGCACTTGCGGTGGATGCTGCAGGTTGTGGCTGGATCNTTCCTTTAGACCATGTCTACCAATCTGAAAAGTGCTGGCACTTGCGGTGGATGCTGCAGGTTGTGGCTGGATCCTCATCCGATGTACCCTGAAGCATTGGTAGCTCCTGTCGACTTCCTCACTCCCTTTCTCGATTTCACGCAACTGGTTCTCTGCCCCCTGAGCCACTTCCTTCATGGGACTACTATTCTCAGAGCCACTACTGAGGGAGACCATCACATCATTCGCTTCATGCCATGGCACCTTTCACTGTTATACGTCAGTGAGCATAGGGCTTCTGGACAGCACCAGGGGAATATCCACAATAATATTTCATTGTTGCCTGGACTTGTTTACTAGCCCTGTTAAAAATATGCAGTGAGTGTAGGAATGAAATAACTACAAGGGAGGTACAATCTGCATAAAAACAACTTGTGCATGTGGAAATTGATTTTCATGGTATTCTCATCCTGTGTTTGGCAAAAAGTCGGAGGGTAATTTGGATATTGCTTCATCATTGTATTTGTTGAAAATTTTGTTCATGTAGTTTTAATTATTTTGTACGTCTGTATATTGCCATGTTTTCAAGAACGACATATGATAAAATTATAAGTAGTATAATTAGTCCAGTTACAAATTTGACATAGAAAAATGAACATACGAACATAAAAGAACTCCAAAAATCATCAAATGTTTGGTTAGCATGAGGTGGACAGTACAATTCCACAGGGTTTTGCGCAAAATATGGGGTTCATTGTTAACTTCGAAATTTTGCATAAAGATATGGGAAACATGGAAAAAAAATGAGTTTCTAAATTTTTTTTTTAAACTAACTGACTGCAAAAGAAAAATGTAATATAAAACTGTTTTTAGTGACAGAAATGTAGACACATGCCATTACATAAGGACACAGTATCCCATTATTAAAAATAAATTTGATGTTTGACAAATTTCAAAAACAGCAATGAAAAAAATTATGAAAGAAGAACAAAAGTATCCTAAAATTAATACTTGGGAAGCAAGTATAAATATTCATCTTTGGTGGGTGGATCAGTCGTGTGGAGGAGACAGTAAATTGTTAGATTCTCCTTCACATAAAAATGTGCATGAATGGTAAGAAGAAAGAAAGAAGAAAGTTGCGAACATGAACCATTCAGAGAGGCAGTAGTAACAAATAAAATGTGGCTCAGCAGTGGTTCTGAAGCTTATTATGTGCTCAAGAAAATACTTCTCTTTCAGTGGTTTCCATAGGCGATCAATTTTAGCCATATTGGACTATACCTGGAATGTAAATAAACAGACTGTCAAATACAGAAGTCAATATTCGAGTCACCCGGTGAGTAAGTTCTTAAAAATAAGAATGCACTGTCAAGTGATGGTTGAAAAGAAGACGTAATGAATTCAATACTAGCATATTTGAGAGATAGGGACTTACCAGGAGAGGGGTCAGGAAGAGCCGTAGACCTTTCGCTGCCGAAAAACATCGCTCCAGTGCCTCGTCTGTCTACTGATATTTTAAAGAAGGGACACTTCTTTTGCTTTCAGCATTTCTCTCATTAGGCAGGTGTTTTAGTAAAAAGTTTTTTATTTTTTTATTTTAATTACCAACTTAATGCATACATATAAATGACATATATTTAAATTACAATGAATATGTTTAGCTTGACTAAAACTGATAAAATAAAAACAGCACATTATACGCTATTGACAATTCGGAATGATGTAAACAATTAGATGGCTAGTAAAAATAGCCCTAATGAGGCCATCTACCACTGTAATGTTCGAGCAATGTAATTTTTTCTGGTTCTGGAAACAATCTCACTTTTTAACTACATGCGAAGGAATGACCACCCTGTTGTATTGGCCTATAGCTGTCCAGGAATTTATCCACAAACTGAATTGTTTGTATGCAGTGTATATCCAATATTTTGTTAGTAGAGTTTTGTGCTGTAAATTGACATTTTAAGCTGCTTCTAGTTATTATATTTAAATTATGGTGTGTTATGGTTAAAACTACCTTATCTAATAAAAGATTATTAAAATTAGTATTTTCTGTAACGCAGTGATAGGCATGTTTTAGCAGCCCTCACGTTGTCTATTTCACAGCAGCACACACATCATCTGTGGTCATTATAACACAATTATTACACAAACACCATGAACAATCTCATGCCTTACCTGCAGTATTCACTTTCGTTATAGGAGTAAGGCGTACAGGAATTAAATGAATTAAAAATTGCTTTTGATGCTGCATTTTAAGTTTTAAAACTGGTGTAAACGGATGGCGGAAGGTCACCAAAAGGTTACTAAAGTATTTTTCCTGGTGTCTGCAGACACTCTGTAATAAAAACAGGTATACACCGATTGACTCGTTTGCACCTATATATCCCACATTTGCACTTTAAAATAACTTTCTGTCATAGCAATAATTGCTGCTGTAAAGATGCAATTTATGTATATTAGTTTTAAAAATTTACAGATAAGTTGAGTTTTTCAACAGATATTTCAGAATGGTAATATTTTAATTTGGCAGAATATTAAATTTCTTGAAGTTTTGACTTTATGGGACAAATGCATAAAATATGGTGATCCCTTCAGGATTATTGAATTCAGAGTTATTAAAGTACTATTGTAGGCCTGCATGGGCACCTTCATTTTGAGTTTTGTTTCAATCAGAATATTACTGACTATTTTCAATGCTTTATAACAATATATAAATCAGCCACAATAAAGAATGAGCAAGAAATTTGCAAAGCTAAGAAGTAACACATACATGTTCAGAAGAAGAAAAATAACCACAGCCGTGTGAAATGTTTATGCACAAAACTATAATAGTCTATTCACAACACAAAATAAAAATTAGTGGTATTTGTTTTTGATTAGCAAAAATACTTTACATATTATAAAAAAAATTGACAATTACTACACTGTTAATGATGCAACCATTGTTATGCTGTACATAGAGGCTAATTCTACTGTGTCTCAAAATTTGTCTTCAGCATGGATCATAATTATTTTGTTGTCGGCAATGTAAACACACTTACAGATCTGGTTAAGGAGACGTGGGAAATAAATTAAAGCTGAACATGACAATTTAAGTCTAAGAGTTCTTGGAATGCTATATTTATACATGAAGGGCATTCTTACATAACAGTTTTTACCATCTTGGTGAGCAAATATTTTTTGCAGCATTATGCATTCCTTAAGTACAATACCCTGCACACCAATTGAATGTACAAAATTACAGCATCAGGAATAGTTGATTAAAAGTACTTCAGGCCAACATATTTTCCATTTTAATTTCCAAAAACCTGTTGCTTTCTGGTAGTCATTCCAGCATTAATTTTTCTGTTTTGGCATGCTGGGAAATTACTGCAATGTAATGCTGTGCTGCAATCTTCCTGCAAAGTTACACTGCGATATTACTAAGAGGACATATCTACATTGCGGAGACATTGCTGAAATGTTTCATTACGTTATTCAAACATTGCACATTTTTCAGTGAAATGTTTTGGAAATATTTTCTCTCAAGACCACAATGTTAAGAGCCGCCCAAATCTCTTCATTTACTCTTTGAAATATTGTGTTCTATATGCGATAGTCTTTAAGAAGTTGGCAATTAGTTGGCTATGGAATACACGGCTGATGTAATTTTGGTGAGATCCATTTATCATCACAAATAATACTCTGGATCATTGTCTTTATCCTAAAGTGTAACAATCTGTCTCTGGATTAACAATGCTCGACACCATGGTAAATGGGCTTTAGCAGACAATGCAAGTGAAATAGGACATAAATAAGTAAACAATGCAACCAAAACAAACACGTAAGGTAATCGTAAAAGCATCCTTGAGAGAAGCAAGGAAGCAAATATCACATATTTGTTAGATGAACACATAGGAGGTGTTTTTCAAGCAGCTATGATGGAAGATGATTTTGTACTAACCTGATGCTAAATATATAGGTACTGTATTGGTGTGGTACTGCCCAATAAAGTATCTTTTTATTAGCTGCAAAATCTCTTTGGCCATAAAATAAATTAACAAAAATTATTTGTGTCATCATCATCATCTAGCATAGCATTTAATAATTCCACTAAATATTCAGACTTATTTTGAGTTATCGCCATTTCAAAACCCTGAATTACTTTTGAGCATTCAATAACAACCTGGTTAACACTAGTGATCAAGTGAACCTAGTAATATTGATGTTCTACACATATGGCTTTCTTCCCAGCTGATTGATTTAACTGTATAACAAATTGTTTGTTACATAGATGTATGGTGTCAGTCAGTTTTTTTTTTAAATATTTAGCTCAGAAACAAAACATTTCAGGTGCAATAACATCCTCTGCAACAGCTGTTGGTAAAAAATAAATAGCAAAGCAAAAGTGCTCGGAGGGCCTTGAAGGTACAAAGTCCCACAAATTAAGAATGATGGTGCTAATATTTAAAACAATTAGAGTAAGTAATACAATTTCAGGGTGTCCCCTAAATTCCATTTTAGTATTCCCTGACTTTTCCCTGTCTTCCAGGCAGAATCTTACCATTTTCCCTGGCCTATTTTCAGGATCTAAACCTCCTAATAACATGTTTTTCCAATGCTGACAAAACAAATATGCTATCAGCGAAGTAGGATTAAATTACACTACAACAGACCAAGCAAGCAGGGCCAACATTTTATTCAGCCCATTTATTACTTGCGCTATATGCTATTGACTTCATACAAAAATAATTTATTTTGTGCATTTAGGCCCTATGTGACTTGGCAAAAATATGTTATTGCCAGTTCACAAAATTAAAAATTAAAATTTTAATTCACATATGCTTATAATTACATTATCTTGTATTCACACAACTAAAAACTTTAGCAGAGTAGCAAATTATTAACATTTTTCCTGACCCAGGTGTAAATTCCCTGTCACATGAAATTCCCAGACTTCTCCCTGTTTTTCCTGTGGGTGGACACCCTGAATTTTCCATGCTGGTTTCTATGGTAACTGAATTAGAACAGAAAATGTCCCCAGTATAACACCAGAGTGTGCAATGCAATTCATGGCTGAGGGTCACAAACAATGTAGAGAATCATCAAGATCAAAAACAATTAACCACATAAAAAATGCCAAAATGAATTGATATGTGATGGGGGCCGAAAGAGAAATTTAGAAAAGAGAAACCTTCTTACATACTGGAGCAACTAGGCCCACCATTTCAGTCTGCCGAAAGACGGAGGCGAACACTATGCTCTCGGTAGAAAGCAAGTGAAAGAGACTACGTGCCTGTTGTGAAGTAGCTGTCACAATGACAGCATCACTTGCACCTCCTACAGTTGCTGGCCTAACCAAGGGATGCATACGTAAGATTGGCAGGGAAGGGGAGAGGTAACAAAGAGAAGTGAATACCTGGCAGAATAAGCAGCAACACACGAGCATCTCGGCGGTGAAGTGTACAGGCGAGCAGTTCCAACAAGTTGGTAAAAATATCAAAAATTATGGAACACAGGTTTCCTGTTACTTTATCTGTCTAAATGCATGGCACTTACATAACTAGCGCAAATTATGGGACTGCAGCATTGTGTTTACAATCCACTTTCATTTTAAACTAAAGCAAATTTATGGCAAGGATGAGGCAAAAAAGGTATGTGCTACGGAAAGTGAACTATTCGTTTCATGATTTAAACACCAAGTCACATCACAACTGTGATAACCTGTGCTCTGGATGTATTCTTGTCTGTTTTCCTACCTGATCTTAGATTATTTTTTTTATATGTTGTCATACTTTGGTTTTAGTTTTAAATCTACAGCTCGGAACACAGTAACATCTTTCTTAAGCACAAAAGTCACCAAGAAATTTCATACAATACTAGCTACTGTATGTATTTAACACGACATTGTGTGAGCTGCATGCACGATACAAGTTCCTGTGCTTATTTGTTCAGGTGGGCTTTAATAAATACCACATTAAACTATGAAAGGTAACGACTACACCAACTGAACATTGTCACAAGCAACAGCAGAGTGGAAAGAAAAAAAAAAAAAGTATTTACCACAAATATATAACTGCTTATTAACACTTTAATTGGCATGTCAATAACTTAATTTAGTCTACTTTTAAAGCAAATGTAGAATAAAATATGAAAATGTATTATTTTCTAAAGTCCAAATGAATATGTAATTCACCTGTTACACAGGGGAGGAAACAAATCAGAGTAATGATGCAGAAAGGGTTCATGATTACACCTTTATTACAATATATAATAATTATAAAAATAAAGGTGTGTTATCTTTTCACACTGTCTAGAAAGTGCCTTGAATATTTTCCACAATATTAAGTATTAAAATTAATGAATTACATTAAAAACATTTAAACACACATGAAAAAACACCTGACCCCAAATATAATACCACAATGCTGAGCTTCATTTGTTACAAATTTAACGTGACATCTGAACCTCAAAATATTTAATAATCCACAGGATAATTTAAAGAAATATTGTATCGTTGACGTAAATGGGCCACAAGTGACCAGCGGTAGGTGGAACCAAAATTACAAAAATGCAAAAATTAATTATGGAAGAAATCTAGTGAAAAATACTATTACAAAGTTAACAACAGACCAATAAATTCAAATTGTTTCTTCAACCTATATATATTTATATATTTCCCAACATACCACTGATACTCGTGTCCAAGGTGCGAAGTCGACATCACAATGTTCTTGAAGTCAAAGAGTCAAGTCTCACTCAAATGACAAAAACCCTGCCTTATTTATATATGCTCCAACACCCCCCTTCCACTTCGAACTGCAACTGCAGACACTAGAGCCCATAGCGCCGCTCAGCGAAAAGTCTCCTTCAAGACGGAACACCACAGGGGGAACACCACCTCCGAGGAACAGCCAAGGACTGCAGAATGAAACAGCCACAAATTGTGCGGCATGAGGTGCAGGTTTCATCACTTACGAGGCGTGCGACTTAGGTTTCTCTCGGTGAACAGACAAACACTGCAGCACACACTTTTTACATTGTAACAGTTCCGGGTAATTTTCTATAACTATTGATCTGGGCAGCTAACACACGCACATGTACCGGATGTTACAAAATTATGTTCATTACATAGTGTAGCAGAAGACCCAAGGTGACTCGTGGACAACCAAAATGCATGAAAAGCGTAACATCCGTTAATAACATTACATCCACCGCCGCCAAAACTGCAGAACCTATCTTCTTCTTGGGTGGCCAGTTCAGTCGAAGCCAGGATCAGCAGTAACAGGCATAGAACAGGTCAGGAACTTCTGCATGATGAAACCGGATAGCCACACTTAAACAGTCTGCTACTCATTCAGATCAGGAAACAGCCAAAAACAGGAAGTCCAAAAACGCAGTGAATCCGAGGAAACACAGCCCAGCGCTCAGGAACATAGGAGGAAGCTCACATGTAGTCACAAGATGGAAGACCAAGCCGGGAGGCTCAAAGTGTCGATGCCACCGTAGCTCGAAAGAAATAAGGAAAAGCCAGCACCCAAAAATTCAAACAAATAGAAAAACCTGATTAATAAAAATCCCAAAGCACAGTATTTTACAAAAAATATTAAAAAGGCACAATGGCACAATTTAAGTACAAACATAAATTTGTAACAGGCCCTACAAAAGGTTTAGTATTGCCCACAGTTGTTTTAAATACTACATTGGTTTCTTTATCTCTTACCAGAAATGTTACAGGCGTAAAATATTTAATTATTTTATAAGGGGCATAATACTTTATTGTAAGCTTCGTAGAAAAATTATTAACTGCACTAATCAAATACAGTACACACCCGTTTATTTGTGTTTCACTTTACGGTTTTTCGGCTTATCCGTGCGGCTTTTTAGCTTTTTTCAAAGTCTATTATAACTTCTGCGGTAAGACGATGCTGTAATGTGTGTCATTTATCGCTGAGCCAAGTCGCTGATGTTTATCTCTTTAAACAATCAGTCTGTCAGAAAAACCTCCACGAGTCATCCATTTCTGCCCGTTGAAACACGTATCTGATCACACTCCTCTCAGTTACCACCCCAACACCACATCTTGCAAGTTTATCGACCGCTTGGACATGGTCGTTGTTCACTGTTTGTAGTGTTGGTTGTTTTGGCAACATGTCAACAAAGCGTAAAAGGATAGTTTTGACTAAAGTGGAAAGTTAAAAATTATAAAAAAACTTGAGCATGGCGAGACAGCTGCGAAATTAACATTGGACTTCGGAATCAGGGTACAAACTGTGCGGGACATCAACAAACACAAACAAAGGATGATGGAAAGTGCATGTCGCACAGATGGTGGTGTGGGTCCATCAAATTGCAAAACACTGAAAACGTCCAACTTCACCGACTTGGACCAAACACTGTATTTGTGGTTCAAACAGAAAAGAACCGAGGACGTACCTGTGTCTGGCCCATTGGTGATGGAAAAAGTAAACTAATTCCACATGATGTTACGAATTGAAGAGGAGTTCTCTACTCTATCCGGTTGGCTGAACAGATGTAAACAAAGGTACGGAATAAGAGAAATAGCTATGCAAGGAGAAAAGTTTAGCACTAATACAGAAGCAGCCGCAGCTTTCAGTACTGAATTTTCCAAATTGATAGATGAGCACGATTTGTCACCCCACAAGATTTACAATACTGACGAGACTGGTCTATATTGGAAGGGCTTGCCAACTGAAGACCTGGTTTTTAAGACTGAGTCCCATGCACCGGGGTACAAAATATGTAAATAAAAGCTAAATGTGCTTTTCTGTGTGAATTTCACTGGTCACCACAAATTAAAACCCCTCGTTATTGGCAAATTGAGATACTGGAGAGCCTTGAAAGGAAGACAACACCTGCCTGTTCACTACATGCACCAGAAGGGAGCCTGGATGAACAGTGAAATTTTCGCAGATTGGTTCCACACTAAGTTTGTTCCCAGTGTTCGCAGTTTCCTTGAAGACCAGGGATTACCTGCAAAAGCCATCCTGTTGTTAGACAATGCACCTCATCACCCCAAAGAAACTAAGCTAGTCTCAAGAGAATGCAAGATTTTTGTTCAATATTTGCCCTCACATGTCACGTTGCTAATACAGCCGTTGGATCAAGGCGTGATTGCATTTTCAAGCAGCATTACCGAGCGAACCTACTGAGACAGTTGGTTGTTGATGAAGCAACATATGTGCTGGTTTTCTGGAGAACAATTAATGTTCTTGATGCTATTCACGGCATTCACAAAGCCTGGGATAAAGTGAAGGTCAGCACACTTCAAAATGCTTGGAAAAACTTTCTTCCCCAGCCACTTCAGAGTGATTTCAAAGGTTTTGAAGAGAAAGAATAAAGCATGCAACAAGTTTGTCAAGCATTGTGGAAAATGTCGTCTGCTTTGAAGATGTTGATGAATGCAACATTAGTGAGTGGCTAAGCTCAGACGATCAAGAGCAAGGTTTTCAACACTTAAATGAAGAAGCTATTGTCACAAAAATGCATGCTGAAGGGGAAGTAGCAGAAGAATCTGATGAAATTGAAGACGAACATGAAGCTTCAATAACACACATCCAGGCAGCAGAACACGTCGAGAAACTGTCGGAATATGCAGCCAACAGGGTTTGGACTATGTCGACATTCTCGCGTTAAGAAAACTGAGATGTGTTGTAAACAAAAACATAAATTCCAGTGCCAAAAAAAAAGAATTGAAGACTTTATTAAGAAAGGCATTGTTCAACTTTTCTGACATTTTTTCATATCAAGTGTGTAAATGTTTACAAAACACTTAACATTTCAGAATTTGTAAATATATACCTGTGTGTGTGCACGCGCAGGTGTGTACGGGTATGCGTGCAGGTGCACGTGCCAGTGCTGGTGTGCATGCGTGAGAGTGCGTGTGTATGCGTGCACGTGGTTTTTGTGTGTGTAAGTCAGTAAAATTTAAATAAGCTCGTAGTAATTAAAGATGTATAGAAATCTAAGACGTTTCAACGCAGCCTATTGAGACAGAATGATAAAGCAACCTATACTTATTGATAGAGGTGAGTGCTTACGTTTCTGTAAAATTCATTTCTGTTGTCTCAAACTTTGAAATGTATGAATTGAGACTTTAAAATGTTTTCTCCTTGTTTTAGCAAAAGTTGACATTAGGTTCTGCATTTGTATTGTGAGGGTTTTTTTTTTATGAGGAGTGTACTGTATTGTTTAAATGCTGGGTTGCCTCATTTAAAGTCCCGTTATTATCTTTACTGCATTGCATTCTAAACTCTCAACTCACTTTGCCATTTCAAGGACAGGTCTGTGTGCACGTTACGGAAGTGACACACACATACTATGCACCGCTTATCACTCCGTGCCATCCTCCTGGTGCTGGTGCAGGCTATAAGCTGCTTATACTCGATGCGCCGTGAATCACACTAAACTCAGTGTAACATAAATGTCAGTTAAAGTATCATGTACTGTACGTAGTACAGTACAGTACTTTAACTCCTGCGCATACGGTACGTAATTTGTGTTTGCTTGGAAACGTATAATAGGTACTGTGTTCTATCACGATTTTCGGAGCCGATATCACTGTTCCATTAACAATAAAAAAATGTGTAAATTCAATTTTCTGGGTTTATTTAATACAAAATTGCTTATTTGTGTTTTCTCTGGTCCCAATTAACATGGTTAATAGGGAGTTTACTGTAATGAATTTTAATCAATACCAAATCCCTTAAATTATATTTCACATCATCATGCATCTTATAATATAATCTTTGTATTCTATGGTAATATGACTTAAGATTACTACTGGCATCATGCCAGTACTGATTAACAGCAGTTTGAGGATCTACAACATCTTCACAATACTACACATTCCAAACATTTGCCAAGGGATGCAATAAATTATGACCAAAAAACAAATAACAGGGGGTATTCCTAATAGCTTCATTATAGCTAGAATTTATAGCTAAAATCAAAAAATGTAACTGTGAATCCCAATCTGACTGAGCATCTTGATGAAAGGCACACAATGAAACTTTTATATCTCTTCAGCATGTTACTTTGTGGACGGTAGGGACTAACTTAAACAAGATGGATGCCTTAAGAAATCGCAAGGTTACACATCTCATTAGAAGCAAATGTTTTAGCATTGCCAGTAACAATATAAGCTGGAGAGCCAAAAAGAGGAAACACAATATCAGTAAATACTCAAACAATAGTAAAGGCTTTCTGATCTCTAATAGGAAAAAAGCTAATATATATTTTGAAAAGGCATCCAACATTACCAATAGGCTAGTATGAAATTTCTGAGATCTAGGAAAGGGAGGGACCAGAGTCCCTCCCACACAAAACTAGGTGGGGAACTTGAAAACTGTCCACATCTTTGATTTACACTGTTGGCAGATGAGACAAGAGCGGACCCGATTCCTAATATTATTGGTCATACCAGACCAAAAAAAACTGGACACAATGTTCTGTAGTCTTCTCTTGCCCAAAATGAGCCCCAAATTATGTGTGATGATAACATTCAAAAATCATCTCTCTTAACTTAGACGGCACAAAAGCTAAAAACTTTCCTCAATGAGAACACTTCCCTATAATCCCTTTACGTATCTCATATTCAGAAGATTTACCCAAATTAATTTCACTACCAATTTGTCGAGGTTCTGGATCAACAGATTGCCAGTGTTGATTTACAAAAGATGCTGGAACATAAGACCTCAATACTTTCATTATCATAGATCAGTGCACTATCCCCAGACTGAAATTCAGTCACATCATACATGCGCGATAAAGCATCTGCTACATTATTGTCCGAACCTTTTACATGAACAATGGTGAAATGGAAACAAGAAAGGTGCTAAACCCACCGCCCTAATTTACCTAATTGTTTTTTTTAGATTTCCATAACCAGAACAATGCTTGATTATCAGTGCAAAGGCCACAGCTTCCTTCTCGTAGGCTGAATAATTGCGTTCAGTGCCCGTCAATAACCTACTAGCGTAAGCAATTGGGAGAATACCAACTTTCATTTGTTGAGAGAATACAGCACCCAGTGCTATCCCACTTGCCTCAACATGTAGAACAATTTTTTTTATCAAACTGAGGCAATTGAAGAATAGGAGGAGATCCCATTTTTTTTACCCTTTCAAAAGCTGAAACCTGATCTGCCCCCAAATAAATGGTTGATTCTTACTTTTTAACATATTCAATGGGGCAGTTATATCAGCCAAATGAGGAATAAATTTAGCATAATATCCTACCATTCCCAAAAACTTTCTAACATCCCTAACATTTTTTGGTGCAGGAAAACAAAGGACTGGATTAATCCTATCAGGGTCCAGTAAAACTTGACCATCAGAAACTACGTACCCAAATACTTTAACATGATCAGACACCCCAAGTAATTTTTTCGGGATTTACAGTTAATCCCGCTTCCCTAAATGCTAACAATACTTGCTTTATACAAGATAAATGTTCTTCAAAGGATTTACTATATACAATATCATCTTCTTAATAGTTTACAACAATTTCCCTTGTAATGGGCGCAAGACCCATTCTAAAACATGGGAAAGAGCTTAAGCTCCAAAATAAACACTGAAGGGAATGCGGTTCCATTCAAACAATCCCCACGGGGTAACAAAAGCAAGTACATGTTTTGAATTGGGATGTAAAGTACATTGGTGGAAAGCATGGTTTAAATCCAATAAATTAAAAATTTTGGCATCCCCTAACTGTTGAAAAATATGGTCAACTGAGGGGAAGGGAAAAAGATCCAAAGCAATCCATGAATTTACCTGTCGGTAGTCTACGACAAGTCTGAACTCACCAGGTGTTTTCTTAGGGCGTAAAAACGTGGGACTAGCATAAATGCTATGCGATGGTGAAATTGCACCTTCATCCATCAATTTAGTTAAGATGTTTTTAAATATTTTTTTTCCTTTGGAGGAGCTACTGGATAAGGTTTGCAACGTATGGGAGTATAATCGCCTAGGATATACCTATAGAGCTTTTCACTACAACCAATGCGGGAGAAATAATGTCAGAAAACTCAAGATAATATATTAACCAGTCAATTTCGCCTTTCCCTACACTTGCTAACTCAGGTTTACCAGATACAAAATGTTAAGGAATAATATCACAAAAGGAGAACCTTAACACGCTAGTCTTAATGTCAATTAAGGTGCCCACATGGGCCAGAAAATTCATACCTAAGATTGCTCGAAATGACAAGTTTGGTGCGAATAGAAACACAAATTTCCACAAGGACTTGCCAATTTTTAGTCTTGTCACCACTTTCACTCTAGCACTCACTATACCACCATATGCCAGGAGGTTAAATCTAGTTAGCTAGGGGTATAATTTGCATGGCCCCCCTTTGGACTATTTCTAAGCAAAAAATTACAATACTCTTGATTAATTAGAGTAGTCGTAGTGCTGGTATCAACCATAGTGGTAGCTAAATTACCCCAAATGTGTGACCAGCAGTAGGCGGCACAAAAATTACAACAAATGCCAATATTAATTAACGTAAGAAATCAAGTGAAAAATTCTATTCCAAAGTTAACAAAATACCAATAAATTCAAATTGTTACTTCAACCAGTATACAAATATACGTGTTGCGCCCAACATACAGTTGATTCTCGTGGCCAAGGTGTGAAGTCGATGTCACAATGTTCTTGAAGCTAAACAGTCAGCTCTCACTCAAATTACAAAAAACCCACCTTAGATATGCTCCAACCCCTTCCCCCTCCAAACCATGGTCGCCAATACTAGAGCCCCTAACGTTACTCAGCGAAAAGTCGCCTTGATGACGTAACACTTGTAATGACGCAGTATTATTAATTTTCAGGACACGTGGTTCATTTTCTTTCGCTTTGCCAAGCTTCGTTCTTTTATTTATCGGGGTTCAAAATTAAAGCTGTGGTGGTTCGTGTATCGTTATCGGACATACGTTTGCCGTTCAACGTTTATCGGGCAACCGGTTGCCGTTTTGAAAGTTTTAGTTTTTGTTACGCGTCAACATTAGATTAGTTTTTTCAGACTGTGTCGACAGTTTTGCCTGTACGATAATCTTTTACTACAACGCAGTTTCGGAAAGCGTGGGAAGAGCGTGCGTGGCAGCCCACGCCAGGCCTTCATCTGGGGAGAGGGGGGTAATAGGCACACGACAAATACACATGTGCCTGTCGCCGTCCAGTCAGTCGTCATCCAGTGCTCGCCTAGGCCGCGTCGGGCTTGGCGCATAACCCCCACACCGGTAAACTTGAACTTGCTAGATTATTGCTTAGCTGGTGTGGGAGGTTGCTGAATTTTTTTTTTCTTCGGGCAAGTTTTTATGAGGTAAATAATTAACTAACAACGACTGTGGCGCTGCTCTTTACTTTGCCTTTGTATCAGTGAACCCAGTTCGTACTCGGCACATGTGAACACTATGTGAACTGTTGCGTCTTGGATAATAAATAAAAGTAAAGACTAATAACCCGGAACTTGACTACGTTATTTGGTAATTAATTGGCGCCTTTTTAAAGAGTCTCTTGTTACTTCCTCTGAGCTAGACGAGTGGCAACTTCCAGACGTCGATACTTGACGTGCGGCATAACAAATATGGCGGACTAACTGTGGGACTGTAATATTATAAAGCCGGCTATAACTGTGCGCATGCCACGTTAACACACTACGAGGGAAACACGACCTCTGAGGAACAGCGAAAGACAGCAGAATCGAATAGCCGCAAGTTGTGCGGCGTCCGGTGCATGTTTCATCACTTGAGGCGTGCGACTCAGGTTTCTCTCTGCTAGCAGTCAAACACGGCAGCACACTTTGTACATCGTAACAGTTCTGGATAATTTTCCATAGCTATTGATCTGCACGGCTAACACACACACAAGTACCAGATGGTACATAGTGTAGCAGAAGACTCAAGGTAACTCGTAGACAACCAAAATGCACGAAAAATGTAACATCCAATCGCAACATTGCACATCTTTTGTTTATTCTGAATTTGAGCATGAAATGTCACCAACAAATTAGCACCCTTACATAGCACAAGGATACTCTGCAAGCATTCGCACAATATCACTTCTCTGCACCTCAACATTAAGAAGGCCATGTTCATTTTATTACTTGTGAAAGATATGTGTGTGCTGGGCTTTACATTGTGAAGTAAAGACAAATCAACCACTTATGTACATTAATTCAACTGCTTATGTACATTAATTAAGTGCTAGGACCACAAACCCATGGTTATTTCAAAACTTGTATGTATGGAAATTCTTTTATTTCCTCTCTATTGCCTATAAAAATTTCTTGACCATTTTTATGAGTTTAATAACCAGCAAAAAACACTCCCATTACGAATAACCTGTAGTATCTTAATTTAAATTGGGGTGCAAAAATTGAGAATGGGACAGGTTTTCATATGTAACATTGCACATCAGTGTTTCAAATAGGTATGAAGCATACCATATCATGAAGATGTAAAAGTATAAGAAAGGAATGAAAGGATACAAAGGACTTTTATTCATGAGTGGCCTCTGAACACCGGAGGACAGAAGACAGGAACATCCATGTTGTAGATAAGAAAAGTGCAATCCTCATAGTGGATATGATCACTCCTGACTACGATGCAGTGTGCGTGCATTGTCTGTCTGTGCTCAGTACAAGGTTGTTAACGAGCTTTTCAAGCATCATAACATATTCCTCTTGTAGCACAGGTCACAGCTGCGGAGTCAATGCTGACGGCTGGTGACGCACAGCCAGGCATTTCAGGCATGCAGCTAGACATCCTCGGACAACATCCCACACGTGTTTGATTGCGTTTAGGTCTTGGGATAGTGCAGGCAAATTCATGCAAATTTACTCTCTAACAACCCAGTGACAGCCTCTGTACAATGAGGTGTAGGGTTGTCGTTCATGAAGAGCAACTCGGGGCCCACAACACTTTGGAAAAGGGGCACGTAAGAAAGGAGAACCTTGGCATAAGAGCAGTTACCAGTAGCAATCTCCTTGGAAGGTATGCAGCTCCATACAGCCTCCAAGCATTACGCCTCCACAAATGAGGACTCCTTCACCTGCAAACCGATGCCTTTTGACAATGTACAGATGTCTGGAATCACTGGTAAGACTAAACCAGTTCTCAAATGTAAACAGCACTCAACCCTATTGCTAAACTTCCCAGTTCTTGTGTTCTCTTCACCATAGCAAATGCAGTCTCTGGTGGGTAGGCATCAATGGCACACACAGTATTGGTCACCGAGTGAACAAACCATCTGTGTGCAGTCTCCTAGCAATGGTAATATGCAATATCGGGCATCCAGTAATGCATTGCATGTGTCTTGCAATTTTGCCTGCTGTCTGTCGTCAATCTCTCTTCGCACCGTATGACAAACATACCATCACCACGATTGCTTGCGAACAACTACTACTAAACCTTCATACAGCTGTTCCTATCATTCAACATGCCATTCAAGCTCATGACACGATACTGTGTACAATCCCAAACTCCTAGGCCGAATTAGCAACACTTCAACCTTCCCAATGATTAAACCTCAGGTAAGACATCCAGATGTCTACGGCTGTGGGATTGTCCGTCGGCCATATCAGACAGCAATTCAATGTCGTTCAACCTGATGTGCACTATGCAATCCACTGCAATACTGAGCGTACACCGTTCTCGTGCATTATACCCTTTGCAAATGCCCACAGTGCATCATGCTGTGTAATACGTACACACCCTACCAAACCGAACTCTAGGCAATCTCCTGATTAGTCTTTCGGTCAGTTCAGGTTATTTGTTGCGGTCTGTTAATTTCTCCACTCCATCCTTGATTTTGCACACCAGTGTAAACTACTCAAATTTTCTGTAGTATAAATTAATGGCTACATCTACAAGATGTCTGAATATTATATCCCCTGTACCTTTCTGATACAGTACATAGTTTTTAAAGAAATATGAGGAAGTACTGAAGACAGCTGTACAATAAAGAACATAGCATCAAGCTTATAGCTCCTTGGCAAACAGTTTTATTTTATTAAGTAGTGGCTGCTACACCTTCCACAGTGCAATCAGGGCCAGCCACTTGTCTGTAGGCATAAAGTATGTACTGCTAATCAAGTTCATTTTAAATATTATGTACCTGAAAAAAAAAAATGTTTAAAACACAAATGAACTCCTGTTTCAAAGGTTTGAAAGACAAGAAAAAAACAATTTTCCAAGTTTTATTGCCAATAAATTACAATGGTGCAGCATCAGAATGCAGGAGCAGGCAAGGGATGACCTTCAACCCCAGCCACGATGTTCATCACGGTCAACATCATCATCTCGGTGCGGGCCTGATGCGTCGCACTGGCGATGTGCGGCAGCACAACTGCAACACACCATCCCCACCATGCCTCACTAGACCACTCAGCAGGACAACAGCAAAACTATAACTGAACTATTTCAAAACATACACTCGCTGCTCCTAAATCCTCCTGCATAAAACCACCATTCTCATTTTGCAAATGGCAAAAGCTTTCTAATTACCGCAAGCATAAATGCAAGTACCACAACAATACTTGCTGTGTATGTTGCTAGTTCTTGTTTAATTTAAAAAAAAAACTAAATGAATTACTTGCAACAATGTTGACAGCATATTATGTAGAGTGATTCAACATCGTATTAAAAGCTTCACATTTAAATTGATGTTCAACAAGGTTGACCTAAAATCAGAAGTGTGCATATTCTTCACTATCATTAGTAAACAAAGAATTTTACTAAAATATAGGTTTTAAACAAAATTAAAAGTTTGACAGTGAGACCGTGTGCTGATGGTAAACGTACAGTATGACAAATTATGGCAGTTATGTGTGACAAAATAGATTACACAATTTCAGCAAGTTCCAAGGCAAAATAATTAAAAAGTGTCAGTTTTTTATAAGAAATCAAATGACGAGATTAAAAAGCAATTAAACTACCACTGCATAGACAGGGAAGAGGAGCTTGTGGTACCATTACAAGTTACAGCAACAACGATAAAATATGTTTATATGTTACATGCAACTGTAAGTAAATTAAAATTATTACATCTACGTTTAATAGATGATGCTAATCAGCAAGTTCATTTGTCATAACATGTTTTCCACAAATGTAAAAATTAACATTTTGTCTGCTCAAACAGTTTCGTGATGTATATAAAATCCCAAATATATCACATTGTAATGATGCAGTTATAATATTTATCGGATACTTGGTTCATTTTCTTTCGTTTTGCGAGACTTTGTAATATTTAATCACGATTCAAAGTATTGTTAGTATATTTATCAGGCATACATTTGCTTTTTCGGAAATCATAGTTTTTGGTTGCGTCAGCATTGTAGATAGAAACTTTCCAACCTCAGTAAACAGTTTTTCCTTCTAGATGGTGTGATTTTCTTTTACTTCGACGTAGTTCTGAAGGGCGTAGGGAGTGGTTGCCCGGCCCATGCCATGCCCTTATATGGTCATGTTTTTGCCACCCTGTGGCAAGGAGTGGGGGTAGGCACGGGCGACTTAAACCCTGTGTGCCTACCGCCCGCTAACGGTGCAGGACCAGCTCTTGAAGAAGACGCATTTCGAGCATGGAAAATATCGCCCACACCGGCAAGCACCCGCGACCTCTAAATCTTTTTAACTTAAATTATTTTCGACATACAACTTAATCCTACTAAAGAATTTCTGCCGGTGTGGGAGGTCGTTGGAGTGCCAGGAGAGAACTGACGTCCCTTCTGACTTCGTAAATTCCTCTTGCGAGGCAAGCTTTAAATGACGTGATTAATAATACATAACTAATTAACTACTGCGGCGCTGCTTTTGTTTGTTTGTCTGGTGAAACTGACTGTTTGTGACTCTGCATACTTGAAAATGTAAAACTGTTATATTGGAATATTAAATAAAGTAAAAAGTAACTAAACAGAGCCTGGAATTAATTTTATTTTAATGCGGCATGTCTCTACCGATTGAGCAATCACAAGCTGTAATATCCAGTCGTCACTTCTGACTGCTGCTGCGTTACAAGAGGTCACTAGAGATGTATTGTCTCCTACTACAACAGAGCAAGATGTGGACGAGGAAGAGACGTTAGAACCCCTTTCCAAGTCTAAACTGTCTAATGCCAGACAAGCTCTGGACACACTGATTAGTATTGTTGACTCTACTTCAGACGCTGACCTCCAGCCGTATAACTGACATTTTCGCACGGCACTGGCAATAGTCATCCGGAAGCAGCATAAAAAGACTGTCCAGAAGACGATTGAAAATTTTTTTAAACCTTCATAATTGGCAACATCAGGATCTGCCGAAATTACCCGGCCATTTATGTTGTCTTCTCCATCATGTTTGTACAGTCCTAGCCAAGAAAGTGTGTTTCATTCAAACTCTGACTAAAAAAGTGTTGCGCAACAAAAAATGCCACACAGTGAACAAGATTTTCTGGCTTTTGTTTTTGTTCATTATGGCATAAGCCTATATGATCATAATTTCAGCCATGTAAAGAGCAATTATCTGTATATTCAATATGTTCACATTTTACATCCCATAGTGATTACCTACTGTTTATCTGTTCAGTCTGGTAATAGTAATTTTTGTAGGCAGTTATCAACCATTTTTGATTAATTGTAACCAACGATTCTTGAAACAATTTCTTTTGCTGATTACAAAGTTTATTAACACGTTATGCATTTTATTACTTAAAATACTTCAACTGCACAAAAATGCTATTTTATAATTGTCTTGATGTTTACAAAAGAGATTTATGGTGTATTTTTGTGTGTCAAAAACAACCCAAACCATATTTTTTGTTCTACGATATGCCCGGTCATGCACGCCAGGCATGCCTGCCATGCCACCAGTAGGGCAAGGGCAGGCCTGCACAGTTGCTTTTTATTTATCTTCCCTGTCGCCCGCTGACAGATAACATGTCCCTCCCCTGCGCTCAGTTTCTCTCTCTTCCCCTCCCTTTGGTACAAAGCTTGACCGACAGATGACCTTGGCTCTGTCTCGCTTCTCTTCTATTCCCTGCCCCGTCAACAATTCGGTAACGTCCCTTCACCGGGTACAATGGATTCTTTGTTCAACACGTCACACAGTCTGCACTTATTGCTCCTTCTCTGTTAACGTGTTTCAGTTCTCTTGTTATTAATTATTGAAGTGTAATAACTGGTAATTGAAGCTGAACCTGTCCAATATTGGTTTCTTTCATAGAATTGTTAGTCGGTTAAGTCATATCATTGCTAAGAGCACCAATAATCTTAATGATTTTTAATGCAGTGTTTATTTGGTAGTAAATTGTTTCACTATCAAATTTACAAAGAAAAAGTCTGTGGCATAAAAATTGGTTTACGTACTTGTGCAGCGGCCAAGAAATACATTAACTTTCTGTAATCCCAAACAACAACTGGTTGTTGGTGTGTATCCATTTTGAACGGCTACAACATAATATTGTAGCCAACCGTGACCTTGTTCTACCGCACTTCACTTGCCTCGTTGCTACGTCTCACGCGTGTACGAACAGTAGCCTTCTGTTTGTTATGACAGGTGGCTAATTGTTGTCTCTATATCCCCCTCGTTATCTCAGACAAACCATAACTTGGACAGCCTCGCCCCCCTCAATTAGTCTGAGATATCGAGAGTTGACTGTCTTTCAAAGTATTTAAAGAGCCATCATTTTGATAAGTTTACAAACCATACCATAATACAACTTGTGTGAAGAAACTGGTGGAAATTGGTTAGTCTTAGTGAAATTGGTTAGTCTTAGTGAAATTGGTTAGTCTTAGTGAAACGTGGCATAAAAGCTTCATTTCCTAATTACATGTTATCGTACAAAAATATCTACAACAGAACCTCTGTAAAGACATATAAGATACTTCTAATAGATAATACTGTCAGAATACAAAGTTAAGTTGAATTTTGTTAAATTATTTAATCTATATAACATGTTCATATAATTTATTTATATCATAGCCATTTTTAAAAATGCCTTACCCACCTAAAACATGTAAGTTTGCATGGCCTGTTGTAGCAATAATTGCATGCAAAATTTATTGGGAATCAGTTGATTGGTCCCCAAGATATGGCATAAAAGCTCAATTTTCTCACGTAGTTTCACACATATACCATACTAAGCTAAAATGTTTATATGATTGCCGTTTTTTTAAATAAGCATCTGACCCACTTCAAACATAACAATTTATTTGGCCTACCATAGTACTACTTATTTGGCAAATTTGGTAGTAATCAGTTAACTGTTTCCAAAAATATTTCAAATAAACTTTTTTTTTCAAATGGTAGTGCTATCTTATAAAATGGTCGACAAAAAGCTATTTATTCCGAGTGGTTTTGAACAACATAGACAAATTTCGGTGTATTATTCCTTATGAAAAATAAAACTAAAATATATGTACAGTAAACACCCAATTAACCATGTTAATTGGGACCAGAGAAAACACGAATAAGAGAATTTGTAATAAAAAAAACCTGCATAATCAAATTTACTCATTTTTACTGTTAATGGAACACTGATATTGGCTCCGAAAATCATGATAGAACACAGTACCTATTATACGTTTCCAAGCAAAAACAAATTACGTATTTAAAGTACTGTACTGTACGTAGTACAGTACATGATACTTTAACTGACATTTATGTTGCACTGAGTGTAGTGTGATTCACGGCGCATCGAGTATAAGCAGCTTATAGCCTGCACCACGAGGATGGCACGGAGTGATAAGCGGTGCATAGTGTGTGTGTCACTTCCGTAACGTGCACACAGACCTGTCCTTGAAATGGCAAAGTGAGTTGAGAGTTTAGAATGCAATGCAGTAAAGATAATAACGGGACTTTAAATGAGGCAACCCAGCATTTAAACAATACAGTACACTCCTCATTAAAAAAAAACCCTCACAATACAAATGCAGAACCTAATGTCAACTTTTGCTAAAACAAGGAGAAAACGTTTTAAAGTCTAAATTCATACATTTCAAAGTTTGAGACAACCATAATGAATTTTACAGAAACGTAAGCGCACACCTCTATCAATAAGTATAGGCTGCTTCCTCATTTGGTCTCAATAGGCTGGGTTGAAATGTCTTAGATTTCTATACATCTTTAATTATTAGGTGGTTATTAAAATTTTACTGACACACACACACAAAAACCACATGCACGCATGCACACCTGCACATGCATGCATGCACATGCCCTTGCATGCATGAACACCTGAACATGCATGCATGCACATGCACCTGCTTGCATGCACAACCTCACTCGCATGTGCACCTGCACGCATGTCTGCACACACCCGCGCGTGCACACACACAGGTATATATTTACAAATTCTGAAATGTTAAGTGTTTTGTAAACATTTACACACTTTATATGAAAAAATGTCAGAAAAGTTGAACCATGCCTTTCTTAATACAGTCTTCAATTTTTTTTTTGGCACTGGAATTTATGTTTTTGTTTATAACACATCTCAGTTTTCTTAACGCGAGAANTAACTGACATTTATGTTACACTGAGTTTAGTGTGATTCACGGCGCATCGAGTATAAGCAGCTTATAGCCTGCACCACGAGGATGGCACGGAGTGATAAGCGGTGCATAGTATGTGTGTGTCACTTCTGTAACGTGCACACAGACCTGTCCTTGAAATGGCAAAGTGAGTTGAGAGTTTAGAATGCAATGCAGTAAAGATAATAACGGGACTTTAAATGAGGCAACCCAGCATTTAAACAATACAGTACACTCCTCATAAAAAAAAAACCCTCACAATACAAATGCAGAACCTAATGTCAACTTTTGCTAAAACAAGGAGAAAACATTTTAAAGNAAAAAAAAAACCCTCACAATACAAATGCAGAACCTAATGTCAACTTTTGCTAAAACAAGGAGAAAACATTTTAAAGTCTCAATTCATACATTTCAAAGTTTGAGACAACAGAAATGAATTTTACAGAAACGTAAGCACTCACCTCTATCAATAAGTATAGGTTGCTTTATCATTCTGTCTCAATAGGCTGCGTTGAAACGTCTTAGATTTCTATACATCTTTAATTACTACGAGCTTATTTAAATTTTACTGACTTACACACACAAAAACCACGTGCACGCATACACACNAACACCTGAACATGCATGCATGCACATGCACCTGCTTGCATGCACAACCTCACTCGCATGTGCACCTGCACGCATGTCTGCACACACCCGCGCGTGCACACACACAGGTATATATTTACAAATTCTGAAATGTTAAGTGTTTTGTAAACATCTACACACTTTATATGAAAAAATGTCAGAAAAGTTGAACCATGCCTTTCTTAATAAAGTCTTCAATTTTTTTTTTGGCACTGGAATTTATGTTTTTGTTTATAACACATCTCAGTTTTCTTAACGCGAGAATGTTGACATAGTCCAAACCCTGTTGGCTGCATATTCCGACAGTTTCTCGACATGTTCTGCTGCCTGGATGTGTGTTATTGAAGCTTCATGTTCGTCTTCAATTTCATCAGATTCTTCTGCTACTTCCNGTGTTCTGCTGCCTGGATGTGTGTTATTGAAGCTTCATGTTCGTCTTCAATTTCATCAGATTCTTCTGCTACTTCCCCTTCAGCATGCATTTTTGTGACAATAGCTTCTTCATTTAAGTGTTGAAAACCTTGCTCTTGATCGTCTGAGCTTAGCCACTCACTAATGTTGCATTCATCAACATCTTCAAAGCAGACGACATTTTCCACAATGCTTGACAAACTTGTTGCATGCTTTATTCTTTCTCTTCAAAACCTTTGAAATCACTCTGAAGTGGCTGGGGAAGAAAGTTTTTCCAAGCATTTTGAAGTGTGCTGACCTTCACTTTATCCCAGGCTTTGTGAATGCCGTGAATAGCATCAAGANGTTTTTCCAAGCATTTTGAAGTGTGCTGACCTTCACTTTATCCCAGGCTTTGTGAATGCCGTGAATAGCATCAAGAACATTAATTGTTCTCCAGAAAACCAGCACATATGTTGCTTCATCAACAACCAACTGTCTCAGTAGGTTNCATCAAGAACATTAATTGTTCTCCAGAAAACCAGCACATATGTTGCTTCATCAACAACCAACTGTCTCAGTAGGTTCGCTCGGTAATGCTGCTTGAAAATGCAATCACGCCTTGATCCAACGGCTGTATTAGCAACGTGACATGTGAGGGCAAATATTGAACAAAAATCTTGCATTCTCTTGAGANCATCAAGAACATTAATTGTTCTCCAGAAAACCAGCACATATGTTGCTTCATCAACAACCAACTGTCTCAGTAGGTTTGCTCGGTAATGCTGCTTGAAAATGCAATCACGTCTTGATCCAACGGCTGTATTAGCAACGTGACATGTGAGGGCAAATATTGAACAAAAATCTTGCATTCTCTTGAGACTAGCTTAGTTTCTTTGGGGTGATGAGGTGCATTGTCTAACAACAGGATGGCTTTTGCAGATAATCCCTGGTCTTCAAGGAAACTGCGAACACTGGGCACAAACTTAGTGTGGAACCAATCGGCAAAAATTTCACTGTTCATCCAGGCTCCCTTCTGGTGCGTGTAGTGAGCAGGCAGGTGTTGTCTTCCTTTCAAGGCTCTCCAGTATCTCAATTTGCCAATAACGAGGGGTTTTAATTTGTGGTGACCAGTGAAATTCACGCAGAAAAGCACAGTTAGCTTTTCTTTACACATTTAGTACCCCGGTGCATGGGACTCAGTCTTGAAAACCAGGTTTTCAGTTGGCAAGCCCTTCCAATATAGACCAGTCTCGTCAGTATTTTAATTTTGTGGGGTGACAAATCGTGCTCATCTATAAATTTGGAAAATTCAGTACTGAATGCTGCAGCTGCTTCTGTATTGGCGCTAAACTTTTCTCCTTGCATAGCTATTTCTCTTATTCCGTACCTTTGTTTACATCTGTTCAGCCAACCGGATAGAGTAGAGAACTCCTCTTCAATTCGTAACATCATGTGGAATTTGTTTACTTTTTCCATCACCAATGGGCCAGACACAGGTACGCCCTCGGTTCTTTTCTGTTTGAACCACAAATACAGTGTTTGATCCAAGTCGGTGAAGTTGGACGTTTTCAGTGTTTTGCAATTTGATGGACCCACACCACCATCTGTGCGACATGCACTTTCCATCATCCTTTGTTTGTGTTTGTTGATGTCCCGCACAGTTTGTACCCTGATTCCGAAGTCCAATGTTAATTTCGCAGCTGTCTCGCCATGCTCAAGTTTTTTTATTATTTCTAACTTTCCACTATAGTCAAAACTATCCTTTTACACTTTGTTGACATGTTGTAAAAATAACACTACAAACAGTAAACAACAACCATGTCAGAGCGGTCGATAAACTTGCAAGACGTGGTGTTGGGGTGGTAACTGAGATGAGTGCAACCAGACATGCGTTTCAACTGGCGGAAATGGATTATTCACGCATATCTCTGTGACAGTCTGACTGTTTAAAAAGATAAACATCAGTTCAAGCGTCACAGCGATAGATGTTCATGGTACCTCTGCTTGTTAAACGACACACATCGCCTTACAGCATCATATTACCGCAGAAGTTTCAGTAGAATTTGAAAAAAGCTAACAACTAAAAGCTGTACCGATAAGCCAAAAAATAGTTAAGTGAAGCACAAATAAACGGGGATGTACTATACCACTTTTCCCTTAAAGTAATTATTAATGGAGTTGTGCACCCCCCAAAATAGAATTTTAAAACGCTTCGTTCAAAATATCAGAAATTACTAGCAATTAAGCAAGAAATCAGTGTATAGTGTTTTGTATAAGGAGATTTTGCATCTCTGGAAACATGGTTGGCAATATAATTTCCTTTATTGGCGAAAATGGATGTAGCTGTCTTATTTTTGGATTAAACTTTGTAACCCAAAGATTTATAGCGAATTTTAAAGACATCTTATTAAACAGCACGTCTAAATGGACCAAAAAAAAAAAAGTTGGTTTTCTCAGAACACACTTAGGTGAACAGTTTTTAAGAAATGTATGTGTAACCCTCAAAACAGTATGTGTGCTACCTGACAGGTAAGCAACACACAATTTTCAGGAAGATATTTTAGTTAGAATTTTGTGGGGGTGCACAGCTCCTTTAAAAATTACTTATGGGGATAAGTTTACATACAGTTTTGTCATTATGTTTGTGAGGAATAACCCGCCGAAGTTTATCGGTGTTCAAAAACACCCAATATATTGGCACTATACACTTGATGCATGTTGCATACTGCTTATATTCTAAAACACAGCTTTCATACCTCTGCCATTGCAAACAGACCCCCCTGACGAGAGAACGGCACACGAGTTCATATGTTCCGCGCCTAAGCAGGCGTTGATGCACTCACAGAAACCTAGTAGCTCCGCAAGGTGCATAGCCACGAGGCTGGACGGCCTGGCAGCGAACATATACTGCCATGCCGCCAGCCAGTGGCAAGACGGAAAGGAAGACGGAAGGAAGAGGTTGCACTTAGCGCTCATGACGGCGGAACCTGAAGCTCAACGTAGAGATAAATGCAGCAACGTGCTGTCCAAATGCCAGTTGACGAGGGCGACTTCAAGGAAGAGGTGCCTACCAGAGACCATGGACCAGCACTGAGAGTTCCAGAGATGAAGGAAACTGCTAGCTAAGACTGCCATGACGCCGAAGAGTTCCAGAGCCA
Organism: Clitarchus hookeri; assembly: GCA_002778355.1. Classification (NCBI taxonomy): domain Eukaryota; kingdom Metazoa; phylum Arthropoda; class Insecta; order Phasmatodea; family Phasmatidae; genus Clitarchus; species Clitarchus hookeri. Next base: position 145,898 of record NQII01002023.1, on the reverse strand, counting down.
GAGAAAGCCACCAGCTAGACGGCCACGCTGATGAGGCCCAACTTAGACCCCAAGAAAGGCCATCCAGTGGACTTAATCCCAACCTACCGCCGGAGCCACCCCAACAGAAGCCACAATCAGCTAAGTGTTGACGTTCGTCGCTCAAGAGATGATTAGAGTATTTGTGCCCGACGCCTAAAGTCCTTAGAAACAACCACACAAGTACGCCGAAAGCTATTCTTTCAGAGAAATGTCAGTATTTGTCCCACTCTTAAGGCCCCTAACCTTCTGGGTACAGACAGACTCGCATCGTTTGTTGTCCGTTTATCACCAATAAAATAATTTATGTTACTGTATCCCCTCTTTTCTTGGGAGACTGGAACAGAAGGAGAGATCACAGCCTCGAGACACAATCCACATCGCAGCTGCCATCAGTTGCAGACCCACCTCTCCCTTGCTAAGATCAGTGACACCTCCTACCCCACCCCACCGCAGAGGACGACAGCCACCCTGGTAAGACAGAGATAGACAGAGTATAATAAGCCTCCAAATTGCCCCCGACGACGTATTGCCCATAAGGCCGCAGAGAGAGAGAGAGAGAGAGCAGAGGAACGGAGAAGAAGACGCACCAAAGTTTTTGAGGAGAGACTACACACCTGCATCTGGCGGTACCCTGACCTACCTTATAGACAGTGCCGTACCACATTTTGCCCAGCAAATCTAATGGTTTATTTTCAATTTGCATTTTTTCTTGTTAATTATAATACCATTAAGAGTTGAGAAATGTTACTGATAATATATATGGCTTTTGTTGTTCGTCCACTTGCATTTAAAGTCTCAGATTTAAAATGTTTTAAATTGATTCTTGAAGAGAATNTATGGCTTTTGTTGTTCGTCCACTTGCATTTAAAGTCTCAGATTTAAAATGTTTTAAATTGATTCTTGAAGAGAATTTATGTCAAATGTGTTAAAATGATTTTATCGCAAATTTTTTATGACGTTCCAAATATATGATACGTAGCTAGTGTTGCACCTCATCAAATTTCTGTGGTGCATTTATGTAGCATCATATATTTGGGCCATATGCCTATTTTAATTATTTACTTATTTACGTATTTTCAAGACATTTTTAACTGGCACATTAATTATGTTAATTAGTGTGTAAATTCATTGCTGATATATATACTTTTCTAGTCGATTTTATTTGTAATGTTGACGCGTACCGCATATTGTAAGTAGACCCACCGCTAACACCCCCCTCCTGCCAT
>NQII01002023.1:125536-144634 GCA_002778355.1 Clitarchus hookeri | reverse complement strand
CGAGAGGGCGGACAAGCAATTAACACGTGCCAAGGTTATGCCGAGTTAAACCAGAAAATCGCAGACACACCGAGGAACACGAGAGAACATGGACACGTGTCAAGGTTATGCCGAGTTAAGAACTGCCGAGAAAATGCAGAGGTCAGCTAGAGTTTCGCAGATGCACCTCTAGTTAGACAAGTAAGAAGGGCTGACAGGGCTTGGCAGTTGTGCCGCGGGTCCCCCGCCACTCCCAGCAACACGCGTGAAAACATTAACACGTGCCCAAGTAATGCAGAAGTAAGCTAGAGCCCCCCTCCCCCCTCTCTCCCTCGCCAACTAGTGCGACACGTGTAAGGATCTGGGGGTCACCGAGGGGAGTTAAAGAGTCCAGACACGTGAAGGAAGTTAGTCAGTTGTGCGGCGGCCTCGCCGCAAGGCAGGAGGACAGTTGTTGAATCCCTGCGCCGAGAAACGGCAGTCGGGTCAGTGATGTAGTGAGTCAGTCGAGTGAGTCGTGTAGAGCCGTTACCGAAGCCGGGGAGCGGACCCCGGCAGTGTCAGTCAATGATGTAGATTAGTCGGATCAGGAGGTCGAGAGAGTCAGTCGTATCGTGGAGTCGTCCGTTGAGGAGAAAACACGTAACAGCCAGTCTGAGGGCCCGTAAACCACCCAGTTTACCAGACCTCAACCTACCGCTGGAATACCCAGAACTCCAAATACAGCTGAGTACCAGCGTCATCGCTCAAGGGAAATCGCTACGTCTAGTGTTCCCCACAACATCGGAAACGTTAGCACGAGTACTTTAAAGCCGCCCTTCAGGCTAACAACTCGCAGGGTCAGTAAAATATGTGTTAATTTCCAGTAAAGGATGTGTATTATATTTGAGACAAATATAACCCAGTCAACTGAAACACTGAGTGACTACATTATTGTTCTACCCCTCAAAACCCATAGTCTGTGCCTGGTAAAGGTAACTCGGACCCAATGAACCATCCTGTATCCCACACGTGGCGAGTAGCGTCAATGTGTTTAGAAGGCCCTAGTTTTTGGGCAGTTGTTGATCCATTGCCGTGGTAACTAAGTGACGTAATGAGTAATTCTAGTCTCTAGCACTCTTGTGATTGGTCAGTTTTCAACTGCGTTATTTAATTAAGTTTTTGAATGAGAATTTTAGCCATCTTGGTTTTCGACGGCAGGAAACTGACCCGCGTGGGTTCAGCCCACAGGGATTATTAATTAGATTTAATATAAGGACAAGAGTTTGCACCTGTAAACAAGCCATCTCGAAGGAGACAAAGACACGAAAGCAAGAATGGGAAGAAGCAGGCCTGCATCGGTCGCCACCTGCATAATTTTAAATGTTTAAATAGATTGACCTACTGCTGTGTGTATAAATGTGCTGGGACTGTATTATCACAATAGGTCTGAGAGCCTAATTAGGGAAGCCCGCGAGTAAATGTCCTGCTGCATCCACGGGGATGCTACTGCAGACAACCAGATCGCCCAGAACTTCAAATAAGTCCAGATTTCTGCAGAATAATTTATAATCAGCTTAGTCAACAAATTATTATTTTTTTTTTTCAAAGAAGCAGAGACAAATGTTTTTTCAACTTGAACTAACCCTAGATAATTTAAACACAGACACCCTGGCTGGTTTCATCTCTAATGATATTGCTTTCAATGGGACTAGAAGTCCTATCTACCAACTCAGCTTTTAAGAAATTATTTAAAAATGAATTGTACCTACATTGAGGAAAGTAGGCTCATTACTTATATCATGTAACTTCTTGTTTTTTACTCCAAACATTTTTTTATCAATTTTGATTTTCCAAAATTACTCCTCGGCTTAGAATGAGGACCAGTGATGACTGATGATGTATTCATATCTGACCAACAGTATATAAAATTAGTATTTACAATGGATAATGCATGCTGTATTTACCAGTATTGTTACCGGTCTAATACTAAACTAATAACGTGGTCTCTGTTCTTAACGATGAACAGTTATCCTGTAAACATACCACCCAGCAGCCCAAGTGTTCCCCAAAGTCTCACCTCTAACAAGGTCACAGCAGTTACAAAGTACACGAAGGTTGTCCACAATGACACTGTGCTGTTATTTCCGTTTCCAGCTTTATCTCAGACCATAGAAACATCAAGATTATTATCACTCAAAATGGTTTTATCATAAAGTATTTCAAAGCAAAAGGATGGACGTGAAAATGCAACAAATCTGAATATAGTAGTTTTATTTTGCAAAGGCACTTAGCCATTTTCTTTTCAGTACTGTTGCAAATGTTCCATTCATCTTTTAACAAAACTCTTACAAAGCCCTTGAAGTGTGATGTGTTATAAAAAAAATTGACATTTGCACTGTGCTTCAGTCACAAAGCATGGAAAATAACATCTGACATTGAACAAGTTTACGAGGGGGATATGGAACATGTGCTGTGCTTTTTTAAGACCATATTTATATTTAATGGTCAAGAAAATAACTTTTAATGAAATGAGATGTGATTTGATAATTTACCTAACTTCTATTAAAGCTTGAACTGCATTTCTTCTTTTCTCTCCACGTTACACACTTCACTTTCACCATCATGTTCTTTACACCTCACCTCGCCCTTCTCCTTCATACTGCCTCGCATGTTTCATTTGTTCTACCCCTTCCTGGCTGCTATACTGACACTTCCCCATCTCTACCTTACGTCAGCCGAGAACACACTGCCCGGACCATAATCTATGCGTGTGCTCTCATCTGATTGAGCGTGCATGGGACATTCAAAATTCAACTTTCATTCGGCATCATATTAGTTTCTTTTTCTGATGGCAAGCTGAAGGAACATTTTCTACATTAGGGGCAACTGAGGCAACACCAATTATAATGACACTGACTGCAGGTAGGATGAAACAAGTAGTGCACAGCTTTACTGCTTTCCCCATTGGTGTTATAAACAAGCCCATCAACACATCACAGCTCCAACTCAGACTGTGACCGAAACTCCCACCTATTATCTATCCATACAGCAAGCATGAGCCAGCCAAAATACTAAAGTAAATATTAATACTACTGGGGAACCTACGGCTGGCTCAGTGCTCATCAACATCCTACACACAACTTGCCAGATTCAATTCCAAGCCACGATGGAACAGGAATATTCCCGGTGAGCATTTCACACAGATGCGTGCACATGGGTTTGTTCATGTGTGCCTTTGTTTGCCTCTGTCTCTGTGTGTCTCTCTCTCCTACTCTGTCCATCAAACAGCAGAGTGGTGAAGGAGTTGCACCCCCTCCAAACTGCAACCTGTCCTGGAGAAGGACCTACGGGTGAGTGAAGAGTGCTCACCACAGTTGGAGAGCGCCAGTAGTGGGTGGGATGGGGGCAGGGGCTCTGGAGTCATGACATCTAGCCCTGCAGCAAGAATCTTGCCCTCCTGCAGCGCTCTCAGCAGAGCCGGCTGGTCCACCACCGCTGCAACAGTCACAACACAACAAACATTGTTAACATGTAGCTCACAGTTCAACTGGTCAGCAAACTGCGAACTTCTACACTCAACTTGTCACATAATCATGTAAGATTTTTAGTCAATTTATTAATGCCTGATGCTTTCTTCCAGGAGGAAAATCAGGTGACAGCTTACTGTACTAACAAAAATTACAACAAGCAATGACAGGCATCCACGACTTACTCCGGATTTGTATCCAGAACTTGAAGGCTCGTGAGTAGTCTAACCCACAGAGGTGACCCACCATCAACTATATGCATTGCTCTCTATACAGTACAAACTCAGCAATAATAATGTTAGAATGTTGAGCTTGATAACTGACAAATTTTTATTTGTTAAGCATATTACGAACGTGTTATTGACGTGTTTTGTGTATGATAAAGATATGGGAACTGTGGTGTATGAAAGTTGGTATGACATGGGAACTGTTGTATGTCAACGTTAGCCAGTGTGTTCTCTGCTCTTATTATCCTAACACTTCTTAACCAAACAAGGACTTATCACCAAATCAACTTATTAACTGACATACTTCAATAACACACATAGTTAACTACATTAAAATAATAAAAAATGCAACCCTATACCGCAGATTCTTACGTCTAACATAATGTACGCAGGTTCAACACAACAGTAATTAAACTCCTACACAGACATAAAGTGCATTTCCATGCCATCATTCGGGCATTTCAAATACATGTTCACAGGCAGCCAGCTGACCTACCTTACTAGGCCAACACCAAAGTTTGCTGATGTCACAATCCCTCATGTTAGCTCGCACCATCTCGTCCGGGAATAGCTGACACCTCAGTTTGCTACCAGACAGCAGTACTGTGCACACATGGGCAGTACCACCAACTGTAGTCTTCATATTTCCTTGTTTAGATACTAGGGGTGTCACTGTCATCCTTCCATGACACTGTCTTTTATACCGACTTGCAGAATAACATTGGAGCGCTTCTAACACATTTCGTACACTTTTTCCATTATGTGGCTCGTTTCCACAAGCCATATGTTATATCTAAATAGCTTCATATCCATGTACACAACTGCTTACCAAAATTATAACGCTCTATAACACAAGGTATGCCATGTTAATTTAAATCCGTACATTAACTTTAATCTTGTAGAATCGTAGTTTTAATCTTTCAAAATCTCCTAACTTTATGTTCATGTTACTTCTAAATTACAAATACACTTTTACTTAGCCTACTTTAGTATCTTAGCCAGCTGATTTACAAAAAAACTCTCTTGCTCCCTGTTGGCCAGCATTCCAACCACTTGTGAATATCTGCACGAGCACCGGTGTTTTACAACTGGGTTTAAGACTCTGAAATAATAGCATGAATTCCTGCTCTCTTTACATTGACCTACACTGCATAATGCACTATGTTGTTGTTGTTTGTCTAGTAACCTTTTTTTATAAAAGTGCAATTACAGTGTCTGTCCACTCAAGGGCATAGAGCAGGGGGGGNGGGGAGATAACCTCCCCCCTTTTAGCATCCAACTTTATACTCAGCCAATATAAAAGTTAGATAGTTGCATACTAAATGATTTACTTGTAATCAGAACTTTCTGGCATTTGGTTTTTGAGTAAAATCTAGCAAACGGACTGCTGTTTGTCTTGCCGTTCTACTGAATCAAACACATTTGCTACTTTCGCCACTGCACAAGAGTTGTGGCGTGACAAGCAGATGGCTGACTCGTGGTTTCATAACGTAGCGTGTAGATGGCGTTGGATTGATGGTTCTGGGTCTGGCGGAAGGGGCAGTGTAGGTGGCGGCTGATGTGAGCTCGGGGTGAACACGTCGTGAATCATTTTTTGTTTTCGTTCCGCATCGTCAATGTCAATTTTATACATATATTTTAATAGTATTTTCTGTTACATTTAGTGTGTATGGTTTTATTTAGACATCTACCAGTGTCCAATGGTACCTGCATGAATAAGAATGAGTTAGAAAAAATGCCAAAAGACAATAAACTCACTTTTTATTTAAAACAAAAACTGGTATTCAAGCTACACCACAAGAAAAACATATGACATTGGTGGCAGTGCAGATACTATTACTGAACATGTGTCTGCTTTTCTGTTGAGTTAAGGTGGTTCTTCAAATTCAGTAATCAGTGCTATGCAATCTGTTGGATTAAATGACATTGGACTGTTTTCCTGAGGTTGTGGTGGGAAGACTACATTAAATACAGTGACAGGGATAAATCTTCTGCGAAATATGTGAATTCCAGATGCTAGCTTTGTTTGCTCCCCCTTCAACATGGGTGCATTTTGTAAGTACTGTGTGCTATTTGTTCCTGCTGAAATTGGCATTGAACAGAGATAAGCTTCCAAAGTGACCATTTGTAAATTACAAGTATACAACCAAAACCTTCAACCAACAAGAAAGGACTATTTATCAAAACTCTGTACTGTATCCACAAAATCTTTTATAGATATTGCTGAAAACAATTGGAGCCAACAGAAGTGCAAATAGATTTGAATGCTAAGAAGAGAGTCGACGAAAACTGCCAGCAAATTACTCCAGTTATTGAAAACCATTTTGCTTTGTGGCTGCCAAGGTTTGGCACTTTGAGGTCACAAGAGATTCAAGTGCACTTGACCTCGCAACTGACCCCACTGGAAATGAAGGAGATCTTAAGGCCCTTCTTTGTTACTGTGTTGCAGAAGGAGATAGAGACTTCATAAAACATTTATAGAGAGTTGTGGAAAGAATTACAACTATTTAAGCCCTCATGAAATTGTTCAATGTTGTAACTTGTATATTCGGGATGAGATGGCGAAGAATGATAATGCAGCTCAATGCTTCTCAATCCCTGCCAATGAAACAACAGATATTTCCAAGACTGAACAGTTTGCACTGTGCTTATATTACTACCATGAAGAGAGAAAATGTATTCATGAGAACTTTCTTCAATTTGTTGCTGTCAAAGATTGTAGTGGCAAAAATCATGCCACTGTAATAGTAAATAGTTTGAAGGACTGTGCAATTGATTTATCGTACTTACAAGGCTAGGGATATGACAACATTGCATCAAAGAGAGGAAGACATTGGTGTTCAAGTGCAGCTTTCCTGTTGTGCATACAGTTTGAACTTGGCAATCTCAGGAGCTTGTTCCCTTAAATCTATCCATAACTGTATTAGTACTATTACAAGTCTTTACAACTTTTTTAACGTGCCAAAATGACAAGCCATTTTGTTTTCAGCCATTAACGAGTTATTACCTGCTGCATCTTGGACACAAACAGTTAAATCCTATACGACGGCTCGAAAGACACAATGCCTTCATAGTATTTTTAGACCTACTTGTGCCCACAGTAGAATACTTGGAGAAGATTTTTGAGTGGCCAGATAGGAACACTACAAGTTCTTCCAATCAGATTAAGTGTGCTGTTATGCAGACTGAATTTACTGTTTCTTTATACGTTGTTGTTAGGGTTTTTATTATCAACCTTTCACTGTACAAAGTATTGCAAAATGAAAACTTAGGCTTGGTTTCAGCTATTAGTTGCAATGAAGATGTAACAAATGCAGTTCAAGAGATGAGAGGTAACCATATAGCAATTTTCAAAGATGTGTTTGCTGCCTCCAAAAAAGTTTGTAATGACCTAAACACTGGAATAACTATGCATAGAATAATGAAGAGACAGCCAGAGAAATAACATTATTGCCAAAACTCCAGAAGAATATTTTCAAATTTCAATTATTGTTCCATTTTTAGATAATTTTGTGAGCTAGATGAATGACAGGTTGTTAAAACACAAATTACTTCTTCAAAGCTGTATGTACATTCTGCCACGTGGAAGCTCTCCCAGACCCACTTCCCAACAGCAAGAATAATTGAAGTTGCTCACCTCAAAATATGACGGCGACCTGAATTGCAACGACTTTACAACTTTAGGAGAATGCCAACTTTGGTACCAATGAGTGGCAGCAATCCACCAAAAATGCATTACAGGCTCTTTTTGGTGTGTAGTGGTGAAATTGCCTGTGTCTACCTCTTCGAATGAAAGAATATATATAGACACACACACAGTACAGTCCCCGATTATCTGCGGAATTGGGTGGCAAGGGCACCGTGGATAACAAAAATTGCAGATAACCCAAAAAAAGACTGAAAATGGGGTGCAAACACTAAAAAAAATAACATAAAAACTATGTTTTATTGTACAAAAACATAATAAAACTTTTAAAATACATACATATGTACAGAACAGCAGAAACCTTTGCTCTACGTCTAAATGACTAAAATAAAGAACAGTAAACAAAAAACAATGCCATACATAGTAGTACTGTACAAACAGTGTTGAGTTACACCTTTTTAAAAAAATCAGTCACTCGTTTTTGCTTCTTGCTTTGGAAACACCTTTTCTTTATTCTAAATTGTACTTTCCTTAACATGAGTTTTTCTGCCAGATGTGCATCGTCGTCTTGTTCCTCTAAATATTGAAGCAATCCGTCTACATGCTGCAAAGCAGTTTCGTGTGTCATCCGCGCAGGCGCCTCCTCGTCTTCTTCACTTTCATTTCGTTCTTCTTCGTTCTCGTTCACTCCCATTGCTTTGTTCATTATCTCTATGTCAGTCAGTCGTTCAAACCCCGACTCACTTGCGTTGCATTCCAGTCACTCTTCTATGTTCACTTTGTCGACATTGTCGATACTCTGAAAAAGTTTTCTCCATGATTTAACAAGGGTTAAGGGTTTGATGTAATCCCATGCACACGCAATATCACAAATGCTATCCAAAATTGTATAATTCCGCCAAAATTCTTTGAGATCGCAAACTTCCTCGATTTTTGACAGTAACAACCTTGTTCTGTATGTTCTCTTCATGGATGCAATGACTCCCTGGTCCATAGGTTGTACGAGTGCAGTAACATTTGGGGGCAAAAACTTTGCGAAGATTTGCCCGTCAGAAGATTTAAGCACACTTGTAGCTGTGTGTGAAGGCGTGTTGTCAATTAGCAAAACAGCCTTATTTGGCACATTTTTTGAGTCAAGATGTTTACGTACTTGAGGCACAAAAATCTCTTCAAACCATTCTTCAAAAATCTGCTGTTCATCCAACCCTTTTTTTGGCAGAAATAATTAACTGGTAAATTTTCTGCTCTTAACCCCTTAAAAGACCTCGGTTTCTTAGATTTACCAATTACAAGAAGCCTAAGTTTGTGACTACCAGCAGCGTTGCTGTATGACAAGATTGTAATTCTTTCCTTGCTAGTTTTGTGACCTGCCGCGTTATGTTCACTTTCAAATGCTTAAGTACGAGTGGGAAGACACTTCCAAAAAAGCCCTGATTCATCAGCGTTATAAATTTGTTCATATGACAGATCCTCAGACAACACAAACTCTTCAAAATCCCGTTGAAAATCATCAGCTACTTGTTGATCACCACTCAGTTTCTCTCCGTGTAGACCAATCTCTCTAATTCCATGGCGTTTCTTAAAACAATGTAACCAACCGGACGACGCATCAAAATTTCCTTCCAGGCCTAACAAATCAAAAAATATTTTTGCTTTAGCTGCAATGGTAGGACCAGACACGGGGGTGCCCTCGCACCTGAGCTAACCACTCCGCTAATGCCGAGTCAAGTACATTATAGGTGTATTTCTTCATTGTTTTTCGTTTTTTCATCCCAGAAGCACTTTCTGACACTGATGCAAAGGCCAACAGTTTGTCTTTTTGCTTTAAAACGTCTCGCACGGTTGTTTCCCCAGTCCCGTAATCTAACACATCTGCTTCCTTGAAGCGCCATTTTCTATTTAGAAATCATTTCAAGTTTTTGTGCAATCGTTAACACAAACTTCTTTCGTTTTTCAGCCATTATGTATTACATAATTTCAGGAACTAACGAAACACTAAACTTGAGCACTGACAAGGAAACATAAAACACGTCTGATCACTAAGCATGCTTACTGACAACTGAGGCCACTGGCAGGCCGAGAGAAAACGTAGAGGGTGACCTCTATACATGAACTTCACAGAGTGGACTTGCCCTCTCGGGTCGTCAAAGTCAGTGATCAGAGAATGTACGTACATCATTTTCGACCTTGGCACTGTAGGGCCTATTGTATTTTCCTTGCTGTTGGCTTGGATTAAAAATTTAAATTTTAAAAAAAAATTTTGCATCGCGGATAATTAGGGCTTTACTGTATGTGTGTGTCTCTATATATATATATATATATATATATACATATATATACACACACACATATACATATATATATATATACACACACACATATACATATACATATATACATATATATATATACACACACACATATACATATACATATATATATATGTTGTAATGATGCAGAATTCTTAATTTTCGGAACACGTGTTTCAATTTCGTTCGTTTTTCTTAAGCTTTGCTAAGCTTCGTAATATTTTTATCGGTATTCAAAGTTAAAAGCAGTGGTGGTTAGTTTCACNTTAAGCTTTGCTAAGCTTCGTAATATTTTTATCGGTATTCAAAGTTAAAAGCAGTGGTGGTTAGTTTCACGTGATAATATGTTTATCCGGTAGACGGGTGCTATTTTATGTTTATCGGGCGGACGTTTGCAGTTACGTTTCGAACATCGTAGTTTTCAGTTCTTGATAAGCGTCAGCATTACTTGGATTAACTTTCTTCAGAATGCGTCAACAAGTTTTGTTGTACGAGAAGTTAGTTTATGTTGACGGCGCAGTCTTAGNTTTCTTAAGCTTTGCTAAGCTTCGTAATATTTTTATCGGTATTCAAAGTTAAAAGCAGTGGTGGTTAGTTTCACGTAATAATATGTTTATCCGGTAGACGGGTGCTATTTTATGTTTATCGGGCGGACGTTTGCAGTTACGTTTCGAACATCGTAGTTTTCAGTTCTTGATAAGCGTCAGCATTATTTANCGAACATCGTAGTTTTCAGTTCTTGATAAGCGTCAGCATTATTTAGATTAACTTTCTTCAGAATGCGTCAACAAGTTTTGTTGTACGAGAAGTTAGTTTATGTTGACGGCGCAGTCTTAGTTACGATAACGTGTTGAGAGCGTGCGTGGCCAGGCCCTTATCTCAGGAGAGGGGGGTGATAGGTAGCACAAAAGACGCGTGTGTCTGTCGCCCTTCAGAGCAGTCACTTCAGGTCGAGCAGTGCTTCAGGTGAGTCTCCACTCAAGAATGCTCGCCTAGGCCGCATCGGGCGTGACGATAACCCCCACGTCAGCAACTAGACTTTGTTATTTTATTTCTCCGCCGGTGTGGGAGGTAGCAGCATTTCATATTTCCTGCAATGCAAGTTTTGAGACATGAATAATCTGTAAACGACGGTGGCACTGTTTCTGCACTTGTATGGTTATCTGTGAACGTTCGTACTCTACATACTATGAACTTCGGCTGTGAACTGTGTCACTAAATGTTAAATAAACATATATAACAAATACTCTGGAACTTTAACTTATTTCTTAATTAATCGGCTTCCATTTTTACTGAGTCTCGTGTTCTACCTTTGAGCTAGTCGTGGCAATGTAACATCGGCTGTAACTGCAGGCCGAACGTTACAAAATGGCGACCCAGCCGCGGAGCACGACTAATACCACACGTGAAGAAGATCAACACGTCAAGTTACCACAGTTCCAGGTTTCCAGCAGCACGACACCGACGTTTCAGGTACGAGACGACATTCTACAACAACAGTAAACGGTAAGAAACCATCGGATCAATAATGAAGCCATCAAAACAAATAACATCTACTGTTTAGTTATCAAGGTTAAGAATTGTATTCTTTTTATAAAACAAAGGTTAAAGGTAATGTCACATAGTTTGATAAGAAATTGTAGCAAGTTTGTTATGGAATTATATATAGGATCTGTAAATAACCAATCAGGAATAGAAATGGCACATTATTCAGACAGCGAAGTAGGCTTACACGAAGAAATAGCTGATAGCGATGTAATCAAAGAGAAAGTAGATAAGGGAAATGCGCCAGATCCTTCACAGAAAACTGATAGTCAGACAGAAATGTTTAAGATCCTGTTGTCCATACAGAAAGGACAACAGGAGATGATACAGGTACAAGAGTTTAACCAAAAGAGTGAGAAAAAATTTGAAGAATTAATAACAAATATAGATAAGTGGGGGGTTTAATCTCTAAATAGGTTAGGAAAGGTTTCAACAGTAATTGCCCCGAGTAAAATTAATATGAATAGCAATTACGTACCAAATTAAGGTTATACTGGCTGTGACAAAGAAGATAAAGAGATAATTGTTGAAGGTAGAAAGGCAGAGGATATAAATAAAGAGGATAGAATTGCAGATAATTTAGTGGAGAGTGAATCTAACTGTTGTGAGGTTAGTAAGTCGAAGAGAAAGGTAATAAAGGAAGGGAGAAATAAGGTTAGGGGGGTTCGACTAAATAGTAATAATGAATTAAAGCTGTGAGAGGGATCAGCTGTTGAATTGCAACAGGCAAGAGTTGCTGAGAGTAAGGGGTATCGTAGATTGAAACATTATGCAGTTTTCAGGCAACGTTTTGAAAGGAAGAAGCAAAGTTATAAACCCAGGGTCAGTAAAGTAGTCAGGGAAAAGATAAGGAATAAGAGAGTAAAGACAGTAGGTAAAAAGAAAAGGAAAAAGATGGGTGGATTTAGGACAGTAGGGAAGAGGAAGAGAGAACTAAAGTGAGAAAGGTAGTAAAGAAAGAGGGAAGGAAAGTGAAACATAAGGAGAGAACAAAAAGGAAAAGGAAGAAGAAAAAATATAGTAAAGCAGAAAGACTGCAATTTAGATAGTAAGTTAAATATTTAATTTTTTTTTTTACTTCCTTGTATTAATTTTTATATACTTTGATTATACAATAATAAGGTAAGAGATAAGTAAATGTTTGTATTTTGAAGAAAAATTATTTTTAATAAGGGACTCTAAAAGTAAGTCACAATGTGTACAATGGATAAGATAATTGTAAATGGAAAATATATCAGACTACTGACCTGTAAAATGTTATTTGGTAATAATTAATAATCGTGAGAGAGTGTTTCTGTTTAAAAACATTGAATCATTATGTATCAAGTAAATGCAGTACAGTCATTAATGTTAGTGAAACTTGTAAGGAACAGCATTTGTTTCAAAAAATAACTGTGTAGGGTCACAGAAATTTTAAGTTTAGTCAATTCAACTGTTGTTTACATTCTCCAAAAGTGAAAAAGTATGAATGGTTTTTATAAATGCTGCCAATGTTGTAAGAAAATAATCATTTGAAGTTGTTTGTGAAGTGCATCCAGTGTTGTGGGAATGTGGAATTTTAGAATGAGTGATGCTCTTTTTAAAAAACATTTAAGAAAATTTTAGTGCTAATGATTGAGGTTGTGTTACTAGGTAGGGGATTGTCATTATCATTATATTTTGTATGGGAAAGTGTAATTAGCAATACAGGTGAAGTGGGTCAAGGCAAATGCATATCAGAATAGTGTGCTCTTTTGCATTGCATTATTGTAATTCAGTTTTTTTAGATGTGTTTTGTTTTGGAAAAGGATTGGCTCAGTTTGTGTAAATTATTCTGAAATTACTTTATGAGTATTGTATTTGAAATTTAGTGATTGTGTTAATTGTTAAAGTTTGACATTGCAATGGTTGAAAATTTTTGTTTAACAGTATATTTTGTACTGTGCATATATATGCAAAGTTTAAATTATGAAAGAGTATTTGTGAATTTTCTTTAAATATAGGTAGTTTTATTTCAAAATATGTATTAAAGTTAGTATTATAATATTTTGTTAACATGTTCTTTAATTTTGCTACTATAACTTACTATTGAAGAAAAAGCAATTGGTAAGTCCTTAATAAAAAACTTTTATAGAAATTGCTAATTAATCTAAGGAAAATGTTCTAATATTATAATTACCATAAAGTGTATTAGTGAAGAATTGGTGAACTTAGATATACCTTTGCAATTATGTAGTAGAAGCTCAAGCTATCATGGGCTATTGTGTAATTGTAACTAAGTGATTTATTAATGCAGAGTACCGAACCGGAAGTGCTATATGAATGTCAATAAGTTTTATTTTACATTTGAAAATTGTGACAAATAATTACTGTTATTTTTCATGAACAGTTGACAGTAGAAATTATCAGGAAGATTAATTAAGGATGCAGTAAATGTTACTTAAATTTCCAAAGGTTGAAGTGGTTGAGGTGTTGTATAGTATTGAGCCTTAAGTATCGGCATAAGTAGTTGGGAGATGTTGCTGCAGTTTATGGTGTCCTGGGATCAGTGGCACAAAGTGTAGGTGTAGTTGGATTGGGACAGGTCTGGGGCCCTTTTTTATAGTCAGCACTGGCCTAGTGGGAGGCAGTCGCAGTGGCGTTTAGTGTTTTTTGTCAGCACTGACCTATAGTGAGGCAGTCGCAGTGGCTTGTAATGGTTTTTGTCAGCACTTACCTATGGTGAGGCAGTCGCAGTGGCGTTTGTATAGTTTTGGGCAGACCTGGGTTTCCTTTTGAAAGGTGTGTGCGGATCCCAGTGAGAGACCAAAAGGCAGCAACCCACAATGAAGCATCGATGGCACAGGTGGAAATACACCCTCAACCACAAATTATAACAACAGGTAACTAATTGAAACCAGTNTTGAAACCAGTGAAAGGTGTGATTTCTTGCAGCATCCCCGTCAATATCTTGTTACTCTTCAACAGGTGAAGTAAATAATTTTGTTATGAGTTAAGTAAGTGAATATTTTTATTGTGAGTTAATTACCATATTATATGTAAATTATTGTCAAGGAGTAGTGGCACAGTGATTCACAGACCAGCATCATACAAGATAGGTTTCGCTTTGGGAAAGATTTCTTCAAAATCTATCCCAAACCGAGGGGGGTAATGTAATGACGCAGTATTCTTAATTTTCGGAACACGTGTTTCAATTTTGTTTGCTTTTCTTAAGCTTTGCTAAGCTTCGTAATATTTTTATCGGTATTCAAAGTTAAAAGCAGTGGTGGTTAGTTTCACGTGATAGTATGTTTATCCGGTAGACGGGTGCTATTTTACGTTTATCGGGCGGACGTTTGCAGTTACGTTTCGAACATCGTAGTTTTCAGTTTTTGATAAGCGTCAGCATTATTTAGATTAACTTTCTTCAGAATGCGTCAACAAGTTTTGTTGTACGAGAAGTTCGTTCATGTTGACGGCGCAGTCTTCGTTACGATAACGTGTTGAGAGCGTGCGTGGCCAGGCCCTTATCTCAGGAGAGAGGGGTGATAGGCAGCACAAAAGACGCGTGTGTCTGTCGCCCTTCAGAGCAGTCACTTCAGGTCGAGCAGTGCTTCACGTCAGTCTCCACTCAAGAATGCTCGCCTAGGCCGCATTGGGCGTGACGATAACCCCCACGTCGGCAACTAGACTTTGTTATTTTATTTCTCCGCCGGTGTGGGAGGTAGCAGCATTTCATATTTCCTGCAATGCAAGTTTTGAGACATGAATAATCTGTAAACGACGGTGGCACTGTTTCTGCACTTATATGGTTATCTGTGAACGTTCGTACTCTACATACTATGAACTTCGGCTGTAAACTGTGTCACTAAATGTTAAATAAACATATATAACAAATACGCTGGAACTTGAACTTATTTCTTAATTAATCGGCTTCCATTTTTACTGAGTCTCATGTTCTACCTTTGAGCTAGACGTGGCAACGTAACATTGGCTGTCACTGCAGGCCGAAGGTTACAATGTATATACACACATATATATATATATATATATACATGCATATATACATTTATATATATAAAAACTGTTACAGTAGACATTATTTTGTGCTGAGGTGTCTGGACTTTATTCTGTAGTGTAAGATTCATGCAAAAGCAGCAAAAAAAAATTTTATTTTTGTAAAATTGAACATTTTAATGTCCAAGCAATTACGCAAAAGTAGATTAATTTTCTGTTTCATGTGGAAGAAGGTATCCTGTTCTTTTGTCACAGTTAAGATTGGCGGTTTTTACTATTATTGAACATAAATATTTAAAAAATTATGCAGAAAATATATATTGAGATTTTAAAATATACTTGCAATAAAATTAATTTTACAACATGTATTGGTTTTGTTTGAATGTAAATTTAAACAGTGGTTAGATCTAAATAACTGAATGCTATTTCTAAATTTGTGAATGCTATTTCTAAATTTGTGAATGCTATTTTAAAGAAGTGTGTGTGTGTGTATGTGTGCATGTGTGTGTGTGCATGCACACACGTGTTAGCATGTGTGCATGTGGGAGTGTGCGTTTGTGTCTATATATATTATTTGGTGAATTTCTTTTAGTTTACACATGCTTTGGCACCTAAACTCGTGTATACCCCATTCTTCAGAAATTTCTGGTTACACCAGTGTGTCCACTAATAGACACTGGCAGTCATATAAAATCCAATAACACTAACGACAACGTACTGAAAGACCTAATTTTTCAGGTAACATGATTGTTTATAACCTTGGAAATAATTGGCAATACTGTCATAAAAACAGGACTAACTGGTGGTACCAACCAACTAATTTCATACAAAATGTACTCACACAATGACCTCAACATTGAAATGATCTTCGCAATGCTGATAAATAACAAAAATCAGTTTACCTGAAGGCTGGCAATAAAATAAAATTCACCTTAAAATTGGTTGCTGCAAATGAAATTAAAAAATTAATGTAATGGACAACACAAAAAATTTTTGAAAATTAATGTTTTGACATTGCTGGTAGACTATATCAATACTGATTCTGTCTAAATATATAACAAACAGTTAAACATTTTACATAATGTAAATGTCAGAGGAGACAGCTCACCTCCTCTGCTTACATTGATGAAGATGGCATTGCACTTCATCTTGGAGAACAGATCATCATTGAACATTCCTCGGGTTTCTGGCGTCAGCGCACAACAAACAATAACAAAGTCACTTTGGCGTAACAGCTCATCCAGCGGCACCAGCAAAGCTCCAAGTTCCTTTGCTCCAGGCTTTTCAGAATGGCCCGAGTACAAAAACTTCTCAACTTTGAAAGGCCGCAGCCGCATGGCGACTTCTTGTCCAATACGACCAAACCCCACAATTCCAACTGTCGAATCCTGCAGACCTTGGCCGCACATCCAAAATGGGGCCCATGAAGACCATTTACCTCTGAAAAAAATTAAAGCAAAATAATTACTCATGTTTCTGAAAACACACTATGTGGTAATAAACTTGAAACCTCATAGCAAGTATGAATGAGGGAAGCAAATGTGATCAGGGTTGAGGGCATGATGTTAAGACATACCCATAATGACAGACCAATGATAAAGCACCCGCCACCCTAGTTGGCAGCTGATGGCTGTTGAAGGGAGAGTAACATTACAAGAATTTAAGCAATGGCACAAACAATTAGTATACCCAAAAATTAAAATGTCAGTCCCAAATTCAACAGTCATTCTAACTGGAAATTAGTCCTGGCCCGATAACCAGTGGGTTACCAAGATAATCTGCACATTTCTCGTTAACTTTACCAATAGTAATAGAGGAATATCACTACAAAATCAAAACATATTTGAGATCCTCGATTTTATGAGTACCATAATCCCTCGTCAAATGTGGCTTATTGAACAGTAGTTTCAATTAGCCACTAATGTTTTTGTCGAAAGTTTCCTCAACCAAGGTACAAGGATTATATTATGCACTGTTGTCAGTTTCTTTGGAAATGAGCTTTTGTGACACAATGCCGTCACTGACTTCACTTTTTTTTTGTTCCTAGCAATGTAAAGCAATTTAAATTGAAGTTGGCTCTGTGGCTCACACTGCTACTGAGGCATTCTTCAGTGTCTTGCAGCTATGGATTATTGCATGCTCCCTAGTTGCATATTTTAAATTTTTTTTGCAAATGAGTGTATGTTCGTTAGCAATAAGATATTCTAAAATTATTAGTAAAAATGGTTAAAAATTATGTAAAAATTGGTTAAAAATTGTGGCTGAGGTTCAAAGTATGCATCATCATAACACGTTTGCCACTGAAGAGACAAAAGGAATCTGCTATCATCCTTCCACAGGCCACCCACTCAGCCACAAGAAGGCGGGCACGAGAATTCCACGCTGGTCGCTGGGCAACCATCTCCCACCTTGCCGGCCATGTAAGAGGACGGAACAAACTCGCCCAGGCCAAGCCGAGTATCACCCGAGGACACCCAAAGTTGTTATCCCTCCAAGCTGCACATTCACTCAATACACTGAAGATGGATGCTGTGCACACTTAGAGATTGTACATACGAGACTTTTGTTTTATTTGAAAGACGTCTGCTTGTTGAAGTGATTAATAATATTTCATTTGCACAAGTGTGATTTCTGAGACAGAGGCAAATAAACAATGTCAGTAAGAATTTTTTCTTTATGACCTTCATTCAGTAATTAATAATTCAAAACCACATCCTTGGATAGTCAGGAAAGATTCCATTAGTATATGCCATAAGGCGCAGTTCACGTCAAGTTAGAGCGCAGGGTCTGTGTTTGTGAATTAGTAGGCAACACGGGAGTGTCATGTTTATACAAAGATGCTTATCTATTAAAAAAAGTTAGTATTTCAGTAAAAAATAATTTTATTTTCCTTCAAGAAGCCATTGGAAATGGACTTCGTATTCTGCAAAATTTAGTGCTGCTCAATGTTTCTCAACATTTTTGGCAACAAGGACTTCTGCGGTATCTTTTTAATCAGAAGACATATTTATATTGAATTAAATTTAGTAGTTTTATATAATGTTTGGAGTTTAAAGGGCTATAAATTTCAGTTAAATATGAATAAATTGTCTATAAATAACTTTGCCCATAAGTTCTTTTTAAATTGATGCCAGTTTCATTGAAAACTGTTATCTTATGTTTGCAATTAGTACAAGTAATATTGATAATATTCTGTATTACTTTATGGTTTTATTATATCTTAATTGTCGGTATTACTGTGAAATAAATCTTTAAAAATTAAGAATTTTACACAGAAAATATTGGATATCAGTTATCTGGTATCTCATGAGAAAATTCAGAAATATCTGTATCGGACTCTGTATCAGGTTTTTCCAGATTACGCCATCATTACTGGAAATATTACTATTGTTATGCAAAAGTAATAAGGATTGCTCGCCACCCACCAACTAAGCTGGCAGGCACTGTACATAAATGCTACTGAAGACCAACCAGCCAAAATTTCATTCATTAGATTTTCAAATTACTCAGAAACTCACTGGTTATCTCAAGTAAGTGTTTACCATTGAAGATTCAGGAATCCTAGTTGATTCAAGATTGGATTTTGGTTTATCTCTTGATGCTGCATTTGTTGGAAATGGTTTATTAGAAGCCACTTTAATAATGCAAAGGGAAAATGTTGATTTATAAAGGAATAAACAATATATCAGATTTTGAACCTTCTGACATTATTTTGTATAAGGCTTTTAATGTCACTGAAAATGTAACAGAGTAAAGAATTTTTAAAAAATATTACCTTGGGCTGTCTTTTTCTCCAAGAAAATAACACGTTTAAACAAAAAATGACAAAGTTTGTTTGTTTGGATGAGTTCTGCTTAAAGAGAGACTATCAACCCAACATTTCACTTTTCTTCTTTATCATTGTTTTT
>NQII01002023.1:64952-125472 GCA_002778355.1 Clitarchus hookeri | reverse complement strand
CCCCCCCCCAACACATATTGCTGCCAGATTTTAAGATTTCAAGTAAACAATTTTCTATATAGAAAAATACAAACATCAATGAAAAAAAATTTACAGGATACCAATGAAAATGATAAATTGCCTGAACAATTTTTCTATACATTGCACTGCAGATTTTGAGACTTTACAAGATATTTTTTCAAATATTTTTTCAAATACTGGTTAAATAATTCTAATAGTCTCTGTCAATGCAAAAACTAAATAATTTTCAAAAATACATTATTTCACTTTTGAGTTATTTTTTTAATTATGAGTACCACTAAGTTCATAAGTAGTACTACTGTGTAGAAGTACTGCACTCCTATGCCAAGGATATGATCAATATCTCATTCAGGTGGCACATTTTCTAATTCACATCCCATGTGAGGCTAGAAATAAAAATAATGAGGTACAAATGAGAGCAAAAATTACTACTTATTAAACTGATATGGCCAGATTTATATAAGAACATGTTCTCACAACACTATAATAACTGTATGGCTACACAGTTTCAAATAGTGGGTCCTAGCTTTACAATTAGTCCTACAAGGGGATCTTGATCCTAGCATATAATGTACCTATGTAGGGTGAGAGTGAATTCGACAGACAAGTGTATTGGGGTGATTCCTTATGTAAAATAAGGTAGAGTATACATTTAAGAATGTGGCCGAAAGTGGATTTTAAGGGAGGTAAATTTTAAGAATGGATTTGATTAAAAATATCAGAAATCGCTTAATGTAAAACAACAATGTTCTGGATACAATTTGGTCGACAGACCTCATACCCCTTCATGTTAGGTTGGTAATTATCATCCCCCTTCATCAAAAAATTAGGGTTGCTAGATTCCGATCGCATGACATTTCGTAACCGTACTGTTGAATGGTAGTTTGATGATTGTTTATGAAAGAGCATGTGTAAATCAACAAAAAAAAAGGTGAATTGTAACACACCCTCCGGCCAACCGTTCACCCAAAAACAGTGACTGAAGTATTGGAGAGTGTGCAGTGCCCTTACCCAACGCCTATGCAGGTATGCAACACGTGGGGAAGGTGGGGTGGGGTCAGTGAAAAACGTGCACGAAATGCATGTCCTTACATTTGATTTACACATTACACACACTTAAAAAAAAAGGCTCAATGCAATGGCCCCCATATTGTACACAGATTTCGCAATGACACACCATGGATTGTCAGACACGTCTGAAAACACAGTATATGTCGGAAATTTCGCCAGCTGCTGTGATGATCCACCCAACAAGATCTTCTTTTGACACCATCGGGGTCTCGTACACAAGCTCCCGCATTAACCCTCAGAAGAAAGTGTCTAACGGGTTCAGGTTGGGTGACCATGCAGGCCAGGCAAAGGGTACATTGTTGCCGATCAGGGAATCTGTTGAAGTAGGTGTGAACAATATGCGTACAATGGGCCGAGGCACCGTCATGCTGAAACCACATTTGTTGTCTTGTTTGGAATGGCACCTCCTCCAATAATTTCGAAAGAGTTTCCTGCAGGAACACAAGATACTTGTGGCTGTCCAGACATGGTAGAAGCAGGTAGGGCCCCACTAACACGTCACCAATGATACCGGCCTACACGTTGACACCGAATAGCTGCTGGTAACAATTAACAAATGTGGCATGCGGATTATCATCTGATCTGACATGGTTTTTGTGCGAATTTAATATGACACCCCGTCTGAAGAAAGCCTCGTCAGTAAACAGAATGTTAGCTTAAACACCACATACCTCCTGTCATTGGCGCAGAAACCATTCTGACCCTGAACTCGCCTGACGAAGTTGGCCAGCTCCATGCTGTACACCCTCTGCAAATGGAATGAATGCAACATTGGTTAGTGTAATATCTGCACAACGGAATCCTGCAGTGTGTGTATGGATGGTAGAATTGTTTTCAACCATGTGTAGCACTTGTTCTTTGAATCCTACCACTCGGACATGGTGTTGACGTCTAGCATTTGCTCGCCCCACATCCACATGGCCACTCTCCTGCAGCCGGCAGTACAGTGAAGTACAGGTAGTGTGATGCCTTCTGTTCAGATATCGCTCTCTGTACAAGTGTTGTCCTACTCGTGCATTTGCTCCCACTGCACCATACACAAGATGCATGTCAGCGAGTTCGGACCATGAATAACGTTCAATAATGCTGAAGAGTACTACTGCCACCTTCACCAACATGAACAGAACTGGTCATTAGTCAGTGCTGTTCCAACAAGCATTCAAACATCAAATGCATCGCACTGTACTCCATAGCACACCGTTCTGAGTGTGGGAGGGGTGCCAGACGTGTTGCAAACCCGCACAGGCGTTGAGTAAGGGCACTCCACTGCATCTGATACTTCAGTCGCTGTTTTTGGGAGAACGGATGGCCGGAGGGTGTATTACTAAGGCACCCTTTTTGTTAATTTACACATGCTCTTTTATAAACAATAGTCAAACTACCGTTCAACAATACGGTTATGAAATGCCATGTGATCGGAATCGAGCAACCCCAATTTCTTGTATTGTTCTGGTCAGTTACACTAGATTTCGTCTCAACGTGGACGCAGTCCACAAATGCTGTGCGGTACTTACATTTATACTGATGGGAACTACTTTTCACCATCGCAACCATTGCATTACCTGCCACTGTTAATACTCAAGTTGGCATTCTTTGATGCACTTGGGTGTGTGAGACAGTCTCCCAACTCTATAAGTGATGATCAGGGGCCAGCGAGCGGGCCTGATATTAATGTGTTGCAGCCATCTCGTACTGCATCACTCGCAAGCTGGTTCCCACCAGAAGGTACCAGTAGGAGTATGCCAGGGAACATGACAAGTGCCAACCAAATACTTCCAACATGGCCTCATGGAGGTCAGAGCTATCTTACTTTTCTCTTTCAGTACACGGCATTGCCTGGCTGCCTCCTACCAAAGTCAGTAAGAGCCCTACCCACTGCCACCAATCAGGTCTCTGTATGCACATATGAGGGCTGGTCACTAATTCCTGATGCCCAACTACTCAACCTTATTTTCCTTGGCCCAGATAGAGGGGTAAGCTATGGATTTGGGTTTTTTGTATGTCTTCAGCCACCTCGTTTACAACAGGATGTTCAGGTTGGGGCAATGGAACAACATGAGGCAATCAAGTTCAGTAACGGATGAGATGAAAAGAGGAAACACTGCAACCAGGCTATGAGACAGGTATGACAAACTGTCACCTTCACTCATATTGCATGTTGCTGGTAACTAATGATTCGAAACATATGGTGAGTTTTCTCTTCAACCATGTGTCGAGATGTAAGCATACGGCATGCTGCCAAGTACCTTCAGCAGCATACAAGACTAGCAAATATATTAATCTGATCAGAAGAACGTTGACTGGAACTGGAGCCTGTGTTCAACCCTGCAAGTCCTTGCGGTAGCATGAACCCTTTAGGTGTGATACTTGCAAGGAATGCCTTAGTTCATATAAATGTTTCCTTATTACAGACTTACCACCCAGCCAAGGTAACAGGAATCACTTTCCCTAAACAAACCAACCAGGGATCTACTATCATCACAATGTTGGACTTCGACATCACACAATACCTAACGCCCTTTTCAAAATAGTGCGACACGGCGTGATACGATGCAAAGCTATATGACGTCACACCGAATCAGCCAATCATAGTTCATATTGCTCACGACAAGCCTGACTTGCTGTGAAGATGATACGTTAGAAAAACAGCCAATTAGGACAAGAATATAGAAAAGAAGAAAAATTACTACTGTCATGTTTGTAAACAAGGGGGGGAAAAACCAAGAACCAAATGTTAAAACAAAAAAAAAATTTGATGACACATCTTGCATTTAAGAAC
This sequence comes from Clitarchus hookeri, assembly GCA_002778355.1. Classification (NCBI taxonomy): domain Eukaryota; kingdom Metazoa; phylum Arthropoda; class Insecta; order Phasmatodea; family Phasmatidae; genus Clitarchus; species Clitarchus hookeri. The sequence continues at coordinate 121,601 of NQII01002023.1, read as the reverse complement.
ATTGTTTTAAAAACTGGAGGAATATGGTTTGCTTAAGATGAGTGTTAAAGAAATGCTGATTCAAGTGCTAGAGAACAGGCTGTGTTTGTATGAAGTTTCTAGTTGGGAATACTGTAATTACATGGAAGAATGTAAAGCCTGGATGGAGACAGCTAGCAGTTTGGGCATGAAAGGTATGTTTTGTGGTAAAATACAGCTGCTTAAAATACTGCCAAAACTATGCTTATTCATGTGTTGTCAAATGTCACCCAGCAGATGGCAGGCTGCATAATTTTTTTTTCTTCCAGCTTTATTGAGTTGTGTTATTGCAATAGTTGTCTCATCATGCTGCTACATCACGCGTGTTGCATTAATGTGAAGAGGGCTCAAGTATTAACAACTCTCTATGGGAGTTGACTGTTCGCAGTGATGATGGACACCACAAGCTGCTGCACTCTCCATTATGTACACTAAGAGAGTCCCTGCGAAGCCCAGCTACAGGAATCACACTTATTTTGTGCACCTGATTCATGCTACGTGATAACCAACGTTACTGCACTTGCAAGTTGAGCTCCTGCCAGCTGTAGATGAGAGTGGCTGCTCCTGCAAGTTGACCAACCACTCTCATCTGCAGCTGGCAGCTAGCGTTCAATGTGATGCTACATCAGGTTTGATCCTGGCTCATGACAGCTACAGTACAACTACGTACCTTGCACAGACTGTCAAAACAGGGGCATTATGTAAACAAAGTAATCATTGTGACCAACAGTTCAAAACAACTCCTTACTTTCTTGGACAATTTACTCTCCGACACGATTCATGACTCCTTAATCTGGTCCAACCTAACCTTTCTTCATCCCAAGCACCTCCCTTATTTGTTTATAGGTTCGAAACAACCAATTAAAGAAAGGACAAAATGTTCTTAACTTATCTACATTGACAATGTAACCTTTACGTCAACAGCAGAAAAACTACAGAAATTTGCTTTAAAAATAAGACAAACTATTTTATACAAAATTTAGGTCACCTTTTTATAGCATGTACAGAATGCTATTTGTGGTGGAAATTCATTGAGAAGTTGCTGAGCTATGACATTTTAAGTTTAAATTTCTAGTGACACCTTTAATAACGGAATACTAAAAGATATTGATGCTATTCGCCTCCTTGTGATATGATGTACAGGGAGGGTCATAGGGTCTGAGTTATTTGTACGAGTCACAGACTACAAGGTGCCTTGAAGGTTGAGGGTATACAATAAGGTAGTCACTCGATGTTTCAAATGTACTAGGTTATATTTGACCAGAAATTCACACACCCTTTCCCGGAAAGTACCACTTTTCCGGGAATAAACTTATACATTTCCGGAAATGTACTTACTTTCCCGGAACTTCACATATAGTACTGACCCTGCAAGATGGTACCTTGCGAGTTGGGGGCCTTAAGGGCTGATTACAGTGCTCTGGCTAACGTTTCCGACGTCTTGAAGGACACTAGGCGTCGGGACATGCCCCTAAGTGGCGACGTTGATACTTATCTGTATATGGTGCTCTGCTAGGACGTTGTCTGGTAAGTTAGTCGGCCCCCTTAATGGGCCGTCGGCTCAGTCTAATTGGCGTGGTGGACTCAGCTGGCTTCCTGCGGCGGTCTAGATTACGGCTCTCCACGACGGACTGTTCCTGGGTTCTCTCCTCGGTGACGTCATGATTGACTCACTGACTGAGTGACTGATTCCAGCTCTATATCGCACTTCGCGTCCCGACTTGGTGATACTACTGATCAGTTCCCGGCACACAACCGTCTACTCTCACATTTCGGCATGGCGCTCCTGTCTGTCGCCTCTCGGCGCGAGTTACAACTGTTCTACATTACTGATTCTGTCGGGAACCGAACCCCGGCCTTGGTTGACTCACTCACCCAACTGCCTCGCATCTCGGCGCGGCGTATAACAACTGACCCAACTAACTGANACGCCTCTCGGCATCAAGACTGACGACTCCCTCGACTAATGTGATTCAACTGGCTTAACTGTGTCGTCCTGACGAGGGGCTCCGGTGAAGGAAAGTGACAGCACAAGCCTATCTTTCACTCAGAAAGTAGGATGAAAACCAATTCCATAAACTTGAACATAAAATCAAATGGTTTCCACCATGCTGTCTAACTTTTGCACTCTCAGTTTATCAAACTGCTGAAACTGTAATGTTACAGGCAATTATCACACTGAAGTATGTATCCTGTAAAGCTTTGCCACTAGCACAATCATCTTACATACTGACAACATACTGCCATGGTGCCACAGACAATACTGGACTGCAAACCTCCATATTCTCACAATACTGACAACATACTGCCATGGTGCCTCAGACAATACTGGACTGCAAACCTCCATATTCTCACAATACTGACAACATACTGCCATGGTGCCACAGACAATACTGGACTGCAAACCTCCATATTCTCACAATACTGACAACATACTGCCATGGTGCCACAGACAATACTGGACTGCAAACCTCCATATTCTCACAATACTGACAACATACTGCCATGGTGCCACAGACAATACTGGACTGCAAACCTCCATATTCTCACAATACTGACAACATACTGCCATGGTGCCACAGACAATACTGGACTGCAAACCTCCATATTCTCACAATACTGACAACATACTGCCATGGTGCCACAGACAATACTGGACTGCAAACCTCCATATTCTCACAATACTGACAACATACTGCCATGGTGCCACAGACAATACTGGACTGCAAACCTCCATATTCTCACAATACTGACAACATACTGTCATGGTGCCTCAGACAATACTGGACTGCACCCTCAATCATTCATATTTTTTACTGAATACTAGATCTGAACTGAAGACTTGATTTCTTACTTTGACTTCTAGACTNCCCTCAATCATTCATATTTTTTACTGAATACTAGATCTGAACTGAAGACTTGATTTCTTACTTTGACTTCTAGACTATATGACTAAAGTCAGAAAATTAAAGCACTCACACAAGCAGTAACAGATGTTAAGTTTATATAAAACCCTGCTCAACCCTTTTAAAAGTAATGTTCATCTGAAACAAAACTATGTTGGCACTGTTGACAAGTGCTGCAAACAATCCAAGAAGACATACAGTAGTATGTATAGTTTCACACCGCCAGCATTCCTCCTGCTTAATGCCTGCGTTTTTTTTCACATAACTACTATTTGTGTGGTCAAACATGTTTCAATGTTCATAATGTGTGTATGTGTGCACACTACCCAGGTACATTACAATAACTATGAATTTGAAATATTTTATTAGTTTGCACTCTTAGCGTATATACTTGTATAACTCCTATCCCTGAAGAAAGAGAAGGGTGCAATAAAGTAAGACTCTAATTTTAATATTTGTTAACACCAAAAGTTTACCTCAACTTTGGCTGAAAATGTGGATGCAACAGAAAGAAGTATAAATGGCATAAGGGTGTTTGAAAGGAGATGTGTTGCCTGCAGCTTGCGGTTTGTTGCTAAAACAGCACTACCACACGTAGGGTGTCGGCAGGTGCACACACACCTCCAGCACCATACTTGTCATAACCATGACTCATCATTTGGAAAAAAAATTTCAAACAGTACAACTATAAATTGTAAACATTCACACTGAAAAGGTACAAATGAATACCTATCTAGGAATCAATAATTAATATTTTGGTTTCTATGGGTTATCAATCCTGCTGTCCTTAGCTGTTTCATTAAACACTACGGAAATATTAGTTACCTGCAGAAATCCAGTCAACATCTGAATTCAGAATGATATTTTGCATTAAATATGGTTCTATAACAGTTTACAAGAGTATACCATACCAGATATCTGATGACTATCACAATAAACTGAGGCATCCTCAAACACTGATGGAACACTATTTATCAAAATGTGAAAGTATGCTGGAGTTGGACCATCACAACTCACTGTCCACAGAGAAGAAACGCACAACGACCTTTCAAACCGACTACTTATTCACATCGCAGCCAGCAACACAAGAAAACAAACAAAATTAATTATTCTTAAGGACAATATACCCATACTTTGCTACTTTGCATGTCTCGCCAAGGAAATAATTACTCAATTATTTGCCGGTTTGCTTCAAACAGTCTGCGGGAAGTTGCCAGCAACAACGCAACTGTTAGCTCTGCCACAGCATCAGTCAAGACATCAGGTGTGATTCCCAGCTTTATGCCTCGTTTCTTCAGTTCTTCCACATCGATGTGGTCGTAGCCGACAGACATCGTCCCGACAACTTTCAAGCTGGGGCCTGCAACATGAGCCCTCAAAATATTGAGAAGGTATTTTATAAACCGCGTAAGAAAATAATTCTAAACCACAAAAATTTCATTTCTAAAAATGTTTTATCCTGTGGTTATGAAAACAAACTAAATAAGCCTTGTATTGTCCCATTCTGTACAGGAACAGACGTTTGCTCCAATGTCACATGTGCAGCACTCATGTTGCTTACATTGTGGACGAGATATAACCAACAAATTTTAGCTACTTCTATTATAGCAGCCACAAAATACAGAAATGCTACAACGCACCTATATTTTAAAAGTTGGAAAATTTTGTGGTAATTTATTTTTGTCGTTTTTACGCTGGATACCTATTTCCGTACCAGAAAGAATTACAAATACTAGTAAAGTACACTAGCGTTCTCTACTAATGTTCTTTATTTTGCTAAGTGTGTGTCATATACACTTAATGGTACACATTTATTTTTGTGAGAAATGTGAGTTTAACACATTCTACATTGTTTATATTTTCAATGTATGTATTTCTGTCAGATTGTGAAATTATTTTGTACACTGGACTGAATCTTGTTCTCCCATATCTACAAAAGAATAATTTAATATCATGTGAAATCAAGAAGTAATGCTGACAATATATGGAGCGAGTTACTTGTGGAAAAACTGTACACTGGGCAGTAGATACTCAAAGGAGTTAAATTGTGCAAATTGTTACATTGTATGTGTCTCTGGGTTAATTTTCAGCTCTGAAACATTATTTGGTAATTTACAGAATTAAAGTAAAAAGTTTTTCTTTTCCTTCTTGCCTGGCAAGTTGGGTTAACCACATGAAAAGGATACATCAATTCATAGTTTTGCAAGACTTTTATTTAGTTTTATTTCTTCATTTTAAGTCATTCATCATACACCCAAGAGACAATGGTAAAACATAAATAAGGTAAAATACAAATGCATACAAAAAAGACACAGACATTATAAAACAATAATTACACAGCTACAAACTCTAAATTTGGATAAAATATAGCACTACTAAGAATTCCAGCCATTTTTATGCTATAACACAAACAATTTAGAATGCATTAATATATTATATACCGGCTGTTTGGAAATTATTGGGCATAATTTTAAGGGGTAGTAGGGCACTCCAAAACAAACTGTTTGATAAAAAGAACATGTGTGCGGCGGAAACAACTTCCGACCGAACTACAGGCGTCAAACAATGAGTGCACCGGTTTGGATTTGGCACGCCGCCTGGGCTAATGACATGCAGGCTGGAGTGGAGCCGACCTGCGGGCGAACAGCAGACGAAAGTCCCCAAACACTGCGTGTGATGGCAAACAACTGATCACAGTGCATAAATAAACAAAGAGATGAGAAGCACGGCTCGCCTTCACAGGAGATCTTCGAAGTGATACCCTCCAACTTATAAGCAGACGTTAATGTGCCCAAAAAAGTTGTTATGCAACCTGTCAAAAATACAATGTGTTTGAACTTCAAGGCAGGTGGCAAGAATTCTTGTAGTCAAGTTGTCCTCACTCTCCACGTGTGTTTGGTACGCAAAACTTTTGACGTGACTCCACAAGAAAATGTCGAAGGGAGTTAAGTCAAGAGACCTGGAGGGTGAGGACCTCCTTGCCCCGCCCATCATCTGGGGAAGGTGTCATTCGAGGCTCCCATACAGCACATGTGAAGTGGGGAGAGCGCCATCACGTAAGAACCACATCTGTTGCCACACAACGATTGGCACATCTTCCATCAAAACAGGAAACATGTCTTCCAGAAATCACAGGTAAACATTACCATTCATGCAAAATTCAGGGAAAATTTACAGGCCAATTAGGTGATTGGCAAGTCTATTCCAAACCTTCACTGCAAATTTGTGTTGATATGACCTGATACGTGTTTTACGTGGGTTGTGATCACTCCATGCATGACTGTTTTTGGTATTAAACATTCCATCACTTGTGAGCTATGCATCATCACACAGAAATAGGATCTGACCACAGTGTGGATTGGCATTCATTTGCACTAAAAACCACTCACAAAATTGCACACAAAGTGGAAAGTCCACTGGGTTTAGCACCTACACATTTTTTAGGCAGTATGGGTGCAACTGTTGCTCATGTAACACCTCCTCCCAAACTGTCGAATTACTGACACCCATGTTGTGCACAGATGCTTGCTTTGGGTTGTGCTGCCACGGAGTCTAAGTTTGAGCAATTTTGAGCAGAGTCAGAGTCGGATAAAACATAGTGACTGCGACTCCAACTCTGCCTTTGCTAACTATTCATATATTTTTTGCAAATAACTTATTTTAATTTTAGTAGCTATCTATGACGAATACAATTAACTTGAGTGATGTTAATTCCAAAATAAAGAATTCAGACTGCTGTAGGAATTACATTTCGGGCACCTGAAATTCTTGCAATTGGCAATTTTTTTGTTTTCTTCACAAAGCTTCAACTAAAAAACCTTGTTTGTTTTTCTTTTTGTTTTTGACAATACATTTTTCCTCCACTGCTACATTAGCTCTAGTCCCCACCCTGTGAAATGATCAGTGTCCATTGATCACGCATTGCAAACACACAAGCTGTAATACCACATCAAAATATAACATAATTGTCTTGGTCGCACCAAATAATTGGGCTGACCGANCAAACACACAAGCTGTAATACCACATCAAAATATAACATAATTGTCTTGGTCGCACCAAATAATTGGGCTGACCGACGCAAAAATACATGTTCGCAGGTTCCACATGGACAAAATACAGTTTCAAACCAATTTTATTTGCACAAAATGCTAGTAGTAGACTTTGAAAAATATTTTTACTATATTGTATTTTATATTTGGTTCTAATTGAAGATATAATGTGTAAGTGTGAAATACGTGCTATCTCGAAACTTGAACTTGATTCTCTCCATGACGTTAGTAAACACACCTCCATTTATGAACAAAAGGAGCTTTGTTGCAGAAAAAAGGACATTTTAACCAATTTTGTAGGATTTTTGCTTATATCACTATTAATTGTCCATTTTCATGTTATAATTACATTGTACAAACACCAGTCACGATAATGTAAATTCCCGAATTATCAGCAGTATTCTGTTAATTTCAGGCTTCACCATTTTCCGGAGTCCCTAATAATAAAAAACTGATAGCTCTAGTTTCATATTTCCTGTACACAAGTGTCACATCTGCTGGTCTACATGTGCCTAGGTTTACAAGTGAAGTGTTTCGACTCAGAAATTATACAATGTCCAATAAGTGTAAGTCTACTGTGTTTTAGCATTTTACCTCAACTCATGATGGAAAAAATTTTGTATGTGAATGCAAGAAACTTAACTTAGTTGAAGGTGGTGGTTGTGATGCCAAGCTCAGTGCATATACAGGTAGAATACAAGTGCTCCTACGAGAGATTTTAATTTAAAAATACATTTACAATGCTTCCATCCGGAATAATTCAAAGCTGTGAATGACAAAGATAGCAGAAGCAAGGAACAGACCACCACTTCCAGCAAAATAAAGGACGAAACAACTTTTCAGACATCAGTTGCAAGATATTTTGTCACAGACTGCGGACACTTTTAAAAAATATATCATAGAACTTGTTGCAAAGAATAGCGCACCTTTATCATTATTTTCATGACCAGCCTTTGTAGGTTTGAATGGAGAAACGACCAGAAAACTTGGCATTTATATTAGAAAACTGGTGATCAAAGAAGCTTGTAACCAAAAGGAAGACTTTTAAAAAAAATGCTTAAAGGACGCTTTGTATTTCTAATAATGGATGCATGCACTCACCACAGAGTCAACTATTTTGAGATTAATGTCCTATTTGTTTGAGACAACAATGATATTGTTACCAAAACACTGGCGGTAACATACAAGGAAGCTGACCACACCAGCAAGTTTCTGCAGAGATTAGTAGAAAATGTTCTGCAAGATTATGAGTTTAAAAAGGAACAAGTTCATTGTATTGTAACTGACAAAGCTTCAAGCATGTTAAGTACAACTTGGCTAATGAATGCAGATAATGAAAGTGATAGTAAGCCAGCAGAAAACTTCACGAGTTGCGTTGTGCACACACTGCAGCTGGCAATAAGAGATGGTCTGCAAGGTGGACATGCTGCTTTCATTGTTAAAGTGAAAAAATTAGTTACTACAGCCAGAACACCACAAACTGATTCCATTTCAAAGAGACGTGCTGGAAAAGGAGAGATTGTAGATCAAAGTACATGCTGGGGCAACACCTACGTAAGTAGCTTGATCTAAAACCTTTTCTTGTTGACGTGGCCAAAAACGCAAGTGACGCTACGAGATATCCAATGGGCACAAGTGTCAGAATTGGAAGAGCTGCTTCATCACCCAGTTACAGTTAACCGCAAAAACTACAATCGGAAGATTAAACTCCACGAATTTTCTTGAAGGAGTGGAGAAATCTGATGTTTGGTATGAATTAAAGAGGAGGGTTAATTGCAGACAGCACAGTTGCTTCAATGAAACAAAGAGAGACACTGTTATTAGAAAACAGGATTCTTCTGGCAGCTATTTATGTGGACCCAATGCATCGGATTCTACTGTATGATGAACACTTTGCTAAAGGGAAAGGTGCTCTGTTAGAGGTGGCAGTCAGGATGGAGGGGTTTGAGCAGGAAAAGGAATGTAAGGAGGAAGGATATGTTGGCTTGGCCACGTCTATAGCTTCAGCATCTGAAGATGATGATTTTGGTACATATTTTAATCGGCAGGAGCGAGCAAAGCGCAGCCACACAGAAAAATATTCTTCCAAACCCACTGAGCACAAACCGAGTCAATTTTGGATAAAATTTTTACTTGCACTAAAAGAATGAGAAAAATTAGATTGTTCAGCTAAAGTACCAGTGGAAAAAGCCATTCCTTTATATCCCGAACTTCACAGATGTTGCATTACTAGTAACTGCATTGCTGCCGACCCAAGTTAGTGTTGAGAGGTTGTTCTATGCCCTCAAAATAATATCAGATTTGAGGGCATCACTGAAAGAAAACGTGACAGAGGCAGTACTTTTTTTGCGAGCGAATTATTTGTAGCATTATTAAAAACATTGAATGTTAATGTATATCCCAATATTATATATCATACGGTTCAGGGTCTTTGCATTTAATTAGTAACAATTCTCTGTCATTNGTTAATGTATATCCCAATATTATATATCATACGGTTCAGGGTCTTTGCATTTAATTAGTAACAATTCTCTGTCATTTTAATTCAATTTATTACATGCATATGTTGAAGAAATTCCTTATATTTCTCCACTTAATAAGATCTAGGTACATTTTGTACACGTAATAAATTTCAGTATTTGTTTAATGAAAGGCATTTTATTATACTACTACATCAATTAAAGAGTGAGTGAGTGAAGAGATTTGGGGGGCCTTAACAGCGAGGTATTGAGAGCCGATGAGGGTGATTGAGGTGAGTATTGAGCAGCACCGAAATGAAAGGGTGGGGGAAACAGGAGATCCCAGAGAAAACCCACTGACCAGTGGCATCGTCCGGCACAATTCCCACATGCGAAAATCCAGAGGTGACCCTGCCGGGAATTGAACCCAGTTCGCCATAGTGGGAGGCGAGTAGTCTAACCACTACACCACTGCAACCCCATACGTAAATTTGTGATGCCTCAACTGACCCCAATCACCTCCCTGTAAACATACACCATGTATGCTAATTCTGCAAACAGGTACGGCGCCATAACCTCACTTGCACAGACACTACAATTCATCACTGATGACAATTGGGACTGTTGTCTGCTGTCCACCTGCAGGCTGGCTTGGCTCTGCCTCGCTACGCACCACACCTGTGTACTCCGCTCTGCCTGCACGTGCGTGGCCAAGGCAGCTTGTCAAATTCAAATGGAGCACATATCGTTTGATGCCTGTAGCTTAGTAGGGGGGCGTGTTTTAGATCATGTCGTTTCTGAATTCAAATATAAGTTTGTGTTTAATTATGTTGATGATGTGATTATAGTGAGGACATGGATTCCCATCTGGATCACTTGCATCAGGTTTTGCAATGGTTTAGAGATGTAGGGTTGAAGGTCAATCTTGAGAAAGTCACCTTAGCTGCTAATAAAATAAAATTTTTAGAATATATCGTCAGTGAAGGGAAACTCTTATTGAACCTGGATCGTGTAGCCCCAATTGTCAACTTTCCCCATCCTCGTACCTTGAAAGGGGTAGAAGAGTTTTTGGGCCTTATGGGCTACTATTCCAGATTTATAGAATAATATTCTAAATTGCGGCACCTTTGAACAGTCTCAAAAAGAAAGGGGTTGAATTTAGTTGGAGTCAGGATCAGGAACAGGCGTTTAATACTTTGAAACAGATGCTCAGTTCTCCCCCGATTCTTACGTTACCTGATTTTGATCGACATTTTGTGGCTTTGGGTGCTGTATTAGGTCAATGGATCGATGGACATATTGCTCCGGTGGCCTTTGCGAGTAGAACTTTGACGGATTCTGAGCACGCCTTAGGAATTTATGAGAAGGAAACCNTATTGCTCCGGTGGCCTTTGCGAGTAGAACTTTGACGGATTCTGAGCACGCCTTAGGAATTTATGAGAAGGAAACCCTTGCGTGCTTATTCTGGCTCGAGAAATTCACCTCATACATTGAACACGATGAATGCTATCTTTTTACCGACAACCAGGCCTTAAGTTGGGTGCTCAACCACCCTCACCAATCGAGTAAGCTGGGTCGGTGGGTGTTGCACCTGTCTAGATTCAGGTTTAAGGTGCATCATGTTAGAGGCGTGGACAATCCTGTAGCGGATGTGTTATCGCAAATGTTAAATTCTACTGATTTTGAAGTTAAACATGTCAAACAACCGGCTTCGCTAGGTATGATACAGGGTTTTCCCAAGTGGTTTATTCAGCTCCGTCATGCGCAGGTCACCGACNGTCAAACAACCGGCTTCGCTAGGTATGATACAGGGTTTTCCCAAGTGGTTTATTCAGCTCCGTCATGCGCAGGTCACCGACGCTTGGTGTCAACAGATAAGAAATACTTTTTCTAAATTTATCATCCTTTTGCCTATAGCAACATGTAAGCACCTACAAATGTGAAAACTCTTCAAGATCAGGTCTGGTAACTTTTCAGCGTTTCAGTGGAGATAGTGACAGACAACGCCCGATACTTTCAGTCCCTATGTTTTAAAAACATAGGTTTTTGTTGGGTGATAAAATACTACACCTCGAGTCCCTATTTTCCGAAAGGAAATCAAGTAGAGCATTTTAATAAGAACATCAAGGCCTGTCCTACCATCTTTTATAATCAGGACCATACAATCTGGGATTGTGATCTTGAGATAATTAACGTAGGCTTTAATTCCACGGTGCATGATTCCACGGGTTCGCCTCCTTCCTTGCCGTTCTTGGGTCGTAATGTCTCATCCACTCCTAAATATTTGGAAAATCCCTATGCCTTCCTCTTTTGATGCCACCCGAAACCGCCTCCTAGATGGCGTGGCTCGTCACCTTGTTGCAAAACACGAGGTTTCCATGCACCTGGATAAAGGCAGAATTGACCCTCCTCTTGCGGTTGGTGATCAGGTTTTATGTAAAAATTTTGTTTTTACAGACAGTGGGAAGGACATTGGTTCCAAATTTATACCAAAATACTCTAACCCATTTATTATTTCAAAATACTTAGGAGTAAACGCAGTAATATTGCGTTTGCCAGGGACTTTGTGTGAGTTCAGAAAAGCTCACGAGTCACCTAAAAAGGTATTTTCCCAGGCCTTAGGTTTTAATTTTGCAGTTATAAAAGTTTTGCTGTTGTAAATTNTATTGCTCCGGTGGCCTTTGCGAGTAGAACTTTGACGGATTCTGAGCACGCCTTAGGAATTTATGAGAAGGAAACCGTTGCGTGCTTATTCTGGCTCGAGAAATTCACCTCATACAATGAACACGATGAATGCTATCTTTTTACCGACAACCAGGCCTTAAGTTGGGTGCTCAACCACCCTCACCAATCGAGTAAGCTGGGTCGGTGGGTGTTGCACCTGTCTAGATTCAGGTTTAAGGTGCATCATGTTAGAGGCGTGGACAATCCTGTAGCGGATGTGTTATCGCAAATGTTAAATTCTACTGATTTTGAAGTTAAACATGTCAAACAACCGGCTTCGCTAGGTATGATACAGGGTTTTCCCAAGTGGTTTATTCAGCTCCGTCACGCGCAGGTCACCGACGCTTGGTGTCAACAGATAAGAAATACTTTTTCTAAATTTGTCATCCTTTTGCCTATAGCAACATGTAAGCACCTACAAATGTGAAAACTCTTCAAGATCAGGTCTGGTAACTTTTCAGCGTTTCAGTGGAGATAGTGACAGACAACGCCCGATACTTTCAGTCCCTATGTTTTAAAAACATAGGTTTTCGTTGGGTGATAAAATACTACACCTCGAGTCCCTATTTTCCGAAAGGAAATCAAGTAGAGAATTTTAATAAGAACATCAAGGCCTGTCCTACCATCTTTTATAATCAGGACCATACAATCTGGGATTGTGATCTTGAGATAATTAACGTAGGCTTTAATTCCACGGTGCATGATTCCACGGGTTCGCCTCCTTCCTTGCCGTTCTTGGGTGGTAATGTCTCATCCACTCCTAAATATTTGGAAAATCCCTATGCCTTCCTCTTTTGATGCCACCCGAAACCGCCTCCTAGATGGCGTGGCTCGTCACCTTGTTGCAAAACACGAGGTTTCCACGCACCTGGATAAAGGCAGAATTGACCCTTCTCTTGCGGTTGGTGATCAGGTTTTATGTAAAAATTTTGTTTTTACAGACAGTGGGAAGGACATTGGTTCCAAATTTATACCAAAATACTCTAACCCATTTATTATTTCAAAATACTTAGGAGTAAACGCAGTAATATTGCGTTTGCCAGGGACTTTGTGTGAGTTCAGAAAAGCTCACATGAGTCACCTAAAAAGGTATTTTCCCAGGCCTTAGGTTTTAATTTTGCAGTTATAAAAGTTTTGCTGTTGTAAATTTTTTTTGTCGTAATTATTTATTGTAAAATATTTTATTGTTGGTTGCAATTGTTAGTGTCACTGCATTTATAGTTCCCTCCTTTGTTTTTCCTAATTTTATTTTTTTTAACAATCCTTTTCTCAAGCATTGTGGTTTTTTGGTTTATTTTCCGCCCAAGTTCCCGTGCGGAGGCATGCAGTGTGGACTCTACGACCATCTGACTGCTGCATGGACGAGTTGAACTTGCACCTGCCACCCCTGCAACCCTCTCGTTTCTGGTGCCCAACGGTGTGGTAGTCCGCCAGGCGCTGAGTGTGCGCGGCATGGACTGGAGTTTTCATTGCACTGGGGTGCGCAATGGACTCTGATTTTGACACTCTCCTGGAAGAGAAGAGATTGAACATCTAAGAAGAACTTATATAATTGTGTTACACTGGACAGACTTCGATGTTATTTGTCCTGAACATCTGTAATCTTTCTTCAGAACTTTGTTTTCTGTTTGAGAATTTTCTCTGTGTGCCTTCGGGAGAAGTGTATGTACAGACTAATCTACATTTGTGATGAGTTTTCTTCCGATTTACTTCTTCATGGTTTCATGTTAAGGAACATAGACTTGTGGAAACCGTTATGGCAATAGACTGATTTAGAGAGGGGTGCCGCTCCTCGTAACTATCAATGTTGGTTCACTACTCTTCCAACGTTCAGTCTTGGTTCCCCTGCTGCTCCTTTCTCCTTCCCTGCTCTTTGGATTCCCCACCTTTCCACGCATGCAAGGTAGACAGATTACGCTTTTGGCTAGTGATGTTAAGCTGGTGCTCGGCCTTCTGCCGGGCTCTTGGCTCTGTCTATTGAACTTTGCTCCTGTTCCTGTTCGGTCACTCATTGNTCTGCCGGGCTCTTGGCTCTGTCTATTGAACTTTGCTCCTGTTCCTGTTCGGTCACTCATTGCTCCTAACCGCCTCAATGGTTGAACGTTGTCGACTTGGATCATCGCCACGTCTGTCAGCTCTGTGGCAATCATCATGTTAACTTAAATTTTCTACGATGGCTGTAGGGCAATTCGCAGGTGGGTTGCAGTTTCAGTGTTTTAATGTGTTTATTGAGTGGTATTATGTTGGGCTAGTTTANTAGGGCAATTCGCAGGTGGGTTGCAGTTTCAGTGTTTTAATGTGTTTATTGAGTGGTATTATGTTGGGCTAGTTTATGGTTAATAGGGGTGCAAACTTTCGGTTTGCATTCTAAATTTAATTTTGGTCCCCCAGTCAAAATTAGGTTTGGTATAATTTTGCACGGTAAATGTGTGTGAATCCCAGTAGAGTAATATGTATGTATTTAGCATATTTTAATATTTTATTAATGTTAAATTTGAAGTGGCTAGTTGTGTGCGAGGTGCCAGAAAGTTGCCCGTTTGAATTGGTGAATGGGACAGCACCTTGTAACGTGGCATGCGCACAGTTATAACCGGCTTTAAGTTGCCACTCGACTATAACTTACCACACGACTCGCTCAAGACGGAGTAACACGAGACTCTTTAAAATGGACGCCAATTAAATCTGGAATAAAGTCAAGTTCCGNTAGGGCAATTCGCAGGTGGGTTGCAGTTTCAGTGTTTTAATGTGTTTATTGAGTGGTATTATGTTGGGCTAGTTTACGGTTAATAGGGGTGCAAACTTTCCGTTTGCATTCTAAATTTAATTTTGGTCCCCCAGTCAAAATTAGGTTTGGTATAATTTTGCACGGTAAATGTGTGTGAATCCCAGTAGAGTAATATGTATGTATTTAGCATATTTTAATATTTTATTAATGTTAAATTTGAAGTGGCTAGTTGTGTGCGAGGTGCCAGAAAGTTGTCCGTTTGAATTGGTGAATGGGACAGCATCTTGTAACGTGGCATGCGCACAGTTATAACCGGCTTTAAGTTGCCACTCGACTATAACTTACCACATGACTCGCTCAAGACGGAGTAACACGAGACTCTTTAAAATGGACGCCAATTAAATCTGGAATAAAGTCAAGTTCCGNTGACTCGCTCAAGACGGAGTAACACGAGACTCTTTAAAATGGACGCCAATTAAATCTGGAATAAAGTCAAGTTCCGGTTTTGTTTTGTTCCATACTTTTATTTACCATTTTTAGTGACACAGTTCACATACGAAGTTCAGAGTACGAACAGGTTTCAGATAACCAGAAAAGTGCAGAACAGCGCCACAGTTGTTTACGAATTATTCATGTTATAAAAACTTGCCCGAAGAAACTTAAATGCAGNAGCGCCACAGTTGTTTACGAATTATTCATGTTATAAAAACTTGCCCGAAGAAACTTAAATGCAGCGACCTCCCACATCGGCGGAAAAATAATCTAGTAAGGTCTAGTTTGCCGGTGTGGAGGTTAGCGGTAAGCCCGACGTGGCCTAGGCGAGTACTAATTAGGAATACCGCATCATTACAACCTGCTCCCGCAATTTAGTTGCCAGCATTTGTGATAACCCACCTGCAAATACTTTTAGATTTTTGCTTATATTGGCTGTGTTTATTTTAAATGCGCCTTTTGATTTTGATTTTTTCTATTAACGTTTTAACGTGTTTGTATATTTTTTAATCTGTGAGTCTTTGACAGACTCCATCCAAGTGCCCTCGCGGATTTTCACTATATATTTTAAGGCAATATTCTTATTGATTTAGGCTTTGAATGAGAGGTAATATTACGATTTTGATCTCAGTTTGTACTTGTATGACAAGCCTGTTAATACTCTGTATTTTATAAGGTATATTTTAATTGTATTTTAAATTGAAATGTTTTTCTTTAAGTGTTATGATTTGTGAAATGGCTCAGCTCTCATATGAATATTTTTGATGCAAGTTGATTTAATTGTAATTTTATTCCAAGTCAATTGAATTGTTTAAAAGGGTTTTGTCTTTGTTCTTGACTTGTGTTGAAACACCACAAAATGCCTATCTTTCCTTGGGAAGGTGATTATCTTTATATCTCTGTTACANTTCTTGACTTGTGTTGAAACACCACAAAATGCCTATCTTTCCTTGGGAAGGTGATTATCTTTATATCTCTGTTACAGAACGATTATTGCTCACATTTATAATTTTGCAAAATTCTATCTAAATGGTTTTGTTAGATTAATATAATTTTAATATGTTTTGCAATATTTTAAGTTTCTTTCAAATTTTCATTTTTTATTAATAATTTAAACCAAATTTTTTTAGGAATCATTGCCAGTTTTAGATTTTTCAGTTTCAATTATTTTGTAGAATTTTTTATATTTTGTAAAGNTTCTTGACTTGTGTTGAAACACCACAAAATGCCTATCTTTCCTTGGGAAGGTGATTATCTTTATATCTCTGTTACACAACGATTATTGCTCACATTTATAATTTTGCGAAATTCTATCTAAATGGTTTTGTTAGATTAATATAATTTTAATATGTTTTGCAATATTTTAAGTTTCTTTCAAATTTTCATTTTTTATTAATAATTTAAACTAATTTTTTTTAGGAATCATTGCCAGTTTTAGATTTTTCAGTTTCAATTATTTTGTAGAATTTTTTATATTTTGTAAAGNTTTTTTTTAGGAATCATTGCCAGTTTTAGATTTTTCAGTTTCAATTATTTTGTAGAATTTTTTATATTTTGTAAAGATTTTCCCATGTTTTCAGGGATATTCCAAGATTTTCAGGGATTTTCTTGTGATTTTGAAGGATTTTCTTGTGATTTTCAGGGATTTTCTGTAATTTTCCAAATTTGTCTGCAATTTTCAGGGATCCTTAGTGATTTTTGAGTGATATTTTTTAATTGTGTACACCGATTTTCTTAGGTCGTTGCCGCCTCGGTTGAGAACCTGCAGGGTACATACACAAAAGAAAATGGCAACTGTGATAATGAAAATTGGTTGCATGAGGGCTCACTTGCTGCTCCTTAAAGGTATTCTCCAGTAAAATACTACATATAAAAATCAGTGTTTGCACATATAGTATACACTTATCCAGGTACACAAATGCTCGGGAAATACACTTTTTTTCCCGGAAAATATAAAAAAAAAATATTATCTACAGCACTCACTTTATATCTTTATCCTATTAAACATATTTTAAAAAAATTGTAAAACTATTAAAAACAGCATTTTTAGGGCTTTCCTGCACAGTTACCATTAGGGAAAGGAAAAATGTACAAAGTCGCATCTGTAGTTTAATCCATTAGCTTTTATCACAGGTAATAATATCCAACTGTTACAGATCATCTAATTAGCAAGAAATTCAGCTACCTGAGAATGCACAGCCCAGCTTTGGGAGGGCCCATTGCAATGCTTCCTTATGGACAGACATAGGGGCATGATGGCACCCCCGGAGGCATCACTGGCCTGGCTGGGGTGGCAGTGAAGTCTACCCAATTAGGTGCAAGAGAAGTGCTGCACTAAGCAATGTTCAGCGGGTGAGGGGAGTTGACCACACACAAACAAAACTCCTGTGAATGGGTACGTCCCTTCACAACACCTATTTAAACAANGGGTGAGGGGAGTTGACCACACACAAACAAAACTCCTGTGAATGGGTACGTCCCTTCACAACACCTATTTAAACAACATTCCTGGCTGAATAATTATGTACGACACTATTTTTTTTGCTGACTTGGAGAAATTGTAAAAGTATAATTTACGTGCTAAATTTGGTGGCAACTAGTTAAATATTTTCCAAGATATAACAATATTTTTTGCNAGTTAAATATTTTCCAAGATATAACAATATTTTTTGCATTACTATCTTCCAAAATGGGGGACCAATAACTATATTCCCTTTGTATTTACAATGCATACATGTCACATTGTCGACATAGTGTTTTAATCTGTAGTTTTCAATATATGACAGAGCACCCTACATTTTTAAATGGTCTTCATTTTGAAAATAAGCACCCAGCATGTGCAAAAACTATAAAAGCAGATGTCCTTACCAAGTACTATATGTGTACTGAGTTCGAGGAAACTATGTTCACGCATTCAAAAGTTTTTAGGGGAGGACACATACACAGTAGTTACACATACGCAGACAGGGAAGTGATCTCATAAGTCGATTTTTGCTTCAGAAAATAGGCTAATAATAAACTGATTATCAAAACTGTTGAGTACAACGCACTCACAAATTTGAGTTTTACAGATATAGTTGTGAATTGTAATTTAACTGATGTACTTTTTTTTCCATTAGCCACAGCATTTCTCTGTGTATAAACTGATATGAAAAAATTCTAAACCAAATCTAAAGAAGAAAATTTTCATGCCTGTCACTTCACAGTAAATAAAAAAAAGTGAATTAAAAACCAGCGTCATTGTGCACTATAAAATGAAAACTTGGGTTTCCCCGAATTTGAACACTTCTTAGTTTTGCAAACCGTAACTAGGCGTACAAACTATAACTCTTTTTTTTTGCTAATATTACTCGGCGGTGTTCTGCTTGTGGGCACATCCATCTCATGGATACACACCCTCAACCACAGCACAAAATAGTCTATCAGCTAAGTGGAAAAATAGTACCAACCATACAGTGAATATGTGGGTGGTGTCATTTTATTCAGTTTTTGAGTAGATCACGAATATGCTAACCCAGAAATTGAAATCAATAGCTTTCAAATTGTTATTATTGAACTAAAATATAAAAAAAACATAATGTTTTTTGTTGTACTAAATATTTATTCAATAAAAACTTTGAAAATTAATGTTAAATGTTTTATGTCATACTGTTAAGCACAGAGTCGTAAGATGATTGTGTGTAGACTATAGTGGGCTCTAAATCACTTGACTACAGACTAAGTGCTTAGAAAAAATGGCACCGTTTGTGCAGTAAAGACAAACGAGGCCTTATTTTATTTAGTTTTTTTTTTGTAGATTACAAGCATGCCTACCCAGACATAGATATTAGTAGCTCTTCTTATTTTCTTTCCTAAAAAACTTGAGAAAAAAAACCTTTTTTGGTTTTCAATAATTAAAATGTATTAAACACAATTTAAAAAGTGAGCATGACAAAATACTAANGGGTGAGGGGAGTTGACCACACACAAACAAAACTCCTGTGAATGGGTACGTCCCTTCACAACACCTATTTAAACAAGATTCCTGGCTGAATAATTATGTACGACACTATTTTTTTTGCTGACTTGGAGAAATTGTAAAAGTATAATTTACGTGCTAAATTTGGTGGCAACTAGTTAAATATTTTCCAAGATNATTTTTTTTGCTGACTTGGAGAAATTGTAAAAGTATAATTTACGTGCTAAATTTGGTGGCAACTAGTTAAATATTTTCCAAGATATTACTATCTTCCAAAATGGGGGACCAATAACTATATTCCCTTTGTATTTACAATGCATACATGTCACATTGTCGACGTAGTGTTTTAATCTGTTGTTTTCAATATATGACAGAGCACCCTACATTTTTAAATGGTCTTCATTTTGAAAATAAGCACCCAGCATGTGCAAAAACTATAAAAGCAGATGTCCTTACCAAGTACGGTATGTGTACTGAGTTCGAGGAAACTATGTTCATGGATTCAAAAGTTTTTAGGGGAGGACACATACACAGTAGTTATACATACGCAGACAGGGAAGTGATCTCATAGGTCGATTTTTGCTTCAGAAAATAGGCTAATAATAAACTGATTATCAAAACTGTTGAGTACAACGCACTCACAAATTTGAGTTTTACAGATATAGTTGTGAATTGTAATTTAACTGATGTACTTTTTTTTCCATTAGCCACAGCATTTCTCTGTGTATAAACTGATATGAAAAAATTCTAAACCAAATCTAAAGAAGAAAATTTTCATGCCTGTCACTTCACAGTAAATAAAAAAAAGTGAATTAAAAACCAGCATCATTGTGCACTATAAAATGAAAACTTGGGTTTCCCCGAATTTGAACACTTCTTAGTTTTGCAAACCGTAACTAGGCGTACAAACTATAACTCTTTTTTTTTGCTAATATTACTCGGCGGTGTTCTGCTTGTGGGCACATCCATCTCATGGATACACACCCTCAACCACAGCACAAAATAGTCTATCAGCTAAGTGGAAAAATAGTACCAACCATACAGTGAATATGTGGGTGGTGTCATTTTATTCAGTTTTTGAGTAGATCACGAATATGCTAACCCAGAAATTGAAATCAATAGCTTTCAAATTGTTTTTATTGAACTAAAATATAAAAAAACATAATGTTTTTTGTTGTACTAAATATGTATTCAATAAAAACTTTGAAAATTAATGTTAAATGTTTTATGTCATACTGTTAAGCACAGAGTCGTAAGATGATTGTGTGTAGACTATAGTGGGCTCTAAATCACTTGACTACAGACTAAGTGCTTAGAAAAAATGGCACCGCTTGTGCAGTAAAGACAAACGAGGCCTTATTTTATTTAGTTTTTTTTTTTGTAGATTACAAGCATGCCTACCCAGACATAGATATTAGTAGCTCTTCTTATTTTCTTTCCTAAAAAACTTGAGAAAAAACCTTTTTTGGTTTTCAATAATTAAAATGTATTAAACACAATTTAAAAAGTGAGCATGACAAAATACTAAATACTACATAAACTAAAATAAACAGAATAACATTTATAAACATATTTGTTACGTGTCAAGGTGAAGCTTGTATTAAATATCCTAACAATAAGCAAGCCTGAATAATATTCTAATATATGTGTTTGAACCACTGCTCGCAGTGCTTAAAATGCATCAAATATTAGTATGTAAGAAATTAATGTAATTTAACAATATATAGTAAGCTACCTATTCAAATATTATCATTATTGTTATAAACACAAAAGAAATAATTTTGAACATATAACATATCTCAGTTCATAGCATCCCTAACAGAGTAATCATCATGGTCGTAGTAATTACCACTATTCACGCACCCTTCATATCCTGTAGTCATTTTTAGTACATTACACGAGCATCTGCAGATATCAATACCTGGAAGGTTGATGTCGAAGCACGGACATGATCCTGGTCGACCAGTTTTGCATTTGGTGCAAGATACCATCTGCAATACTTCCTCAGGAGCTGGTACATTTCCTAGCCATATATGTCAATGCGGCAGTTGACGTTACACCAGTCGTGTTCGTGTAGCGTGGGAGCAATCTTAAAGCATGTCGGCGATCTCCGCCAAACAGCGGCATGTAGTTGACTCTACTCACGTGAAGGCGTAATGTTGGACGACAATGAGGTAAAAGTTCCGGCATAACATTACCTTCTTTAGAGCAATATAAATCATGTCACAATTTATTGACATCATCAGTTTCTTTCCTGCCGCACATTTGACACACAAACTGCTCCAGACTGGCATTTAGGGGCTCGCTAATAGTCCATTATTTGCTGAGGGCTTTGAAGGATTGAACGTAGCGAGTTGCAGTGCTCATTAGTTTGAATGATGTTCCCTTGCCTTTTTCATAGATGGCAAAAATACTGTCACAGCCTGTGAAGCTATTAAAACCAATTAGAGCTTTAATGAAGTTGNGCCTTTTTCATAGATGGCAAAAATACTGTCACAGCCTGTGAAGCTATTAAAACCAATTAGAGCTTTAATGAAGTTGTCAATATTGCATCCATCTGGTAATTTAATACATAACTTGCTGACTACATTTTTATGAGCAGCAATTCCTTTTTTTACCTGCTGGCCTATTTTCACATTAAGTTGGCCTCCTCATGATCATAGGCAACTTATGCACACACACTGTAGCTTCATCTGATGTTACTTTCCAGAATTTGTCTTCAGTGGCAATGAACATTACTCTGTAATTTGCNCACACACTGTAGCTTCATCTGATGTTACTTTCCAGAATTTGTCTTCAGTGGCAATGAACATTACTCTGTAATTTGCTTTGATAGGTGGGTGTTCTCCATAAATCAGCTCAAAACTTGGAAGAAATTGGCATGGTTTGAGCTAGCTGCAAGGAACTGTGACCAAGACCTAACTTTGAACTCCCTTTTGATGTTTGCATACAATATAGGTGAGATATTTTCTTGCTGGTGACCCCTCAAAATCTTTAATCAAATTATTACAAGTAAAAAAACTATGTCGATTCTGTTTCCTGGGCACTAGAGTAACGTTTGGAAGATAGTCTCGCCAATTTCATCAAAATTCATGCCATTGGGTATTCTGACTTTCCGCAGCAAAGCCAGTCCATCAAAATAAGAAGCTGCATTATGTGGGTAAACAGCTTCAACAGGAACATCTTTTTCAAGAATAAGCCACAGTTGACTATTCACTGTGTTTCTAGGGGACCCCATTACATTAGACAAGGCCCATGGAATTGGCCACAACATTACGATGCTGCCATAGCAAGTCTTGTAAATAAAGAAGCATTAGCTGTGATTGCTACATCATTTTTCTCTGCAGAAGTTACTTTTTGGCGAGAGTTTGTTACTACACAACAAGTGCACATACCAAATTAGTTGTCACGTGATTTATGATAAACGTCATCACATGAAACAAGTTCTTTTGCAATATTATTAAAATTACTAAAGTTTACATTACATATGTTGACTCTCAGCTTCATACGCTCTTCTACAGTGTTTCTCATGCAGTACTACACGGGGGAAAAAAATTTGTTAGGGTAAAAACATGCTAGTCTTAATAGTAACAAACAAATATACAGTTGATATTAATAAATATACTGACACTTGCTGAAAATACTCTTTATTCAAACGTTTTCATTTTTTTTTATCTCTAGTGCAATATTATGTTTTATTTTTAACATACATACATGATTGCACAACGCTATTGTAAAAAAAAATAGCTTTTGTAAAATAATTACCGTATTTCAAATAACTGTAACATGTAACTTTAAATTATTATGAAGAGTATAAATTTTTATTAAATTTAAGCATACGAATGTTGCAGGATGCATTTTACAGCTGATTATAGGAATATTGTTCATGTTTGGCATTAATGTACTTTAGTATTTATTGGCTTAAATTTTACAGTTTTATTGCTTAATTAGTGAGGCTGGACCAGTTTAGGTTCATGTATACCTTCCGATATGACTGCAATCTATGAGCCCTAATCGGTAGCAAGTGGTTCGGAGCCCACTATAGTCGATATCCAGTCATCTTAAAACTCTGTGCTTAACCGTATGCCGTAAGGGGTCATCCATAAATTACGTGAGGCGTTTAGAGGGGGGAGGGGGTCGAGCCAAATCTCACCCAATCTCACANGTAAGGGGTCATCCATAAATTACGTGAGGCGTTTAGAGGGGGGAGGGGGTCGAGCCAAATCTCACCCAATCTCACATGGGGGAGAGGGGGGGTCTCGGTAAATATCACGTAATTTTTTTTCCCCCCAAGGAACAGTCTAAAATTGCGAGAAAAGTTGGTTAAATTAAGTAAAACATGTTTCTCCACTAAAATACGGCTAAATCCTAATACACAATAATAATTATTGCGGTTATGCGAATGCCATATAGTAGCACAGAAGTACCTGGATTGTTAAGCCGCCACCGGCCAGCCAAACGCTCGACTCGGCATGCGATACGTTACGATACAATATATTGATACAAAATATTTTTTTGGGAATCCCTAGAGCATACGAGCTCAAAACGTGGAGTGTGCATGTCAGGCTGGGACGAGCGCTCAGAATGTTCAAAACGCTGAATCCGCGAATCAGGATGGGACTACTGACCAGCAGCCAAGGGGTCAAGATGTTGACGACGATCCTCAACCGGCGGGTTAGTATTCGCCTCCCTTCGTATGCGCGATGTTTTCTTCCTTTTTTCTCTGTTTAAATCAAAATGTTCTTCGCTCCACAGGTGCTTCGAAACGCAAAACTCAGCCTCTCGTGATCAGCGACGATGAGTATGAAATCACGTCAAACTCCTCACCATCCGCTGTGCGTCCCACTCCGGCACAAGACATTATGAAGGGAACGATTGCTAAACTGCGTGTGGAGCTGGATTTGACGGAAAGGCGTAAAGGGTCTCTCATAGCTGACGGCACTGAACACGAGAAAGCACGTAACTTGCGGCAGGGAATCGATGATTGTGAAAAGAAGCTGAAGCTTAAAGAAAAACAGAGAGTGTACGCTATGAAGCACAGGGAAAATAAACGGCAAAAAATAATTGAATTGTGTTCTAAGAATCCCGATGCGGCGAAGTCGTTGACGCCTCGTGCTGGCCCTGGACGTCCCCGTTTAGAAAAGGAGCAGCCTGAATTACTGAAAGCAATAGTTGATTTAGCTATGTTTGGTGCATCTGCTGAGGAGCGGCGTCGCTGTGAGATAGTTCGCACTGTCCATACGCTTTCAGAGCTCACTAATAAACTAATTGAGCTGGGGTTCAATGTCTCCCGAAGTGCTACTTATATTCGACTGCTGCCTAGACGGGCAGATACGCGTGAGGCTAAGCGCCACGTAGTGACTGTTCCGGTGAAGCTGAGCCGTCCTGAAGCTGACCATCACAAAGCACACCAAGACCAATACTTTTGTGTGACCTCCATAAGGTCTCTGGAGACAGTAGCCTCAGTACTTGGCCCTCACTCCGTGACTTTTTTATCTCAGGATGATAAAGCCCGTGTTCCCATAGGACTCACAGCGGCAAACAAGCAGGCGCCCTTGCTAATGCACGTTGAATACAAAGTGTCACTGCCAGATCACGACTTTGTGATTGCTTCAAGGCATAAATTGATTCCGAGCGTGTATGCTCTTTGTGAAGTGAAGCCCAATGAGATGGGTCGGCCAGAAGCCGTCTCATACAGTGGACCAACTTATATAGCAATCCGAAGTGGCAAGCACTCTTCGTCAACTGCAACTAGTCACGCTCAAGATTTGGACACTGTTATAACCCTTGATACTTTTTACAACTTTATGAAAAACGGCGACGGCGAAGTTAAGCCTGTCCTTATCATTTCGAGTGATGGCGGTCCCGACGAGAACCCACGATATCGCAAAGTGATCGCACACGCTATAGAGCATTTCAAAAAATATGATCTGGATGCAATATTCATTGTGACTAATGCCCCTGGCAGAAGTGCTTTCAACAGAGTAGAGAGGCGCATGGCTCCACTCAGTCGAGAGCTAACGGGTGTTGTTCTTCCCCATGACTCTTTTGGGACACATCTTGACTCCAGCGGCAGAACAGTAGACGTTAGTCTGGAAAAGGATAATTTCAAAAAGGCAGGGGAAATTTTGGCTGAAATATGGTCTGCAGTGTGCATTGACGGACACGAAGTCGTTGCTAAATACATAGACTCGAATAATGACACTTCCAGCGTCCCAGACCTTCCAGCCGAAGAATGGTACACCGAGCATGTTAGAGAGAGCCAATATTTACTTCAGGTACGCGGCAATTTGTTCACATTTAATAATGTATTGTTTTCTTTTCGTATGAATTTTCACAGTAGTTTACCTTATATTTTGACCACGATTTCATGCGTGCTTTTTTATATTTTTCTGAAATTTTTTAACGAGCGTGAGCACTTACGAATGTATTTTCATTTAGAGTTTAAAATAATGAATTGCTTTTAATTATTGTTTCAGGTTGTGAAATGCGATGATCGGGACTGCTGTAGCCCACGCCGGAGTGCTCTACATATGATTCTTCAAGACCGTTTTCTGCCACCTCCATACCCTATCAATCAGGTTGATGGGCATCCGACGGTCCCGGACCCTGAAGAGCATGACGGAAAGTCGTTCGCTCCCTTCTTGATTCGCCACTGCCTACCGATTCAACCTTTGCACGCCTTCATCAGCATGCCCTACGACCTCTATTGCCCAAGTGTACGTGGTGATCTAGAAAAGAGATGCTGCAGTACGTGCGGTATTTACTTTTCATCCATCATAAGAGCTGCAGAGCATCGGCGTGCAGTCCACAGTGCACTAGCTGCAACAGCGCGCAAAGTACGACCCTCAAGAATTGTCACACGTCGAGCTACTGAGCTTCTATGTGCAAGCGACAACGGTTTAGAGTGGCTAAATCAGAGAGAGGTTGAAGGAGCAGATGATTTTATTGAAAACCACATAGACATGTTGGTTCCAATAGTAACTCTTGAGACCGCACATGAGTCCCCGTGGACAGAATTAGAATAAATATTCTTTAACAAATTCATGTAGTTTCTACTTAAGTATTGTATTGTTTGATTTTATCACTGTGATTCTAAACTACATAATTATAAATCTGTAATACTAGTCTTAACTAGTCTTAAATAAAAATAATTAAACAAATTATGTTTTTTTTTAAATAAATCAATCACGGATTAACGTATTTACACAAAAAATACGAATTTTGAAAAATCTCACGTGAGATTAGAGGGGGGGGAGGGGGTCGAGAAAAATCTCACGACATCTCACCAAGGGGGGAGGGGGGGTCGAAAAATCATCAAAATCGCCTCACGTAATTTATGGACGTTCCCTAAGACCTTTAACATTAACTTTAAACAATTAGTAAAGGAAAAAAAATTGTGCTTAATTAGTTTTTCAATAAAAACTATTTGAAAGCAATATTTAGAATTGTGGATTAGCCTATTCGTAATCTACTCAAAAAACTTAAGAAAATGACACCCCACACGTCTTTACCACACAATTGGTACTATTTGCCTGAAAATTTAGATCTAGCTGATCACCCTGCTCCTCAGCGAGGTAGAGGTACAAGCTCCCGGGGGAGGAGCTCGTGTCCTCACTCATTTTTTTCTTGAAGTCAGTGGGTTAGGTAAATGAGGCTAGCCCCCTGCGCCTACCGCCCCCGTAAGACTATTTATTGTTTTCCTTCCTACCCCTGCTGGCATGGAGGGTTGGGAGGGTGGCAGAAGTATTGTTCTGCGGGGGAAGGGATCGCTGCAAGTAGTTCCACTTGGGGCCAGTGAAATTTGGCTCGGCACGAGACTCACATCCGTCCAATACATGCTTCTCGTTATTTGTATACCAAAACTGTAACTTTAGCCAAATCACAAGGAATAATACACCACTGTAAAGTATATAATTGGGGCTACTAAAAGATGTTAAAATCAATTTATATAATACTTTAATTTGTACCTCTGTACAAGTTGAATCTACACTAGTTTTCGACTAAAAATTGTACTAAACTAAATATATTTTTCTTTTGAAAACTGCTGTATGATAAGTCATAAAATTTTTACGTCATATTCTGTGATATATTGTAAAGTTATTTTAATTTTCTAGTATTTTATAGTAAAATAATTTTTGTTTTTTCTATTGATGAAGGCAAAATTCATAAATATAAATTAAAACATAAAAAACTGACAATTTGTGAATTGCATTTGTATTTTACATTTATTTTAAAACAAGTATTCTACTCATGTATATTGCCCAGGACTTGTACAATATTCAATTTTGCGATTTTACGGAACGAAGCCTTAAAAACTACGGTACATGTAATGTGTGGCATGTCCCATTTGAATTGTTGGTCTTTTAATAGTAACTGCATGTGTTATTGTGTAATGACTAGTGCATGAAAACTTTATATAATTTCTGGAGTATTTTCATGTGACTGTACAGTAATGTTATAAAGTTCATTCTGCAGAAATTGTGAAGTGCACACTTACTTTTCTGGTAATTATTCATAATGTATACAGAAACCTGTAAATAAACAAAAAAAACACATATTCACATACTATCAAAGGTTAGTTTAAGTAGGACTCATATAACATACCCAAACAAGGATTAAAACCTGTCAGCTGGAAAGTTATATGGTTTTATAGTATTCACACATAATTAATATGATATCTGTTAAATTTACTTTTTTCACAAA
Source organism: Clitarchus hookeri (assembly GCA_002778355.1). Taxonomy (NCBI): domain Eukaryota; kingdom Metazoa; phylum Arthropoda; class Insecta; order Phasmatodea; family Phasmatidae; genus Clitarchus; species Clitarchus hookeri. Next base: position 93,563 of record NQII01002023.1, on the reverse strand, counting down.
AAAATAATTTGTAGGAAAAATTCAATTTTTGGTTGTACAGTTGTTGCTTTATTTTGGCATGTGATTTTGAATTCACCGCTTATTCTAATGAACTCTACAGTGTAGAAGGCTATATTTATATATATATTCTTCTTGTGTTCCTTCTTCTTCTACATTTCACAAGTTAAGGTAGTTACAGAAGATTNGCTATATTTATATATATATTCTTCTTGTGTTCCTTCTTCTTCTACATTTCACAAGTTAAGGTAGTTACAGAAGATTTCCAACTTCACTGATTCCATTTTTTCCTTGTCCAAGGTTGTCATTACATCCACCTGGCTTATCCTTGTAAAGTTTCTGAGCTACTGATTTTCTTTTTAGTCGATAAGGCTGACCATCCTATGCAAAACCTCCATTCTGGAGCACCAGGTTTAATTTTGAAGTCTCTTCCCCCAAGGTCGACTTCACTACACATTCAGAGCCTCTTCCCTGCTCCACTTGCCCTATGTCGGGAAAGGTACAACAAGGGAAAACACACTACTCAAGCAAGGGAATGTGTGAGTGAGATGACTTATATTGTTGGACACACTTTGTCTGGCTCCTCAACCGTGACTTGTTTGGCATAGGAGACACTGCCAGTATAAAAGCAGGTACTGCTGGCATAACCCTGACCCTCTCATGTCACTGGAGCATGCAAACCTCCTCACCCACATGGACAGTGCTCCAATAAGACAATGGGCCCTGACGATAAGGTATTTTCAAAACTCTTTCTAACACAATTTTCTTGGTCTTAACAGTTTTTCTCACCATTCAATACAGTACAATATAAAATTAATTCCAAAATGCTATTTGGAAACTATTAAAAACAATCAAGCAATTTCTGCAAATTCTGACACATCACTTTTGAGAACCTTATTCCACAAAATGGTAATTGTTAGTTTAAAAACTACCTTTACTCATTTAACAATATTGTCAAACCTGCCTTAATTCTCATAGGTACTGACAATAATATTGACCCTGTAAATGGACACATGGCATGGATTGAAACAATATTAATGAAAATCCGAAAATTCTGATATCAAAGCTTTAATACCAGTAAAATGGCAGGGATACTGACAAAACTGACCATGAGAGGGCACTCATACCAATATCACATCAATCTTTAGTTTGTTCAATGTTCCCAAGATGGAAGGTTATGCAAGTAAAGACTCACTGGGTGACAATCATAATGTTGTATCACAGTGTGACAAAAAAAATGATGCTCATCTGCACCCGTTCATAATAGAACTAAATGAAAGTTCACTTGAACTATGGAATCCAGTCAGCCCTTCTTATTTGAACAAGCACAAGCTGAATGTTTCACTCAACAAGTTGTTCATTGTTTCCTAAGAAATTAAATTGGTGATGACTTGCAAAAGAAAATAAACAGTCTTCATACTAACTTTCAAAAGGAAGTGAAGAAAATACAGACATCTGACACAAGTCGTGTCTCAAGTACGCATTGTGACCGTTCATCGTGCCGTATCGCCATCAGCATTATCATCACCGGTGGAGTGGGGAACGCATGCACTTTCACAACCACCATGTGAGTTAGCTGACGGTCCCACTTTCACCTGATAACATGGGTTCTTGGTTACCTGGGAACAAGGTGAAGGTCACAGAAATCCAACATGGGGACTAATGACCACAGTATAATTTTCTCNTTCTTGGTTACCTGGGAACAAGGTGAAGGTCACAGAAATCCAACATGGGGACTAATGACCACAGTATAATTTTCTCTTCAGCAATTGGATGTGCAAATACTACTAGCTAGTTATTGAAGCTAAATATTATTAATGATATTGAGCATGTTATNTTCTTGGTTACCTGGGAACAAGGTGAAGGTCACAGAAATCCAACATGGGGACTAATGACCACAGTATAATTTTCTCCCTGATTTTTAACATTTAACAAATTTTTGTGATTTTTCTTGATTGTGGGGTTTAAGATCACTCAGTGTCATGGTAAATGTCAAGGAAATCCCATGGAGTCCATAATGTAAAAAAATATGGTGGTCAGGGTCATTAATGTAAACAAACAGTGCCGCTGTCCTCCGTGATCCACTAGGACTTGACTCTGAGCTTGCCGATTTGTGAACTTTTTCACAGTCTCAAGTCTACCATGAACTTTTTCATAGAGTCTCAAGTACAACGTGGACTTTTTGAAAGAGTCTCGAGTCTACTTTCCTGATCTGAACTTGTGCAGAAAAGTTTCACATTATTTTGGCAATATTGTGGGAGAAAAGACGATTTTGGGGTACAAACCTCAATTTCTGAACGATATTGAGATAAAATGGGATATTCTGAGACAAGATGGCCACTGCACACTGTGATGTCACAACAATCCTCAACCAAAAACCATTTGTTCACACTCCTTCATTTCCTATCTACTCAATTCATTGTATGTTTCTCCATTCAAACAAAAATAATTTTGCTAATCTTCCTTCACTTCGCTTACTTCTTTCAGCAATTGGATGTGCAAATACTACTAGCTAGTTATTGAAGCTAAATATTATTAATGATATTGAGCATGTTATGTTTTTTGCATACAGAATGATGGAAGTATTGCTAAATAGATGTAAAATGACAGAACAATATTGGAGTGCCAGATTGACAATGTTATTGAATGTGTAAGGGCAGCAAAAGGTTTTATAAAACTTGCAAAACAATGTTTTAAGAAGGTCTCTTTAGGCTTTTACAGAATTCGATAATTTGTTTTCTCATTGATGACGCATTAGTGTATTTGGTCTACGTCTAAATAATACACTTAATTATTTTCTTCTTTTTTCATTTATTAGGCTCTTAGACCTCTTGCTAGTTTCATACCCGATTTATTACTTGTCTTTCAATAGTTTTTTTGGTCTACTGACACTACGGAAACCTCTGGGTTGATACTTGTATAACATTTTAGGTAACCGCTCACTGCTCATCCATTCTAGAGCTCTCCAATTTTTTTTTTGTCCTGAGATTTTGTCATTCAGCCTGTAGATATCAAGCAATTTTCTTAGATCTTTGTTCTGTATTCNTTTTTTTTTTGTCCTGAGATTTTGTCATTCAGCCTGTAGATATCAAGCAATTTTCTTAGATCTTTGTTCTGTATTCTATCAATCTTTTGTCACAACATAACAGAGTCAAGAAATCTCATTTTTGAAGCTTGGATTCTGCTTTTGTCCTTTGGTAAGAATCTATAATCCATCTCCATACAGATATGTTGGTACTGCCAAGGTCTTGCAAAAGTTCAGCAACATTTCTATACTAGCTTTGTCTTTGGAATCCCACTTATTGTACTGCACATTCTGTCGAAATTTCCAATTTTCTATTATATATCTATTTCTTGATATGTTAAGTGTGTACAACCAAGGAATCTGAATTGGTTAATATGTTTGACTGGTATATTGTTAATAATTAGCTTGCAGCAGATTTTTAAGGAACCACAGAAAGCCATGAATTCTGTTTTACTTGAAATTATCTCCAAATCAAATAGTGCTTGCAGAGCATGTATTTGATCACTGCTTATTAGTTATTACCATGCAAATACAAAAAAAAAACTACTTAACTCTAAAACACAAATTACATGGAAATCTACACCACACATGTGCTAGGCAAGCATAGAGGGCTGCACATATTCACTTGCTTCCTATTAAGCATGTAATTAGCCTGTAATCAGTCTTCTGGAGCTACATAAATAAACGTACACAATATTTAGCAAAACAAAATTTGTCACTAACACATGATAAATGCTACATGAAAACCCACCCACACGCATAATGTTAAAGCATGCACAATGATAATCCAACAGTGTGTGAATCGCAATGGGTTCAATATAATAAGTATTCACTTTTTACAAGGTGGTTTTTTGTATTCTTATTTCGAACAAGTGTCCAAATAGACTGCTGGCAACAAAAATATTTGCTGTCCTCTGCTAATTTGACAAACCTCACCACCTCATACTAGTCTATAAAACACAGTGCTTTAACATATATTCAAAATAAATGGGAAGGATCGTATTATGACATTCCGGGAAAACCCTCTGCACAGCAAATACACAATTGCTAAAACACCTCAACTTACACTCTCAATTCATAACCCACAAATATCAACATGTCAGGTTGAGAAGGCACCACAATTGTACACTACATTAATCCATACACCGAAAAAAGACAATTACCAGAATCTACAGTGTAACTGCCATTTATGTTGTAGTAAAACAGTACTTCTGCTGCACAGTACAATTTGATGCTTGTTTGTTCACAACAAATTAATCATAGATATCCTCAAATGTAAATGAATGTGTTAGCATTGCTTCGTAGTCAACACTCATCCCTGCCATTCTCTAGATTCACTTTTGAGAACAGATAGCAAACAAAAGTGCTACAAAAACTGAAATAAAACAAGTTGCATCACACGTGTGTGTATTGCCCGCAAGTCTGTTGCCTACCACCCATTTCAAGATGTTTTCCAACGCAATGCTGACTCCTAGATCTTATGGAGACTGCAAGACAAGACAAGAGAAAGCCCAGTCCGGTACCAACATGGAATTCATGTAAAAAAAAATATTTTCACTACATGCAGTACGTATTTATCAAAATGTCAAACAATGTCTCATCTACTTCGAAGAATAGTGAGTCATCTTATGTTTACATACTAAAAACTTTGATGGCAATGTTCTTGTCTGAATAGCAGCAAGTGATGGTCAAAATGTTTTACTACTCACATGTGTTTTATTACAGTACAAACAACTTAAACTCTCTTAAGAAATTAAAGAACTGTGCTTTTGTTATGTAATACGAAAAATTACCNGTACAGAATATTAAGACATGGAATTGAACACAATGTTAACATCAGTTTCATTAGAACATGGTATCAGTAATTTGGCAAATCCAAGAAATTTAAATTTTTCAAAACTTCCATGATTTAAAGTATTAACAAGATGCAGGTATTTTTTTTTAATTCAAATTAAATCTCAGTGTGTGATGTAAGTATTCCATTCCCTTGACTGATAATAAATGTCATAAAAATGCATTAGGTAAGCTTACCAGCGCTGTCGAGTACTTCCTTATCTATCTGGTCCGTCAAGAAACAGAATAAAGCATCTACTCCTTTCACCTGCTGAACAAGCACCTCTTTTGGAATTGGAGAACTTTCCGGCCACATGCTTACATCAAACCTGACAAAACGCCACCACAAATCATCAGCAATTTCAGAGGTTACTTCATACCAACTACATGTGTACATCTGATAACTGTTACAAATACACTCACTGAAAAAAAAAAAAAATTGCAACAGCTTAAAGAGAGCTATCCAATTGAATGTTGGCACAACAGTTGCACAGGGCATCTGCCAACAGATGGTGGTGCACCTTTCACTTGGATGTGCCATGTACAGCAATGCACAGACAGTATCATGTACACCTGGAAGGCTGAATGTTGAATATGTGTGAAGCGGTCAATCTACTGCAATTCCTTGAAGATAGTTATGTGCCCATGTACACGCACAGCTGTTCGGAAAAGGACGCATTGTAGGACTTTGCCGTCAGGCAAGATGGAGATCATAACGGACTGCTGCACACACTGGCCATGATGTATCAATGGTGGTCAATTGAACAGGCCCAAACCTGTAGACCAGGTTTGGCACGGTCGTGTGGTGCAGATGCATGTCAAGATTGGTGCATTGTCAGGGCAGCATAGGCAGACATTACCGCATCCACAGCAAAGAACANGGTGCAGATGCATGTCAAGATTGGTGCATTGTCAGGGCAGCATAGGCAGACATTACCGCATCCACAGCAAAGAACAGAGCAAATGTGGCACCAGGAGTGTCCACACGTATAATTGAGAACTATCTACAAGCACATGTACCTTTGGCAAGGCTTCCTCTTTGGCAAGGCTTCCTCTTTGTAGACATCTCCTGTCGTGTCGTGAAAGGATCCCCTGGAGAATGGAATGGCGCTCTGTCATCTATAGTGATTAGAGTAGGTTACGTCTTCATGCAAGTGATGGTCGCTTATGTGTGAGGCATCAACCTTGCATGCATCATCTTCCAGAATGTATCTGCCCCCAAAATAGTCCGAACTCTTTACATCATGGTGTGGGGTGCCATAATTAACTATTCCAGTTCATCTTTGGTTTTTATAGAGGGTCCTTTAAACAGTGCCTACATCCAGTACATTGTTCGACTTGTTCTGCTGCCATTCTGTGATGTGTTGTTTCTGCAGGATAATGTACGTCCACATATTGTTGCTGTTACTACTTATGTTCTTCATGGTGTTTGACAACAGCTCTGGCCACCACGATCCCCAGAACTGTCTCCCAATAAATATGTTTGGGACATGACGGGACGTCTGACCCAGTCTGTACGGCCAGCTACTAACCTTGCACAATTATGACAACAGGTGCAAGAAGCTTGGAAAACTACGAGCCTACCTCAGGATGATATCTGCTACGTGTATGGTTGTCTACATGCAAGAACAAACACAGGCGTTTATTTATATTAAGATGTAATAAATTAAATAAAATTAACAAGCCAGTATTAATTTCCCAAGGAGATTATACTATATACTGATGTGGTGCTAAGCACATTCAGTACTTTGGTTTGGTCTGTATTGTTGATCACGTAATGCCATCAAGCTATATTACCTATAGGTTGGATTGTGAATTATGTGATATGCACTGTTATGGTGTTGCAATTTGTTTTCATGAGTGTATTTTAATGGTTTGGGGTCATTTCTGTAAAACTTACAATCCTCATTCATATTCTAAAATATTCACACATACTTTGTGACATAATTTTAACCTGTTTGGTCCCGAATTAACTTATGCGCTCAAGTGTCGCAATCTTTAAATGTTATGATGTGTTTTGTAATTTTTGTCGAGTGTGCTTCTTGTGATCAATGAACAACGTACTGAGTGTTCGTTGACATCAACATTAAACGTTCACAAATGAGAGGTGTGGAATCTTCAACAAATCAAATTACTCGGCAGGAAGATGCTCAAAACATCGACCATTGATTCCTTGTTTTGTATAGTCCCAACCATAAATATTCTTCATGTGAAACATGTCCTTAATTATGAACATGGTGTATAAACAGGTTAAATAATTTTAGTTACACTTTTTAACCAATAATAAAATAACATTAAAAATTACTTAAGTGAACATAATAAAACAAATAATTTTAACATTGCAATAGAATTAAAAAAAACAAATAATTGTGGCCATGATATGTTAGCTGTGACTAATGCTTAGGGCTGTAGAAAGGCAGTCTTGCTAGCTAACAACAAACAGTAAACAATGATACCTTACGTGATGCACACGCAAGAATATCACTCATAGTTCATTGGTACAATAATATCATGGTAACCTTACCAGTTGTGAGACTGTATTTATGTTATAGCCTATTTGCAGTTTTTTCTCACTTTTTACTTCAATCCCTTGAAAAATCACCCCATTTATGATGTGTTTGGTTGGTTCCTAAATAAGTAATGTGTCACAAGCATTTTTTACTTGTGTTAAACATAAAAGTACCGTATTTTTAGTTAAATTTAGTTTTTACTTACATTCTATCAATAAATTATAAAATTTTGTTTGTAACTAATACAAATAAAGACAAAGAGGAAATAGGTGTATTCGTAATTTCTAGTAAGAAACAATTTGTATGTGAAACGTTATGACACTGAGTGTGCACGAACGCGGTGCGTTGACCCTGAGGTGTAATTTTCTAAGCGTATGTATGTATGTATGAGGTGGAGGAAAGCAGAACTTCAGCAGGGTTTCAGAAAAGGTGGATGTAACTGTGAATGTAGTATACAATAAGGTATGCTGTGGTACCTAGTTTATGAGAATGTTTTCTGTTTCTATTTTTACATTTCAAATGCTTTCTTATAATTTATTTCTAACAAAATGTCTTTATGAGCCAGGGTTCATGTTAACAAAAATACTATAATAATACGTAATAATAATTTTATTTATTTATTTGGAGCTTAATGTGCCACCTAAGGGTGGAGACCATTAACAGGATGGCATACATACAAATATATAAAATCAGAAATTGACAAATACACACAAATGAAATTACGATATAATAATAATAATAATAATGGTGTGTGGGGAGTGCACCCAGGGCAAGGCAACACCCTCCGAGTGACTGTCTTTCCAGCTGGGATCCGTAGGTGACCGTCATCCCTGAGCATGACAGAAATGAAACCCTAGAATGGAGCGGCACTGGAATGCAAGGGCGGGGGAAACGGGAGTACCCCGAGAAAACCCGCCGGCAAGCGGCATCATCCAGCACGATTCCCACATGCGAAAATCCGGGAGTGAACCCGCCGGGGATCGAACCCAGATTGCCGTGGTGGAAGGCGATCGCCCTGCCCACTACGCCACCGCTGCCCCGAAATTACGATAATAATACAAACATACAACAGAAATTAACTCGCATAAAGAAATTTGAATGAAACAACTGTAACATACAACAGCAAATATTAAAGTAAACCCAAGATAAAAAAATTAACAACAAATAAGGATTGTACTGAGAATGTGCTTTATCTATTATAATGTTGAAATAAATTATAAAATGTAATTTTTTTTTTCAAGAAGGGATTAAACTCATGAAAAAAAAATTCACGCCTTTTAACTAAATCATTTTTTTTGTTTAGGGTACAGAGGGTATTCAAAATTCTATGGTTATAATTACGAATCTTAAGAGACATGAGGTTATTAACAACAGGACACNGGTACAGAGGGTATTCAAAATTCTATGGTTATAATTACGAATCTTAAGAGACATGAGGTTATTAACAACAGGACACGAAAAATACGAGAGAAAAGCATTAATTAAAAATGAAGCATCAATATTATTACGTCCAATTTTCATAGTCTGGGTTTTATATTTACTGAGCTCCAAGTTATAATTAAAATTTAAATTGTTTTGTGATAATTTNCAATTTTCATAGTCTGGGTTTTATATTTACTGAGCTCCAAGTTATAATTAAAATTTAAATTGTTTTGTGATAATTTAGAAAAATTTGTTTTGAAAATACTACTTTGTACATTTTTCAGTCTCCTTGAATCTGTAGTGGAAATATAATTTCAAATAATTGAACAATATTCCAATTTTGATTGAACTAATGAGTAATATAAACATAATAATGAGTCAGGTGTTGATGCTGAATCTCTGAATAGTATAAAACAGTCGCTTATCCACGTCTGTCTGTGTATTCACTTAGTACTTCTAAACTACTTGATGGATTTTGATGCGGTTTTCAATATCATTTAGAGATTTCTTGAGGAAGGTTTTGGTGTATAATTCATTTACATTTAATGTAAGGATAGTAGAGAAATGTCTAACCGTTTGTAATTAAGTCATAAAAAACCGCTTTTAGGGTGCTTACGTGGCTTGCGCTGACTAAACCATAAGAGATAAATCAAATTAATGTACTACAGAATTATATCTCTCAAAAAGGTCTACAGAAAAGTATGCGATAGCATATGTTTATCTTTTAAGGATGACCCACAGTAACCATTTTTGTCTTTCAAAGTATCACTGTAAAAACTTAATTGTTACCGGGCGAAGCCGGGCCGGTTCACTAGTAAGTGATAAATTTAATTGATCCTATAGTTCATGTAGAATTACTGATTAAGTTATCTACATGGTAAAGGAAATATAATTTAGAATCAAGTATAACACCCAGATCACAAATATAATCAACTCTATTAATAACATGATTTTGAACCATATATTTTTATACAATTGGATTAGTTTTCCTTGTAAATGAGATACAAACTATTTTCGCTAGGTTAAGTGACATAACATTGCACAGCTGAAATGTATTTTGCAGAAAACCATCTGCATACAGAAGTGTTTGAGAATCGTTTATAGCACTGCCAATACCATTTAGAAATATATTAAATAAAAGTGGTGATAGTGTACCACCTTGTGGGACACCCGAGGATACACTAAAATGAGATGAAATGAAGGTTTTGATTCTCACTGCAAACTTTCAATCAGAAAAATAACTATAAAACCAATTAACACATTTCATATCTAAACCTATTGCTTGTAANTCACTGCAAACTTTCAATCAGAAAAATAACTATAAAACCAATTAACACATTTCATATCTAAACCTATTGCTTGTAATTTTTTCAAAATGACAGAGTGTTGACAGGTATCAAAAGCTTTACATAAATCAAAACATATTGCATCTGTCTGATTTCTAGATGTTACATCTCCATATAAATAAATAACAAATTTGAATAAATTAGTAGTTGTTTTACCANATCTGTCTGATTTCTAGATGTTACATCTCCATATAAATAAATAACAAATTTGAATAAATTAGTAGTTGTTTTACCAGTTTGAAATCCATGCTATATGATATTACATTTTTTTTATATAAAAGTTTATATGCCTGTGAATTACCAACTCAAAAACCTTTGAGAAACAAAATAATAATATTGGTCTATAATTATTAACATTGTGTTCATCATCTTTTTTAAATAATGGAACAACAATGGCTTTTTTTCCACAAACTAGGATAAGTACCACATGACAGACTAAAATTAAAAATATGAGTTGAAAGTGAAGTGAAGGTATTAGCACATCCTTTGATTATAAAGTTAGGAATTTCATCCATCCCTGTAGACTTGCTGTTCTCGAGTCATTCAATTGCCCACAATACCAATCCTTGGGTAATTACCAGAATTGGCAAGTGCAAAATATTTCCATTACTACTGCATTGAGAATTCACACTGTAAGTTAATTGAACATACACCTCAGCGAAATGCTTAGCAAAAATATTGGCAATAGATTGAGGATCTTGATCCACAGTTTTGTCAGATAGCAAAATTATTTTCTTTCTGTAACCTTTTTTCATAATTTTTACATATTTCCAAAAAATTCATGGATTACTTCTCTAATTATTACTAATATTATGGTTGCCATTTTTTTTGTCCAATTTAATTTTTTTTTAACAATTTTCCTATAAGCAGAAAAATTAGAGCAATTAAAACCTGGTTTGTTTCTTTTATATAACCTAAATAGATACACTCTCATTTTTTCAAAGTCTGATAAGATCTTTAGAAAACCATATTAACTATTTACTTTTGAAAATTTTTACTTTAGGGATAAATTGGTTAATTAACAATTGAGAATTACATGAAAGGTAATCCACCATTTGATTGACATCTTGCATATTGTAAATACGACTCCAATCAAAGGCATTAAATGGTAAAAATAATGAAACTAGTCTTCTTTTTGATAATTCCGATTATGATATATATTGTTACTCTCTTTATTATTATCAGAATCAAATTTGCAAGAACAGACTAAAGCAGGGCGACACACATCGTCATCTACAATAAGATCAACATAATAGTAATAATAATAATAATAACAATTATTATTGTTGTTATATTGCATTTATGCATTTTTATTTACTTATTACCTTCTGTACCAGTATTTTAATTTACAAATTTTCCTTTATTATAGAAATATTCAAACCACAAATTACATCAGCACTGCTTTATAATTACATGTATAATTGACTCAAATGCATGTGTTGAGCCTAATGCATAAGTAGCATAGCCATTTACATGAATTTCTGTGATTTGTGTGAATATATTCAAGTGAGTTTTCTGTAGATACAGGTACAAAAAAAAAAAATCCACTCACCAAATTTATTTAAAAGTTTATTAATTAGTTAACATTTTAAAAATGGTTATGCTTGGGTGGCGGATGTGACACATGCCAAATTTATATATGGCTCTCACAATATTTTGCCAAACATAAACAGTAATAAACTTATAACTGTAGAAAGGAATAACTGTCTTCTAATCTTAAAAATATGTACAAATAATGACAAATTTATAAGAAATTCCAGATATCACCAGTAACAAAAGTGTCCCCTTTTATAATGTTCTGTTCAACTTCGTCAAACTCTTTGTTTCTTTTGCAACAGCCTGATGTTTACTTTCGTCAGAAGACTTGGCAAGTGAAGAGTCCGAGTATACCTCGTGATATCTTAGCACATTTTTTCCGAGCTTTCCCAATTTCGCATTTCAGAAGTTGATGTTTTCGCAACCAGTAAGTGGTCTCTATCATAAGCCCTGAAGAAGTGATTAGACTGAATCTCGGGCACATCACTTATGTTTTGCCATCGTTCTGAGAGCATTTCATTATTTTCCACCACACTTTCGTTTGCAATAAAAATTACTTCAATACCTTTAATTTCTTCATTGGCATACTCAAAGAATTCTTTGGCATTTGAAATGTTTTAAAAACAAAACTTTATACATGTCTACACCTTCCTCTTGACAGTTCTACCAATCCCATCCATAGCACCTAAGAGATGTTGCGANAAAACTTTATACATGTCTACACCTTCCTCTTGACAGTTCTACCAATCCCATCCATAGCACCTAAGAGATGTTGCGAGAAATGACCAGTGGATTTCAACACCAAAATCTTCTATTGCAGTGCGCAATGTACTCGTATTGAATTGTGATGCTGCACCATCCGAAAATATGAATAGAGTTCACAAAGCTTTACTTTCAGCAGTTTGATTACGCTATTCAAAAAATGTCCATGCAGTATATTATTCATGGCAAAGGTGGTCGCTAACAATAGCGTAGGATTGTACTCCCAAATGGGTCTAAGCACACGCTGTTAAAATGGTTACCTGANGAGGTGGTCGCTAACAATAGCGTAGGATTGTACTCCCAAATGGGTCTAAGCACACGCTGTTAAAATGGTTACCTGATCACATGACCAGTGCGCCAATTGTATTTCGTCCTGAGAAACTAAAGAGTAGTTTTCCGCAAAATCAATTTGCAGAACACGCTCCTCTACGTTAACGTTTCCTTTTTTCCTTTTAAAATCTTCAACCTGGACTTTTTTGACAAAAATATGTTGCTTGAAGTAAGAAAGTTGGTCNTTCCTTTTTTCCTTTTAAAATCTTCAACCTGGACTTTTTTGACAAAAATATGTTGCTTGAAGTAAGAAAGTTGGTCTTTAATTTATGAAATTACCTAGTTTATGGGCCTACTTACTTGTGAAAGTGTTGGCTTTTTATTCATCTCTACCCACTGTTTCCAAGAAACCGTTTGAGATTTGTTGATATCTTCTGGAAGGAGCCGGCGAAGATTGCCAAAATCACAGAATGTATTACAATCTCCTAGCATACGCATCTCTTTCTCAGTATCACAACAAACTCTAGTAAGTAGCTCTTTGCCCTTACTGGGGAAGGTTTCGCACTGGCCATTGACTGCCTCAAGTAAATATTTTAAATTAGCGTGAGATTGACACACAGACATTATGTGGGGTTTCAGAAACAGGCAGTACATACTTTGGCCGAAGTTGGTAAAATAAAGACTTTTTCACGTCAATTCCTGTTCTCCTTCCAAAAAATTTCATAAGCTTCTTTGACCATCATGATCATGTATCGCTTCTGATGATGCTCACGTTTTCCTGTTTAAATGTTTTACTGGTTTAACCTCTTGGACACCTGCTGTTTGTACACTGATGTAATTTTTAAGTTAAAAATCATGGATTTCCTCTTTAGTTGCATAAAATACCCTTGACTAGTGTTTGATTCTTTTGACAACTTCAGGAAACAAACTTTTAGCCACAGAAGGCATGTGATTCAGCAAAAGTCTTTTTAAAACTACTTCTTTCTTTCATGAACTAGTTGGCAATCCTGATTCAACTCTCTTCACAGCCTTACCTAAGCTCTGGGGACATTTGTATGCACCCAAATTAAGAGGAGGGCTAACACTAAATTTTTTTTCAAGTGATATTTTTGCTGCCTGATACTATCCCTTTCTCTTCTATCTTTCAGAGCTTTCTTGTTTCTCAAAATTGCCTGATTTTGTTTTGCTCTTGCATTTTCTTTCTCTGTCTGTCTTTCTTTATAATCCTTTTTCCTTACCTCATCTGCCTGGTCATGATACGATCTTGATACTGTTTAGCTCTCACCTTGTCCTCCATCTTTTCAGTTACCCGCAAACAGAAATAAACTACTTCAGAAATAGAAGTTAAAACATTTACAAAAAATGTACAGTAAAATATTGACTGTAATCGAGAAAGGTTGAAGATCCAGTAATGTCAAGTAATTACATAAACTATAAAAATACAACAAAAATTTTTTTTGTGACAATCTAAAATGTAGTTTAAAGGTAACTGTTAGATATAGACTATAATATAGATATTATGCCACCAAATGTAAATAACTTTTCTTGATTATGTCAACATAGTTTGTGAGGTTGGAAAAAGAACAGTTAAAAAATTTAAAAATAATTTTCCCAAAACTTTTTTATTGAAACACAAAGATTATGCAATACCAATAAAATAAATATTATGGGTTTATATTAGAACTAGCTGTGCCCGCGGCTCCGCTCGCGTGGACTACAGAATTATTGTTTAGGTTTTTTTTTAATGAAGTCCATGCTTTCTATACTTTTTCCTGACAATATCTGCAGTTGCTTTTCAATTTCAATGAGTGCAAGGTGAAAAACTTTGTCATTGAATGTTGCTTGTGGATTAAATGGTAAAAACGCTTATTAGTATTTCTCTGTTGTAGTTAGATATATGCTACTCTCAAGTTGTTTTTAACTCTTTTTATTCTACATAATTCTTTACTACATGATATTGGTCCATCTTTAACAGTTTAGACAGTGTATTGCAAGAGAGAGCGCTGACGGCATACTTTTTTCCGACTTGATTCACTATTATTGTCACTGCTTATTCCTTGTTACTTTATGTAACAAAATATATACTAAAACCTGGCCAGAGAACATGGCTATGAATTTTAAAAAAACACGTAAATCGGATACATGGTTCTTGAGTGATAAGCGCACTAACAGACAGACAGACAGAGAGACGTTAAGTTTTATAATATGTATAGAAAAACTATTAAATAATTTCAATAAAATACAATAAACATTATTGTTTTCTTTCTTTTAGGTTAGGATCCTAACATAATTATTTTGTAAATGAGAAATAAAGGTGTCACATCCAACACAAATAAAAATGTCACGTCACTCACGTCCGCCATGCTATTTTTCAGTTAAAATTAAATTTTAATAGAATTAAACTCCAGCATTTGGTAATACTCTGCAAAGAAGCTTTGCATCCAAAGACATAGTTGGATGATTTTGAAATTAAGTTCACAAATACAACTTCATTCCAATTTTATGACGGACATGACAACAACTTCAACAAATATTATGAACTTTATTTCAGTTGTAAAATGAAACTTACTTTTCTTTTCCTTTAGCAAAGCTTCTATGGTATATCCCACAACATCCAAGTATTGAAGTCAGCTGATATCACATAGATCACAAAAAATTTTTTTTGCCAACTTTAAACACAAAAAGTGGCTGTCACTAAGAAGTAAGTGTACCAAATTACCATGCGAGAAATCACAAAATAATTACAATAACTTGTATTTTTTGTTGTTAGATGAAAATTTCATATTTTATAAACTTATACAACTAGTCACCAATCGCATTTGTTTATTTTAAAATTTATGTCATAAAGCCCATATATTCGTGGAATGCATGTCATAATAAACTGACAAATACAAATAAATAAATACAAATTAATTAAGTACAAAAGTCACAAAACACACAACATATATAACATATTAACAAACAAACCGATTGGATCAAAATCAAAAAACTATTTGTTATAATTTAGAACACACTTTTTGACCAAATCATTTTCATTATTTAGAGTACAAGATGTATTCAAAATTCTATGAATACAATTTGGAATCTTTAAAAATACCAAGTTATTAACAACAGGACAAAAGAAGTACGAAAGGAATTCATTTATTAAAAATTATGCATCTGTAATATCTTGTCTAACTTTCAGAGTCTGGGTTTTATATTTGTTGAGCTCCATGTTATAATTAAAATCTCACTTATTTTGTAAAAATCTGACAAAATATTTTTTTGTACATTTTCCAGTCTCCTTGAATAGCATATGGGAAGATGTAAAAAGTGAAATTAATAGTGAAAAAGAGGAATAGTGGAGATAGATAATTTAATGCTGTAAATAATAGCTGTGTGAATAAATTGAAAAGCAAATTTAGTTCTTTTATTTTTATTAAGACCTCCATCCCTCACGAACTTGTATGTGCCCCTCAGGCGTAGTGCAACAGTATCATACCTGGTTTTCAGTTTTACAACTTTTAAATTGGATACTATGTTCTTGATTAATGTATAAAAGACAATGTCATTCTCCTGTACGTCAAGAGCACAACAGGAAACGAAAATAGACTCTGTGCGAGGTTTCACACATTTTGGAAGTATTTTTTGTTTGCATTGTTTCTCAGGCCAAGTTGAACTTGCTTCTGTGCCAGAGCTGGTCTGGAAGCCAGCGACCCACTTAAGGCGGCAGGCTTTGTTCCACGTCTATGGACCTCCACAAATCCATCCGCGTCAGCTGCTGTCTGTGTTGGAATTTCCTGCTGGCCTGTTGCTTTGTTTGCCATGCGAGACGGCCACATGATGTTACCATATGGCATATGATTCTCCAATAACAGAGTCTTTTGGTTACTAGAAGATGCAAGGCTAGAGCCGGAAACAGACGCCTGACCATTTACCATTGCTTCAGTATGAGATTTTTTTAGATTGAGGGCATAAAACCCCAACATACGAACAGGAAGCACATAATTGTTTTTCTTTGTTTGCTTGCACACTCTCAAACACGGCCCGAAACAATGCATTATCATCCTGCAGATCTCTTACCTGGTTAGATAACTTGTCAATTTAAAGACAAATTGTTATTTGATATTTAAGATGTTAAGGTTCACCAGGAGGAGGGGGAGGTATGGAGGCACTTATAAATGGCAAGGGCAGGAGATAGAAGCAGCTTCAGAGTAGAAGTACCTAGAGGTGGTCATTCAGAGTGATGTTAGGTGAATAAAACAAGTAGAGAGTGGTATCAAAGGGAAGAAGGGCTTTGCGAATGCTGGGAAGGGTCATGGAGGGGGTTTGTTGGGAGGTGGAGGAGAAGTCTTATAAAGCTATGATTAGGCCAATAATAGAATATGCAGCCAGTCTTGAACCCACATGTGGAAGAGGAGGTATGGGAGCTGGAGAAGGTGCAAAGAAGGGCAGCGAGGTGGGTTAAGGGTGAATGGGGAAGGCAGAGGCATGAAGGTGAAGATGAGAGTTTTTAGGCCATCCTTAATTATGGAGTTGGGGTGGTGCTCCCTAAGGAACAGGCGAAGAGTGGAGAGACTGGTCAGAATGTACAGGTAGTGAACTGAGTAGGAGGATGGAGGAAGTTAAGTTGGGCATTTAGCCAAGGGGCAGTACAGGGGGAGATGTACAAGCAGTAGAAGTTTTTGGTGATGTTGAAGGGGGTTGGGAAATTTAGAAAGGAACTGGAGAGTGAAAAGGGATGAGGGAAGGAAGTGCTTGCCAACAGGCTATAACACAATTGGAAGTAATACTAATGATAATAATTAAGGGGTGTGTGTTAATGACTGGTAAACTGCTGATTGCGTTAATAATATTTTAGTACATAGAATAAGCGTTATTAATTTGGTGTAGATCAGAGTTTTTTGGGTTAGACTGCAGTAATGTCCAAATAATTACATAGACAATGACGTAGTTAGGTTGATTGATTACATGTTTGATTATTGCTAAACTAATGTTTACCCCAAATTTCATTGACAGAAGTGTTTCCCGCCCCTGGAGAGCCGTGTAGGTTGGTATTTAGGAGGCATGGGCGTCTCCTGCACTCGCCATAGCTGCCTCCACAGCCTGGAACACTGCCCATTGCACTCACTCGACTGCCAGCGCCAGTCGCCACTGACATGTTTTTCCTGCCTGGCCGGCTGTGAAACAGACCAGACTTGATCCTGTGTGCCTCCAAACGGCCGGAGCGACACGATCTGGCCCGGGCGGCGGCTCTGTAGGTGTTGCTTGTCTGTTTCATCAAAACTACTTTTCCCAGAGCGGTTGGAGCCAGTTTGCCTAGCATTCTGGCACTGTGAAGAGCTACAGGCTGTTGTTCTTGATCTGAACTCCTTCCCCCAGGGACAATCAGTAAGGTCAGAACCAGGTCACACATCGGGGCCATGTAGTGTACCAGGCAGCTCCTGTAGTGACAGCTAGTCATGTGCCTGTAGCTGCATAGTGCGGGCACAATTTTAATGGCTTTAAAGAGTCCATAAGTGGTGGGACCACGGCACTTAGCCTCCCCTATCCCCCTTAAGTCACGTTTATCATTTTGGCAAGCAGACAGCAAACCGTCCGAGAGAACAGTAAAACCAGTAACACAGCATGTCCTTGTAGCTGTATGCAAGAACTGTTTGTGACATGTTCCGTGTACCTCAGTCCCGGGTATTAAGACGCCAGCAAAAATAATACAGTAGTGAGTTATGAATAAATAAAAGTAGCTGTAAGTATGTAAAATAAATTATTAAGTCCATCGAGGCCATTTGTATGAAGGGACCTCCTCCAGGTCATAGTACCCCGTGGAACGCACCAGCAGGTTTCCGTGTGCGCTGACTCAGTCAAAAAATGTTTTATTCCTGTCTTCTAAAATTGCAGTGATGTATCTGATGCCGGCTATTCAATGTAGGTCAGTAATTCGTGTCTATGGCAGAAGGCCTGTGATGGTCCGTAAAATGTGGTTTTCTTGAAGTGGATGTAAAGTGGTATGATAAGCATAGCTCCATGCCTCACAGGCATACAGCAATGCAGAACGTAGTATGGCAGTGTAAAGGTAAACTCACAGTTGTACAAGTACCGTAGCGGTCTTCAGTTCTGGGTACAGCACACCCGCAGCCCCCCTTACTGTTGCTAACTTTGCCAGTGTATGTTCTCACACAGCAGTTTAGAGTCTAGTACTATAACCAGGTATTTAGCCATGTGAACGTATGGCATTGCGACACTGAAAAATGCTAGGGGTGGTGGTAACGTAGGCCTGCACCTGGTAAACACTACCACTTGAGTCTTACCTGCATTAATATTAATTCTCCATTTCTGCAGCCAGTGAGTAATCTTGTCGAGATAATGTTGCACTTTGTTTCGTACTAGGTCTATTTCTGGGCCGGACGTAAATATGACTGTGTCGTCCGCAAACTGCTGGAAATTCATACCCAGTGAGGCTGGCATGTCGGAAATGTACACTGAATATAAAAATGGCATAAGTCTAGCACCCTGCGGAACACCACTTTTTATGGGATGACTTGCGTGATAATGAGTTATCCACTCTGACCTGGTAATATCTGCCAGTCAGAAAGTTAGATACAAGTTTTGTACAGCAGTCTAAGAATTGAATGCGGATTAGCTTTGACACGAGCCCGGGGTGCCAGACCTTGTCGAATGCCTTCTCCACATCCAGAAATGTTGCGATGGTGTGATGACGGTTATTAAATGCAGCAGTTAATGATTCAGTGAGGCAGACAGGTGCGTGATTACACCCACGGTTGGCCTTAAAGCCCAATTGATAGTTGGGAATAAAATTGTGTTCCTCTGCAAAAGCTGCCATATGCTGAAGCAATATTTTCTCAAAAATGTTGTTCAGTGGACTAAGCAGGCTTATTGGGCAGCGATTTTGGGGAAATATAGGGCTCTTGCATGGCGTAGGAAGTGTGATGACGTGCTGCAAGACATAGTACAGCATTGTGCATTAAATATGTGTCCACGTTGGCAGGCAGATGTTTTGACATTAAAATTGAAATTATATCCTGTCCCAGAGTTTTCCGAGGTGGGAGGCGGTGAATGACTGAGTCAATCTCCCCCTCCATGGTCTTCTCTGGCTCCGATATTAGGACTGGCTACGATTTCCTGCAGCTGAGCTTCAATTGTTCTACAAAATTGCCAGTCCTGTGGTCCTTAGGTTGAAATTGGCCTTCAAGCACCTTTGCTATAGCTTCTGCTTTGTCAGCGGTTGAGTAAGTCATGCCGGCCCTGCCGGCATATTTTCCCTACTGCATTTTCCTTGTAGTGCCTTAGTGACATACCGAATGGAAGCTTTATCTGGGTGTGCTGTGTTTGGGTATAAAATTATGCCACTTTAATTTTGTATTCTCTCGCAGTATTAGCACCCTTAATCTGTTGTACTCAGTTCGAGCTTGTGGCACTCTAGTTATTTGATCCTCATGTCGCACCTGTCTCTTTAATGCAATATNAGTGCCTTAGTGACATACCGAATGGAAGCTTTATCTGGGTGTGCTGTGTTTGGGTAGCTAGTAAAATTATGCCACTTTAATTTTGTATTCTCTCGCAGTATTAGCACCCTGTTGTACTCAGTTCGAGCTTGTGGCACTCTAGTTATTTGATCCTCATGTCGCACCTGTCTCTTTAATGCAATATCTAAGTCTAATCATCGGTGCTCCAGCAGCAGGCGTTCCCTGCGAGTGACAAATGTTGTGGTTTTGTGAATGTTGGTAACATTAGTGAGTAATACATCTAAAACATTCCACCAAAGCCGTGTTTGTATGATAGAATGTTAGGGGGTCTGGGGCTAGAACAGAATAATTATTTAATTGTGCATGTTTAGCAAGACGCCTGTCCAGGAAGTTTGTGGGCCATAAAGACCATTCTAGATTTTTGCAGTTCAAATCCCCTGGCAAGTGGTAAATCACTGAGAATATTTCCTGCTGGTTGGTTTTGAGTACTACCTCCAGTGCAACTAAATCCGTGAAGGATATAGAGTAGCAAGCTAAATGTGATTTAAATGAACACAGAAGTGCCTTGTCTGGTGTTATTTCTAAAGCATGTGTATCCATGGATGGTCATGCATTGTTTATTAGTAATAATAGTTTCATTAACTAGTGCTATAAGTACGCCATTGGTTTCTAACACTTTTTCGAACTCATATAGTTGTTGTTGAATGCCACGCACATTCCAGTACAACACATTAAATTACTGTGGTCCCTCTGTATGTCCATTACTGTGTACTTGCGAAAAGTTCCTGGAACACTTCAATGAATAAGGTACTACCGGCAAAGGCAGTTTTGGCACTCACAAATTTGCATGTGTATGGACGCACACATGCAATCATTTTAGCTGAGTTATTAATTCTCCTTCGTCGTCAGTGATGTCTTGATTACTTTGGTTGCTCTGGTCGTCTGTAATTAGCCTGTTAGAAATATGAATTCCTTCGCCACGTAGTTCAGAGTTGCAGCATGTCTGTTGCACCTCTCGCCTGTGCACAGGCGTTGCTAATGGTCGGGTGGTCCCTGGAGGGGGAGCTGCGAAAGTAGCGATGTGCGCTGCACCCTCAGTGTGGCCACTCGTAGAACTATGTTCCACGCGACGTGATGTTCTGCGCATGGTGGGGGTAGAGGGGAGCTGCAATCGTAATGAGCTTTGGAGCAGGTTTTTCCACTGGCAAGGCAGGGAAGTTGGCAGTGTTTTTGTCTGTTGCTGTGGCTTATTGTGTAGCTGGTCTGTTCTTAGCTGTCCAAAGCACAATCATTCGATACACTTAAGTAATGTAAAAACTGCATTTAAGGTAATTGGCCAGGTGGTCACTGAGACCGTTACAACACTGCTTTGGTAAGTCTTGTCTGCTTTGGGGCAGTCTACTGTGAAATGGCTGCCTGTGCACTTCACACAGGGAGATGGGTTATTACACCCATTCCTGGAGTGGGTAAGTTATTGTCAGTGGTGACACGGGAATATTTGGCCGGTTCGGGGTTTATTCTTTCACACAGACACAAGTGTGTAAGATAGAACGTACCGAAATTCTTCTACACAGACACAAGTGAGTAAGATACTACGTACTGAGAACACCTGGTCCCATGTAATACCTAGGGCAAAAGTTACTGTATGTAGGTATGTTTGATATGATGCCAGTTGTGTTGTCTGTGGGGATGCAGAACTATCTGTTCAACCTTGGTTGTTACTATTCTTTTCTCTGTTAATCTGTCTGTAACATCCTGCGTCATCGTGATCTGTAACTGTGTCAAAATTAAGTAGCTGTACAGGTTTTCCCTTGTAAGGAGAAAACCAATGGCATGCTATAAGAGCTTTGCATTTTGCTTCTGTTTCTCTTAGAACATTTGTTCATCAGTCTGGCAATTCCTTTCCCTATCTGAATTGTGACTAGTAATGGTTTCATCTGATTCTGCATCTGATGTACGAACATAGTCTGACAATTCACTGTCTGTGTGTCTGAGGCGACTTTAACAAGTCTGTCTTGTTGTATTATGTTTTGTTTGTATGATCCTGAACAGTTAATCGCAACTTAGTTTCCCAACCCCTGAAAGGGGTTTGAAGTGAACACGAGAATAAATACTGTAACACAAAAAGGAATATGGCATTTAAAGTACACAACACTGAAGGAGGTATATGTATCTAAACAGTGCGCCTGTCGGGGGTGTAGTCCTGACAGGCGAGTAACACTGCAGGTCTGCAACAGTGTCGAGTTGAACTGTTTTTTGTCACTCACAGCTCCACAGTATTTGGGAGCAGCACGCTCAATTGAAACTCGAAAACTAATAGGCCCCTTAGGCGTCCTCCTAGCACAAACTTCTGCTAAGAATGACTGATAGTGCAGCTGGCTGTAATTATCCAGAGTAGTGGCTTTTCTGAAGTAAACATCCTAGACCAACAAAAGCAGTATTAATGGGTTCTGCACTGCTTACCTTGTTCGTATTAAAGAGGGGGTAATGTTAAAATAAGTAGAACGTATTAAATAAAATAGTTAAAATAACGAGCAGCCCGCTGCTTTGTTTACGTCAGACGCCATGATTTTCGGCATTGTGCCGTCACCTTATTGGCTGTGGGTCGTTGACGTCATCGTAACGGTCTTTTAAACGTTATCATCATGGAATTTCAGTTGCCGTTGAGATGTGATACAGTGCGGGTGTGTTGTTGCGGGACGTCTGAATCCAACCAATTTAAAAACTGAGAGTACAAGGAGGAGTGCTTCTATGCGTAATATTCGCCTATGTGGCGGTTGTTACTTGGATTTTTTTAGTAGATCGTTGTGTCTTGTGGATTGAGGTCAGATGCACGACAGTTGAATGGGTCGTGAACAGAGGAATTGTACCCGCAGTCTACCTNGCGATACAGTGCGGGTGTGTTGTTGCGGGACGTCTGAATCCAACCAATTTAAAAACTGAGAGTACAAGGAGGAGTGCTTCTATGCGTAATATTCGCCTATGTGGCGGTTGTTACTTGGATTTTTTTAGTAGATCGTGGTGTCTTGTGGATTGAGGTCAGATGCACGACAGTTGAATGGGTCGTGAACAGAGGAATTGTACCCGCAGTCTACCTAGGTGAGTTAATTCATATTCTTTCTGTGTTTTACAGTTTCCTTAAATCCCAAATATCCTAGATTAGACTAAATTCGTAGGTTATATTAACATTCTAAAATCCAAGGTTAGTTTAAAACCGCAAAATAGTGATTCACCCATCGTGGGGTTAGATTCAGTTAGCTTAGATGGGCACATATAACGAAATTAGTGGGACGGTAATGCCCCTAGTACATTCGTGTTCTGCATAATTAGTAGAGTGGAAATATACCATTTTTCGGCTTTTTTTTTTTGTATTTTTTACAGAAAAACCGCTACTCTGGATAATTACCCAGCTGGCTGGTGTATTATCAATAGTATAATATATAAGCCAATGACAAATAACAGGTNGTATAATATATAAGCCAATGACAAATAACAGGTGGCTAATCTTGAAAATATCTGTCCCAAGAGTAGATAGCCGTGTTTGCAGATGTACAACTAGAAAAATCACAACTTGTGGCAATAAATTTTAGGCAATAGTAAACTGATCAAGGGCAAATTTGGTTAAAAATATTTCATCACATTGCGCACATCATACTACAAATCAACGAAGTCCATCCTTAACTGGAGGTATAGTTAGTATTAGTTAAGACTATGCTTACTTTCGTTTTAGGTAATCAATTCCCTTCCGTGGAACATCCGGTCGAGTTACATAAACCTTACATTTACTCATTTCAGATGACAGTCTCACTGTATTATAAAGAGTTGCCAAACTAAACCTTCGTTTCGTTGTTATGATCCCTAAAGCAGATCTTACGGCTTTAAAGTAAAAGCCGCAGCTAACAGATTTTGACAACATTCAGATCTTCGGGAACAATGATTTACCACAATAACATTCGTTTTCCTTATCTCAGTACAAAGTCTCGCAATCGAAGAAAACACGCAGTAAAATGTAAAAGGCTGCATAACCAAACTAACTACAGACTAAAAACATTAGTAACGAAACGTAAAAATTTCCCACTAATGAATTTTGTATTTNGCATAACCAAACTAACTACAGACTAAAAACATTAGTAACGAAACGTAAAAATTTCCCACTAATGAATTTTGTATTTCCTGATAAGCTTTGTTACTTTCGGCCGCTCTTTCCTTTAGGGATGGTAAGCGTTATAAACAATATAACAGGTCAAACCAATAATATCGATACTAATATATCGATAGATACAAAATAACATTACGGTATTATCGATATCCAAATAAATGAAATATCGAGACATGGATAACTATGATTATTACGTCTGCAAAAACGTCTTAACTAGTTGTTTTGTTTTGTTGTGTCGTGCGTCTGTTTAAATTGGAAATTGTGAGAAATATACAATACATACATACAATATACAAGAGAAGTAAACTGTGGAGTTATTTTTAAAAGGACGCAAATGGGGAGGTTTATTCAATATGTAACAAGCTCGTCAAAACTTCTGGCAATACGTGTAGCATTGCGGCACACTTGAAGCATCATAAAGTTGATTATAATTGATGATCCATTCAATAGGTAATTTATTTTTTTATTTGTAGAAATTAATTAGTGGATTGATGTCTGCAAAAATACTGAGAAGGAGAAATCTTTCTAGATTTCATTGAGCGAGTTTAATACTTTCAGGTTAGTTTTTGTTTATACCTAATAGTGTTGTGTTAAATATCATGCATGTGTCAATGTAACAACGATGTCAATGAATCAATATATATATTTTTTCACTAAACTGGACAATTCTTTTACACATTCTACATCTACAGACAAGACTTGCATTCAGGTTCTCGATAATCGTGCACGTTGCACATATGTACGTAATAATGTTTTTGTGTTTAAAAAAAATTAATTTTTCATTTGTTTACATTTCAGAGGAAAGCCTAAATGACGAAGAAATTTTACGAGAGTCAGAAGTGGAGGACGATGACCCACCGATGAAGGCTGAAAAAGTCTTGATACAAATTAAGCGGGTCAGAAATTTTTTTATTTCAAACAGTGACGCTGAGGGACTTGACTTAGCATTGAGGATTCAGTCAAATGTTGAAAATAAAATTCTTACTAAAAGAATAAATCAATCAAAAATAACAGACTTTTTTTAAGTGTTAATTTCTGTCATAAATTTTATTGCTTCATAAATATTTTAAATTGTTTTTATACATTTTTAAGATAATGTACGTATGTAATACGTACATACCTACTACTGTACATACAGTAGTTGTTTTCTGTGCTCCGTGTTGTGAAATAAATTGCCTTTTTCACGTAAATATGTACATAATTTATTATTTACCTATGGCACATCTTGTATGTTTGTATGTATGTACAATTTAAAACATTATTTTCATTTTTCTCCCAAAAGCGGACACTTCTATATAGCGGACAATATTTCATTCCCCAAGGGTGTCCGTTATATGGAAGTTTCACTGTACTTTGCAGTATAAGGTGTTTGCATTCGACTCGCAAACAACAGCAGCGCCTGTTATGTCGTCAGATTCGCATACCGTTCTTTTCTGGTACATACCGATTACCACCTGATCATAGTGGTGTAAACACTTATTTTATACTGTCAGGATATTTGCATGTTGTGACCAAAGAATAGATTTTTCGCACTCGGCATAACCACATACTCGGAACTGCTTGGACAATGTGTTTCCACATTTACATCATTGAGAGTGCTATGTGAAATCTGGAATCGATTTGAAATTTGGTACCCGATTCCTGCAGCATTGGGGCTGATTCGTCGCGATGCCAGTCGCAAGCCATCAATACATGTAGATATGGCTCATCAATCGCAGCCAGCTACATTGTCAAATATATTCTCTTGTCACAGATATATATGTGACAAAGTTATTGAAATATCTGAGGCTGTGATATCACATGATGACATGTTCACAAATTGTGAACCAAACTGGTGCAAGCGAAGCAGCTCCTTTCGTCACTGTACATTTCGGTTGCCTGTGACATGTCACAACATTACATCTAGCCTTGCAGGCAATGACCATTTACTCCTCTTTGCAGGTTTACCAAGAGATGGCGATTTATCGTATCCTAGGGTGAATTGTATATATGAAGTTGATTTTTTTTTTAAATTTTTTATTTGGGATGGNCGCAGCACTACGTTGTCACGTAAAATCTTCGCCCGTAAAACCGACTTTACAGGCAACCATTTTTTTTTTTAAATTTTTTATTTGGGATGCGGAGAGTATCCCTAGCCCATTCAAATAATATTTAATTCTATAAGGTTACAGGATACATATATTAATGAAATAACTTGTCAACACTAAAGTTCTATAGTTAATTAAATTATGTTATTAAAAATATTCGTTTTTTAAAGTAAGAACAATTTTAAAGAAGGAAGCGTCTACAATGGGAATGTTTTAATGCAACTTCAAGGATAGGGAGGGTTTTTTTTACATTTGGTCTACAAAACATTGGATGCTACTAAATACAATTCAACTAATTAATATTATGTGCTCTTTTGTGTTAAATTTGGCAAATGTAGTAATAATAATTTGTAAAGTAAAATTATTGTAACTTAATTATTAGTATCTAAAATCTTGTAAAATAACACAAACAAGCTATTTCAGTGACTCAAAAAGTGCCACTTAAAATAATGGAACATTAGAGCCGAACCAGATTAATATATTTCAATTAAATACAAAAGTTTCAAATCAAAACTGATAATCAATACAACCGCCACCACCGTTACATCTTTACATTTTAATTTATATTTTTATGACACAGTCATACACTAAAGATGAGGTAGATCACTTATTCGCCTATTGAGCATCTACCCAACATTGACCTACCCCAAAGGACCACGACTATCAAAGTCACATGGTTAACAATGAAGAATATGTTTGTTTATATCTTCATTTTTAAATGACAAGCATTATCATATTAACAAATTACTTTTAGCAAATTGAATTTTAATCAAACTGTATTACAAATTGGTCCAAGGAAGTATAAAAACATCTTAAAGCACTTGTTTTCTAAACATTGTTCTAACCTAAAATCCAATCCACGCCATTTTTGCTAGCCATATTGGCATAAAAGCAGTTCAATGTCGAGACACGCAGAATGGTATTGCGCAGCCAGCGAGATCGTTCTACACCATATTTAGTTTATGATCTCTAATAAGGTTACTTCTCTACAGGTTGGGAAGATCAATAGCATTGTTTCTCACAAGTCTGTGTAGTGCATTGCTTTACTGTGCAGTGCAGTGTAATATTGCGCCATGCTGGGCTGTGCAGCTACATCAGAATTGTCTATTGGTGTAGCCCGTGTACGTTTGTACACATAATTGAGTAAAGGCTATGCTACATTGGGCTGATGACATGCAGTGCAGTGCTGTGCCGACCCATTTCGAACTGTGATTGGCTCACATGACCCGAGACGTCAGTGCCGATGTGCAGACCAGTGCTGTGCAGTGGCCAAGATAACCAACTTTTAACTCGATCGGCAGCTGATCAGCAGCCGATCCGCAGGGTATATGTGGTTTTCTGTCATTAAATACGTCACTATGAATGAGCCAGTAAAATGCCTGGTCGAGCTGCTCAGGCACAAAAAAAAAGGAAGGGAATGAAATATTTTGTTTAAATGGTTTAATACAGCAATACTGCACATAATAAAGATAACATATTGCCTACTTAAACTGCTAAGACCTCATTCATATATCGAATGTGCTTGGAAAAAATTGAGCAAACGCAAATAAAGTGACCACCCAGCCACTTATAGCTAGTCAATGGAATAATGTGAACCACCGCGCATTCACGAGCTCCTTTGTGCCCACTCTGACTGCAGTCGTGTCCACTACACCAGACACACCACACCGACGGGCTTGTGGGCACGAGTGAGAGTGTTCATAATTGCAGCAGTGTTCATAATAACATCAGTGTATTCAATCAGGGTATCTAATTGCATCAGTGTTCATAATAGCATCAGTGTATTCAATAAGGGTATCTAATTGCATCAGTGTTATTAATTCCATCAGTGTTCATAATTGCAGCAGTGTTCATAATAGAATCAGTGTATTCAATCATGGTATCTAATTGCGCCAGTGTTAATAATTGCATCGGGGTATTTATTCAGTGTTATTAATTGTATCAGTGTATATAATTATTATCATAATTGTCATCATGAAAGACAGTCGACACAACCACAACCAGGGACATTTGACATTGTACACTTGGCAATACTGTGGTTGGTACAATGGAAACGTTTAGGATTAATATAATCATTTTTATTGTGTATTTGTATAAGGAAAAATTATGTTGTCTTAGGTTAATTTAATTCATGTCACTTCCATCTCATAATAATTTTTTTTAGTGTATATTGTGCTTCATCGTTTCGCCGCTTGGCGTCG
>NQII01002023.1:50602-63939 GCA_002778355.1 Clitarchus hookeri | reverse complement strand
CCCCCCCCCCTTTTGCAAATCTCTTCGGCACTTGAACGCATCAATGCGTGTAAGTCTCTCGCTCTGCAAAGGCCCTCGGAGCCGATATCTTAAGCTGAACTCTTATTCACTGCAATAGACTTCACTTCATGAACCGGATCATTTATATTATTTGTTATAGCGTCGAAAGGGGAGCAACATTCCTTTAATCGAGAGAGTTTTAACACAATCGCGTTTCACATTATAAAGCCAGGTGTTCGCTGTTTCCGAGCCGTTAAGGCTACGTGTTGTACTAAAGTTGTGTGTGTTCATTAAGGAGACGCAAGGAATAAATAACTCCACAAGCATCGTAAGTGTTTCATTTGTAATTTAATTAAGGCATGCGAGGCGGCCTACAGCCTCGACATCATATTTGACGGAGTGTTAACCAGAGTCCCCTAGGCTTACGACCGAAACGATCCTCATTTCATCAGCTCACCGCAGGGCTGTAGCGCTGGGCACATATTTCCTACATCATCAGCTCTGGTAACACCACATATCAAGTTGGCTTTCCCAACTAGAGACGAGTATTTCTCCGAGCCATTGCTTGGCCATGTCAGGAACTATGCTCGTCAGAAGAGGATCAGCATTCATTGTAGCATCCAGAGAGCGACGATCGGCACTGCAGTCAGCATCAGCAGGGTATCAGCAGTTAGCATCAGCACATTGTAGCATAAGCTTAAAATGTTGTTTGTGCAGTGAGTGCAGTGTATTCGCCCAGTTTTGGAGGGATGGACGAAGATGTGAGCTGTGAGAAAGTAGTGTCTGTATTGGCCGTGTTGTATTAAACTAAAAATCCAGAATATAATATAAAAAACTTTACTACCCGGAATAAATGTGTATTTTAGTCTATAGTGAATGTGATGGGGTTTAATTAACACCAAAGTTATCGTGAATATTTTTTTTATAATGAAAGGAATATTATTTGCGAAAACAACATAATAGGTGATATTTGTACAGTGCTGTATGTTTGGAAGGCAGTGTTTGCTGTTTGCGCATGCTCAATAGAAGTGATAGGGATACGAACAAATATATCTTAAAGTTTCCTGCGATTTTGATGTCGGCAAATAAAAATAAACTGTTAATAAGAAGGAAGATATTTGGATGCAAGATGTTCAGCTGTTCACACAACCGGATAGAATACATCAAGTATGTGCTTCGGCCATTTTTATCAGGGAAGTTAAGTTTATTTTATTTTAAATGTAATAATTATAATGTTGGTTTTTACCACACTTTGGTCCAAAACTGTTTTTTTTTTTTTTTTACTTATTTTATTGGTGTAGCAGGGTAGGTGTTTATATGTACATTTAGTGCTATACATGGTTATTTTATGTCTGTATTATCAGTACGAAATTTTTTTGATTAATTTTGAGTTTATTTAATAATATCACAAGCAGTTAAGCTATAACTAGATTAGCTACAGCCTTCACACAGGTATCTAGCTTGTGATAAATATTGTTAACAGTTTCCATCACTATGTTAAAAATGTGCACCCAGTATTGCAGTTTTCAAAGCTTGCTGCGCAAATATAAAATTATGCACTATGCAAATATCAACTACGGTTTTCGTGCTCTATGTAAAGTTATTGTTTGTTACATTTAAAAAATTTATATGTGACTATAATAAGTTAACTGCTTTCACTGTGTCAGAATTATATTTGCTAACAATGGCTAGGATTATGGGCATTATAATAATTTTTTGCCATTATTAATTTAAATGTTAGAATCATATAATAATGTAGAACACTGTGTGATTTCCTTTAATATTATGATGCCATAGTCAGTCATGCTCCTGCAGAGATACTACTGTTAGTGCCACAAGTCTAGGAGGACATATTTATGGGGAGCGGGTGCGGATGGCAAGGAGAGAGGTAGCTGCGCGCGCAGCCTAGTGCGTGCTGAAACATTGGTCTCTGTATAATCAGTGTGAAGTTTGCCTATGCATGTCTTAATATTTTTTTAACAGCTTGTACACAGCCGGGCCATTACTAATATCAGTTACTGCCGGCTGGGCCATACCGACTGTCCAAGCACAGCATCTAGGCTGCTGTAAATGCTGCCGACTGAAACAGCGTTTGGGAAGGTACAAAGTCGAGCCGCCATACTCCCACCACCACCACCATCAAGCAGCCATTCCGTCTTCATGTCCTCAAGAGGTAACTTTTGGGGTAACTTTTGGGGACGTGCTTGTTCAGGTCGGCTGAGCACTCCTAAATTTACACCTGGTAGAGTAAAGTCGGGCAAATGAATGAAACCAATAATTGCATATAGCTAGTAGTTTCCCTATTTATGCTTACGCGGTTGTAGACCACCTCAAACGCCTTACTTACACTTGGTACTGCTGCAATAGGTTGCAGTGCCCGAAGTACCAGAAGGGGTAAGGTAAATAAAACACTCGTGGTTATTCAAGACGTTTACTTACTTGTTTGATACTTATGCACTTATGCTGATATGTGATAAGTTTATGCGGACCTGGCACTGTGGTCGGCCGATGACCAATGCTGATCGATAAGAGCCTAAGCCATGAAAATTAGATGCAGTTATGCTGTATGAGTAAAGTCCTGTTAAAGATGGCAGGAAAAAATACGGTAGTCCTCTTGGCACGAATTAAGCAAAATGTTGGGGGGAAATGAAAATACTATTGGATTGAAAGTAATTAGAGACTAAAATGAATGTTCCGAGGAGGTCCGTGCGGAGCGAAACTCCAGTTCTGTTGGCTGGGCGAGTACTGAAGTCAAACTAAAATCATGGTGTCGGCTTCCGCTAATGGTGGCCGAAACCGGCATCAAAAATTACGTGAAATATAAAATGAACTCTCGTAAAGCTAATTAATATGCTACGAAATACAATTTCATGGTGAACAACATGTTGGTGACATCCCCACAAACAATTAAGTGTTTATTATGTTTGTGAATGTGACATCATGAGGGATGTCACTGAATTATAAATATTAAATAAAAACTGTAAGGCCTTGATAAGCAGCCTGTTGTGAAAAAATACATAACTACCCTTTTATAAATTCAACACAATTAACATAAAAAAATTTACTGGAATAACGGTAAACTGAAAATGTATTTCAGTTTCCAGTAAGTTTCGCAAGTTATTATAATCTATACATTATATACAAGCTGTACATGACCTAAAACATGAAAATCTCCGCAAATTCTAACTAACATACGAAACAGCCATATTTCATCACCTAATTCAAAATTTAACTTTTTACGTGAATACAAAACAGGAGCTTGAGCAGTAGAAGGACTTGCAGTCTGATTAATAACAGACTCATTAATTGCGCAAGTCTTCCAACAAATAACATCACAAACATAAATTTGATTAATATAAACTATAGCAGGCACNTCTCATTAATTGCGCAAGTCTTCCAACAAATAACATCACAAACATAAATTTGATTAATATAAACTATAGCAGGCACAGGACTATTATGGGCCCATCTAAAAAAAACACATTTTTAACAATCCACTACCAGGATTTATTAGCAATACCCTGCAAACCGAATATATACAATAAAGACATAAATACATATATTTCTTAACATTGCATAAACTGCCAAATATGGGACATGGAAAATAAAATATTTTCCTTACCAAAATTATTTTAATGATTTTATTCATGGAACACAAATAAGCCAGGTACAATAACTGTAAAACACTTTTATGTTACATAAATTACAGGGTAAACAGTATTGGCCTGACTAACCTCAAATGTAATCGGTATAAAAAACCTGCATGATAATGTTAAAAATATTACTATAGAATGTGTAGGTAATTGATCAACCTTTATACACCTAAAGTATAGTTATAGGCTGTCTAAAATTGCACTATCCCAACCTGTGTCTTAGGACAAGGATACGCTGATTGGTGCACACTGATTGGTGCACATGACCCTCTAACGTCATGGCGCTGTGCCAATCTCCGGTGTTCCAAGTCAACCTGTGTCCCTAGTGAAAGCATTCAGATAACTGAACTTTGGTCCTAAGTTGTGTACTGAGTTGATATATAAAGAAGAAGACTTTTAATACTTTCGAATTTATTCGTGGAATGCTGACATTGTAAATTTAAACAATGAACATGCAAGGTGGGCTTTCTCAAAACAAATCTGATAAAATACTAATAAATAATTAGCGATGTCTTCGTTCGCTCTGAACTATTTAATATGATGGCTAAAAAAAGGGTTTGTTGGATGTTTTTGGAGGGGGGTGGGGGAAGAAAGAATTGGTGTTGTTGAGATTATCTTTTAACTAAGTTTAAAAAATAAAATTTGGATGTCAGTTGGCGAAATTATTTAAAATAAAACAGATAAGACATAGATTACAAATAAACATTATAATCACCCATATCGTAAATAATAAAAAATTCAGTAAATTTAAAAATTACCATGTAACAATAAATAATATACCGAGTTTACTGTGACCTTAGTACTGGGGTTAGTGTCTGATTTTGAAAGCTCATTATGGACAATGCATTTATATATCATATTCGGTTATTTCCACATCCACAGGAACACTGATTGCAAACTTCCATATTTTTTTATGACGATATAATCTCAAAGAAGTTACTTCATAAATCCTTAAAAAAAAAAAAAACCTTAAATATTATTGGTACTTCAGCTGGTTTGTTTCCGAACTGTAAGTATAAATATCAACTGAATATTAAGCAGTGCAATAAATATTTCTACAGACTGTTCACTGTAAACTAAGCCCTTCTTAGGCCCTAGTTACTTTTTCTTTTCAGTCATTTTTATTCTTTAACCACCTTTTTAAATATATATTGCTATGCTAGTAATAAACACAGTGTGTATATTCCACCAAACTCAGAATTTAACATCTAGTGTTAAAATAATATATCTTTATTGGCTATTATTCCAAGTAAGAGGGCTGTCTAAAGTGTTCATCATGGGCATCAGTTTGAGTCATAAAAGGAGAGGGAGAGGGCACTTGCTCTCCCCTGGGAACTGTATTTTTCTATGTAATGTGAAATAACAATTTTTATAAACAATAAATTGCTGATTAGCTATGTTACTTTAAAATGCAAGTCGCTGCTGGGAGGAGTAATTGAGTTCTTCCTGGTTTTCCATAATTTTATTTTGATATTTGTTTGTGCACAATTATTTAATATCTAATGTTACCTGAGTGGTCGGGAATAGGAATGCGGATGTCGTCTGGCAACTATGTTAAGAAATGTAAGAATATTACACAATATTCCCATTTAGAATATAATGGGGGCTAGCTCACTGGCTGAGCACCAAGTCACAGTTCTCAGGATCGTGGGCCGAATGCCCCCATGGCTGTATCCCCTGATACACATGGTACAAATTTACAGAAAATTATAATATATAGCCGGGGTATTCAGGCTCCCCATGACATCTTAGTATTACCTTTTACCTTATAAATGAAGGATGCCTCCTTGAAGCATCGATGACTTCCTTGATAGTGTCAGGGCCTGAAATACAACACTAAATGAGAACTCACAGGGTTCGGTTAACTCAAGAAAATTGTATTGTTGAATAGTGTACACAGTTGCATGTATAAAATGCAAATTAAAGCGGACCTCACAAGGCCTTCCTGTGGCTGTTACTGTACAAAAAGCCAAGAATGGTGTGCAAACTTACAATTGTAATTTAACCTCCAGGGTCNTTAGTATTACCTTTTACCTTATAAATGAAGGATGCCTCCTTGAAGCATCGATGACTTCCTTGATAGTGTCAGGGCCCGAAATACAACACTAAATGAGAACTCACAGGGTTCGGTTAACTCAAGAAAATTGTATTGTTGAATAGTGTACACAGTTGCATGTATAAAATGCAAATTAAAGCGGACCTCCCAAGGACTTCCTGTGGCTGTTACTGTACAAAAAGCCAAGAATGGTGTGCAAACTTACAATTGTAATTTAACCTCCAGGGTCGGTAAATTGAGCTGTTGGAGGGGTGCTGCGAATGCGGGGAAGACTGTTGGTAAACTAAATAAAAGTTCCAGTAAATTACGTTAACCTATTGCAGTTAAGTTTTCAGGACAAAGTATGAAAGTCCCCCACGACGTGATGCATGTGCAGCACCTAAGACCTGTGGAATCAGACTGCCGGAGATAGCGCGGGTGAACCGCGTCCTTGCCGAGAGCTCGCGCCATCCTGCGAGGTATTTTAGTTTACTGACCTCATTACATAAACACTTCAAACATATAGACAATAAGACCCTTCAATGTTCGGGATGGACATCCCTTTGCTTGGGGAGAGTTCAGAGTCCTTTCTTAAGCAACTAATTTAAAAACAAAACATGATTATGTGGTGCCTTACAGAACACGTGGGAAATTTAGGTCTGTTAAGTTTTGGGGCACTCTACGACTGGAATGGTCAAGTTGAAAGAAAGACTAATTATTTCCCACATCACTGATTGGCTTTATTATACACATAATTGCACTCGGAAAATGATATAGAACACTTCAAATACCCTAGCCTTGCTGCTATACACCTCATTAAATATGCACGTGGCATGTATTTATTCTGCGATTACTTCGCAAACCCCTAAGGGTTAATTTCACGAATATTTGCCAGTGGGCGATACATTCTAATGCTATTTCATACACCTTCAAACACTTGATTACTATTTTGATTACACAGATCTCTTTAGGGACACCACAGGCACTTGGTTGGATCACTCAGTATCGGGTCATAACCCGTTCCCAAGTGAACGATGCGAATGCACATTGGGATGCACGACGTGTGTGTTCCGCAGACGGTACTGGTGCAGCGACTGTGGGCCGATGATGTGATGACAGTGGCCGTACGAGACCACGCAAGAGTAGTCCATGTCTTATTATGTTGCAATATTACATCGTATATTGTCAACGATAAACAAACTTATTCACATTACAAGTAGTGGATGTTTATTGCATGCAGTTAGGGTAAAACCCAGTTGAAAATCTCACACAATTCTAAAGAAATTTTTTTTCTAATTCCTATACCTCCTCTTGGAAAAGATTTTGGTGACGCCCGTGTGTTCACTTTACCTGAATTGTCTATATTAAAATTACATCTGAATGAGTTAGTTACACATTTACCATACATCTAATTCATTCGAATACCCTACAGATTTTAGTGACCTTTCACAAAGTACAGTATATCGTCATCATACTTCTAAATCCAGGGAGAGAAATATGCTGCTACCATTAACACAATAATTTATAGAAATGAAATTTTCTTCTAACATGGAAGAACATCAATTTTATTTTTTAAACATTCTTGATAACAAGTAATTTCTAATGAAATATCCCGATAATGCAATAAGAAACTGAAATGTGAATTCCCACTCACTTTACAAATAACATACATAAGGTAGCACTAGTGAGAATGGTTTCCAAGTTTCGTCATATAAAACAGGCAGACCTTCTGGTATTGAAATGTTCGTTATTTGCTGCAGCTCAGACGGCACTAACTCTTTGTGTTATTGCGTATACTTTCATTGGATTAATAGCCAACTTCGGAACTTCAAATATTTTGTAGGGATGTTTCCTGTCTGGGTTGCTCCATGTTTATTGTGTCTAGCACTTACTTGTTGGTATATAGCTATCCCGTTTTCCTTGGTAGAAAATGTATAATCACGGAGAATATTACGGTAAATTTTCAGTGCAACCGAGTGTGCTTGCGTGGTGGGAACAAGTTCGTATTATTAAGAAATAGAGGTGAATTGTGATAACGTAGTTCGTACGAGTGAATACGGTATTATTGTGTTTATTTATGGTGAATGGAAAATCATGGTCAGCTTTATGTATGGTGAGTAATTCAAGCCCAACAAATATTTATTATTTTAAGTTAAGTATTGCATCACTGTTTGGTATTAGGGGAAAAAAATATTTTCTAGCTTTATTCCTGTTTTGCACGTTTGGTGTTTTTTTGTGACAGTTAGTTAATAGTGCGATAACAGATTAAGAAGTGCGAACTAGTTCTAACTCCATAGTAAATAATTATTAATAATGCTGTATTCTGCATTGCCAGATTTATAAAGGAAATATTAGACATACAGTCAAACGTTGAACGTAAGTTTAAAGNTATTAGACATACAGTCAAACGTTGAACGTAAGTTTAAAGGAGAGAAACATGAAACGAAAGGTGTTTTCATTACTGTGTTTATTTGGGATTGTACTAGCTGCTGTTGTGTCGGCCAGGAAAACTGCTGTTCTCAAGGCCTTCCAGATAAGTATTTTTGTAGTTACATGCTTTACAACTTGTATGCAGTAATACATCCATCAGTATAAGTTGTCAACATCTGGTATGATAGCCAAACANTTACATGCTTTACAACTTGTATGCAGTAATACATCCATCAGTATAAGTTGTCAACATCTGGTATGATAGCCAAACATGTTTTACTGGAAATAATGCAGACGCAGTTTAGTATTGTAATTGTTATTGACAGATTGTTATTATTGCTGTGTGTGTTTTTGAAGTTTTAATAGCGTTATTAGGTTGGTAAGGAAGGCATTGTAACTAGGGGGTGCAACTTTATAATGGTTAGGTGGTTATACAGAGCGTGTGTGGCGATGCGCTTCGAAATGTGGCAGTTAGCGGCCGCAGTGTGCGATGCGAGCGGTGCTGCTGCTCGGCTCCGGCTGACAATTGCGGACGCGCTCATGTCGGTGGGCGTGCGGGCAGTGCGACTCCATTTTTATCCGCGTCCTGTCCTCGAAGTAGCGCGTGCCAAGCCGCCCACTCCCCGCCCACCTAGCCGACACCTGTTCCCGCCAGCCACACTCCACACACATGACAGATGCCGCCCCTGCTGGCAGCCAGCCCTAACTTGCGACTGTTTATGTTGTCCTGCGTCCCCTCCTCCTTTTCTGTTTCTTCAGACCAGCAACTAGACACCCTCTTGTTTAAATGCCAGTGCCTAAAGGCATGCCAAGTACCCGACAGTGACATTTAGGGGTCCGTATTTCATCTTCGGAATACGATATTCGATTCTTACTGTACTTGTCACGTCCAAACGGCCAAAGTGTACACGACTCTAGTTGCTATATATCTCGCCCGTCATTATTAAGTATGTTCGATGGTTGTGCCCCCTGGTTTTCGGGAAGGGGGGGGGGAAGAAAAATGGGTGTTGTTGAGCTTATCTTACAACAAAATAGGCAGTTGTTTCGCGATACGAAGTACGACGTAGCTTGTACGAGCGAGACCTGCTATCAGAACACGTAAGCATGCATGCATGCATTCATGTAAGTATAAGGGTTTTTTTTTTTGTGAAATAACTTGTTACTAGATACTTGCTACCATGCAAGTAAACGCGCACATCTGTTTGTGATTTCTGCAGCTGTGGTTCCAGGACGGAAAAGCTTATGCAGTAGACATATGTCAATGAACAATGTTTTACATAATTATTTTGTAATGAAAATTGAAAGTTTTTGTGTTAAGTAGATATGGATGTTCGCTGTAAAATTACCCTGTTATAGTATATCAAATTTTCGTGGTTTTTTATTACTTTTTACTCTTGTCCATTAACGTTATCGCCATTTCTCAAAACAAAATAAGCGTAATGACAGCTATCGTCACTAGGAGCACCTTACCTCAACCCTCTCTGTTATTGACTAAAATTTCGACCTCGTAGAAAATCATCCACTGAAAATTGCGCAAGACCAGTTGCCAAAACGTCTATGAAAACGGGCCAGCAGTCGGCTAAACCTTCATAAAACAGTCCGTACCAGCGACCTGCACTCTTACAAGGAAACTTCCGTCGTGGCACACGACCTTAGCAAACAAAATAACACGCATCCATGCCTTTTTCGGGATTCGAACCCACAACTTTCGCATTGTCGGCTGCTGTTGTAGTCAGCTACGCTACATAGGTCGGCCTGTGGGGCTGCCAACTAGAGTAACCTATGAATTGTTACATGTTGCCTCTCTGCATCGCTTCCTTTTGCCCCATTCCGCTCAAGTTTAAAGTAGTGTGTCAAGGGCATTAGTGGTAACCCGAAGAGAGCGCGGAGATTTACATAGGTGTGCCACCACGCGTGCCCGATAAGGGACTCGTGCCGCCGTCTGTCATTGAGGGGATTGAATGTTTGGGGTTATCGTTGCAAGAATGTTCTGGTTATCGCTCCCGCCTCTTCCAGCGAGACTGTGGTCACCGAGACTATAAGGCATTACAACCTCCCATTGGCGGTGGGCAATACATACGCTGCGCTGTATTGTTTTGGCATATGTAACAATATGATTTTAAAAAATGAGCAGTACTGAATAATACAAAATTTTCGCTGCTTTGTCTGTTGCCATTTGTAAGCAATTTAAGAAAGCTGTTTAGAAATATTACTTAATGATACATTCTCTTCATATATCAACTAGCTGTAGACCATTTCATATTTTTTGTTGTATTTACTCTGTTTCGATTTGCAAGCAAGAAAAACGATATTCAGAAGTAAAACCTAATGATAGGCCTACATTTGCCGAATGCATAGAAAGTAATCAATTTCTTTATTCTTATTGTTTAGCAATGATGTTATGTAATAATGTTTAACCAATGGGGAAGGCAAACACGCACTTTAATAACAATGATGGTAATTGTTAAGTTGATATGTGACAAACATTTACCTACACTTGAAAATATCATGG
The DNA here is from genome assembly GCA_002778355.1 of Clitarchus hookeri. Classification (NCBI taxonomy): domain Eukaryota; kingdom Metazoa; phylum Arthropoda; class Insecta; order Phasmatodea; family Phasmatidae; genus Clitarchus; species Clitarchus hookeri. The sequence continues at coordinate 53,309 of NQII01002023.1, read as the reverse complement.
ACACGAAGTTCTCTCGCCGAATAGCGTTCACCCAGGCATATATTCTTTCATGATTGTCAGGAAGCTAAAGATGTGCACTTTTTAGCCAATCATAGTAATTTCTTGGAAATTACACTGAGGAACACGCAAGTTAAAAACCGAAGTGTATTATTACACAGAAGCTACAGTTTTCATTAAAATAAGACCCGCTAGATGCATGCCTAAACTAACCAAGCTGTCAGCGATATTGGACACTTAATGTTTCCCCTTTAGTTGTGACGTCGTTAGCTCGGCTAGAAGAGGTGGTAGGGAGTAGTAAGATATAGTAGGTTTGGGGGCAAGGGCTGGGGGCTGCGTATCCGCCATATTGTTTTTGCACTTTATGCTTTATCATTCCATCCGCCATCTACATAGTTTCCTCGCCGCCTGCTAGGGGCGCTGGTGTGTGTCCGCAGTGGTTCCTTCATCGCCTGCTAGGAAGTGCTGGCGTGTGTACTCGCATCTTTTTACAGTATATTAAGTTGTCGAGCGACAAACAGGAGCGCTGTTATTTATTTTCTCGCAGAGTTAAAAAAAACCCTATGGAGGGGTGAAGAATCGATTTGTCATACCTTGTGGTTGCCAGCATGGTTGACGCCCTACCCAACTGAGCTATCAAAGCATATGTATGAGTAAGGGGTTTAAAATATGTAATAAGCACGTGTGAGTGGGGGACGAATGAATATTTTGTCGTGAATATTCTAATGCATAGTAATAATTTTTTATAAGTTTTTTGAAGCCCGTATGACTATCAGAAACATAGACCAGCAATAAGCATTTTTTTTTCATGTAGTCATAGACATTCAAAAATAATTTTCTTCATATAGTCATAGGTTAATTCTTTTTTCGGTTTAAGTATTTTGTCTATATATATATATATATATATACATACACACACACACACACACACATATATATATACACACACACACAGCAATTCGTCTTCTCCCCAGCAACAGTATTTATAGTTTGTTTATTTCTGATTAGAAATAATATTTTTTTATCAGTTAAATTAAAATAATATTCTTATTTATATGTAGATATTTATTTGTGTCTTATCATGATCAATATAAGTTGGGGTTTGTGTTTGAAAGAGAAAAAAAGTAGCTCCAAGTGGTTTCTAAGACCAATTAGAAGTGTCAGTATTTGCAATTACGAGGAAATAGAAACCATTTGAAAGCGTCCAAGATAAAAACAATTCTCTTGTATGTGCTTATTAAAAAAAATATAGACAAATGCAAAACAAATTATTGAACGCAGTTTTGTAATCTAATATACATTGCAAAAACAAAAAATGAGCAATGGTAAAAAATCAGAAATTTGTGGCAGTACTTACTGTGCTGAGGCAAAAAAATTAACATCTTGCAAAAATAATTCATTTAAAGAAATTATGTATTTTAAAAATAAAATTATACACTAAAAAAACACTTTTTTTTAAAACACACGTACTTTNTAATCTAATATACATTGCAAAAACAAAAAATGAGCAATGGTAAAAAATCAGAAATTTGTGGCAGTACTTACTGTGCAGAGGCAAAAAAATTAACATCTTGCAAAAATAATTAATTTAAAGAAATTATGTATTTTAAAAATAAAATTATACACTAAAAAAACACTTTTTTTTAAAACACACGTACTTTNAATTTAAAGAAATTATGTATTTTAAAAATAAAATTATACACTAAAAAAACACTTTTTTTTAAAACACACGTACTTTTTAAACCAATAACTTTGTCTACATGTTGCGGTAAAATATGTCTACAATTGGCTCCAACCCATCCTAGCAAATGTTGAGGTGGTTTTCGATTTTTCCGATGCGGAGACTAGTATCCATCTGATGTGGGCGAATATCGTTTGTAGAACGAATCACCTCCGACAAGCCGTCTAGAAGCAGATGTTGGTTTGTCAACACTGCTTCTAGAAGCTGGCGGTTTTGACTCAATCTGCTATCGATATGATTCAGCTTCTGTTGGATACTCGTTTCCGCGCCGGAGAGTGGAGAGGGCGGCAACGTTAATAGAGCAGCTACCCTCTCTGTCACTGATATCGCTCGTTGCCTTTCCTCTTCGTCCATATCACTATATTGGAGCGGTTGTGGGATACTCTGAGTAATTGTAACGAGTGGTATCAGTGGAGGAGGGGTGGCAGCGATGACGCTGGCATCCGGCGACCTGGCGAAGTTGACATTGGTGGTCCGCATTATAGGTGAACGGCATCTTGTAGTAGACGATGGTGACGGGGCCCGCATCACGTCGCAGCCGCCCACAACGATGACGCTGCTGGCGTCGGCCGTCGACGGGGAGGTGCTGCATCCCGCCTCTCGCGCAGCCAGTTCGTCGCCGTAAATGCGCTCCATTTCTGCCATCAACAACAAGTCCTCTTAGCTATTCCAGCAGTATTCCATTTTTGTTACGAAGTAACATCTCCGAGGATGCGAAATAAACTCAAGTCGCAGTGTCCACTTGTATATATAACCTATGTCGGCCATGCTCGTTTCCGGTGGTCAATTGCTTACATTTCTCATCCTTTAGAGAAGTTGACGGGCTACTTTTAACGTCAGGTGAGAATAGTGGTGTCTCGGCCGTTCGTCAATTTTGGCAGTTAACCGCCCCGGTAGTGTATAGGGTGAAAGTAATATATTTAAGGATAAAAAAAATGTTCCTAGCCCGCAGTCACGGCGGTAGGTGGG
>NQII01002023.1:34991-50524 GCA_002778355.1 Clitarchus hookeri | reverse complement strand
CCGGATTCCCGATATTCACGGCACACTCGTGAAATGGTCGTACGCGAACATCCAAATGTTATCGCTACCTCGGAGATGCTATGTCCCATCTCTCGTGCGCCGACTATAACACCACATTCAAACTCACTTAAATCTTGATAACCTGCCATTGTAGCAGCAGTAACCGATATAGCTGCCGACCGCTTCGCGTTACTCTGATAGGTTCCATACCTCTGTTATTTGCATACGCATGCCTATATCAGTTTTTTTTGGCTCTTCGGTGTATTTATCGAAGACAGCGCTCTTATCTATCTAGCTGCCTGCAGATTTAGGAAAACCNTTTTTTTTGGCTCTTCGGTGTATTTATCGAAGACAGCGCTCTTATCTATCTAGCTGCCTGCAGATTTAGGAAAACCTTGCCAACTGACTAATAATTTATTATCTTTTCTTTTAATAATTTTTTTCTAAGGGCATTGGCATATAGAGCACTACAAATCGGCTGAGAATTCATATCTTCCCAGTTATACGTCCCGGGTTGATAATGGCGGATTTTTATCACCTTAAATATTTCATTTGTCCAGTCTGGCACAAAGTTTTTCTCAAAAGTACCCTTAACTCGAGATAAGTGCACATAATCCCCCACGTGCGCTTTCAATTTATGCTTGTCCAGTTTTTTTATCATTCTTAAATACAGTTTGCAGTAGTGAATTGTTTATTACATCCGGTAGTGTGGTGAACTTTATGGTTATATGNTATCATTCTTAAATACAGTTTGCAGTAGTGAATTGTTTATTACATCCGGTAGTGTGGTGAACTTTATGGTTATATGCAGATATGAGTTTAGGTAATATTGCTAGCCATCTATAACTTCCTCGAGCGGTAAAGGATTTCCACATCATTGTTTTAAGTGTATGGTTAAATCTTTGGACAATTACCGCCTTCTTACCGATGCAAGTTGAATAATGATTAACTCCGTATCTGATAATTATGTCTAGCAGGTTTGTGGAGTTCGTTTGCAATTTGCGAGCGACTCGTCTTATGTATCCGCCCTCTCGTCATTCTTCNTATCATTCTTAAATACAGTTTGCAGTAGTGAATTGTTTATTACATCCGGTAGTGTGGTGAACTTTATGGTTATATGAAGATATGAGTTTAGGTAATATTGCTAGCCATCTATAACTTCCTCGAGCGGTAAAGGATTTCCACATCATTGTTTTAAGTGTATGGTTAAATCTTTGGACAATTACCGCCTTCTTACCGATGCAAGTTGAATAATGATTAACTCCGTATCTGATAATTACGTCTAGCAGGTTTGTGGAGTTCGTTTGCAATTTGCGAGCGACTCGTCTTATGTATCCGCCCTCTCGTCATTCTTCNTGTCTAGCAGGTTTGTGGAGTTCGTTTGCAATTTGCGAGCGACTCGTCTTATGTATCCGCCCTCTCGTCATTCTTCGAGGATATTTGTAATTTCGTTCGTGTGTGAATTATTTTCCTCTCGTTGAGAAGCAATTAGCGGTCGTAATCTTTGCACGAGCTCATTAACATTGTTCCATCAAACATATTCCGGTATCCTCCCGTCTTATATTTTCTTGATTCCTAGACCATAGACAGTGGATATTCCTACTTCAGGAAACTATTCTGAGATAATGCCAAATTTCAAGTGAATTTCGTCCTTAAATCTGCTGCTGTTAGAATCCTTGTTTTCTAAATGAGCACTCGTAACTTTGAGCAGTCGTCGATACTGGCCTAACGACTCGCGAGAATATTCGGCAGGATTGCGTTTAAAAATTAATTCTTATAGTCCCGGCGCAACTTGCCTAACTACGTCACCTACTTGTATTATATCGTTGGGTAGGAAAAAAATTTGTTTATTTCCCGTGAACCACTTTTTATTTCGTTTGTACACTCCATAAGTCCCATAATTAAACCGAGTTGTGTACGAAGACAAATAATTGCGAATGTTTGCACTTCGCGTATTTGACTTATTTTTTTACGTTTCAAATCAGATAATGGCAAATCACCTTCATCTTGTTCATTTTCCATCAATACGCTTTTTCTTGGTCCTCGGTTCGATGACTGGTTCTTTCTTAATTTCAGTAGAGGAACTGTTTTTTGTAAACTATCTAGTCTTGAGGTAACGGGCGTAAACACTACCTCTAATGCAGTGTCTCCTTCCAGACGGGCCCGCTTAGCAGCTAGATAGTTCGCGCGCACATTTTCTACGATGTGCTGTAATTCACTCGTAGCATCTGCCATCGTACTGTGCATTTAAACTGCAAGTATGCGGTTTATATATATATATATATTGCAACTATGTGATTAACTTGGACTCGAGACCTCACACAGTGTACTCTTCTGTAGCTTTATGCCAGTACTCGTCCAGTTTATCACGAATAAGCTCCCAATGATTATCTATTGCATCCACGATGAATCGTTGTAAGTCATGTCGGCCAGATCAACGATTATTTTGACCGTGATTGCGGCCTCCAGGTGTACGAGCTCCGCGTCCCGTAATTTTTCAATTCCGTCAATTACATGCGCATGATTTTTACTGCCATGACCGAATTTCGACACTCGATAGCTGTTATTCATGATGTTAACAATCCACACTGAANCGCATGATTTTTACTGCCATGACCGAATTTCGACACTCGATAGCTGTTATTCATGATGTTAACAATCCACACTGAAGCTTTAATGTGAGCAGACTACGCTTAAATGCATAATGCATGTGTGTCTCTGCTTAAATATTCTTTTTGGGCGGTTGCAAATTAGGCTTCGGTACCGCATGTTTATGTACAGCAGGTCGCAGGCTCGAGGCTGGTTGCGCACTGTAGGGTGGAGTGAAAAAATCATTTTTTGACAATTGTAATGGAATACCCGGGGAAAGTTGTGGGTAGGCTTCATANCGCATGATTTTTACTGCCATGACCGAATTTCGACACTCGATAGCTGTTATTCATGATGTTAACAATCCACACTGAAACTTTAATGTGAGCAGACTACGCTTAAATGCATAATGCATGTGTGTCTCTGCTTAAATATTCTTTTTGGGCGGTTGCAAATTAGGCTTCGGTACCGCAAGTTTATGTACAGCAGGTCGCGGGCTCGAGGCTGGTTGCGCACTGTAGGGTGGAGTNTGCGCAGACATGGGTCGCGGGTTCTAGGCTGGTTGCGTAGGTACGAGTCGCGAGTTGGATGCTGGGGCAGGTAGATTGTTGTTTTTTAACAGCATCTTCTAATTTAGCGAGAGGTGATATCAATGCGCTTTTAAGTTTTTCTATTAGACGGTTTTCCATGATCTCGAGTTTCTTTTCCAGCACATTAGCAACATCTGTATGGACTGTGTTTAATTTAGTGTGGAGATTGAGCCCACCATAGTTGACAGAATTTTAAGCGTTTTGGAATTTGCGTTCTGAATATATGCCTTGTTGACTACGTCGTCATCATGTTTGGGGTCCACCACATTTTTCATTCTTTTTCCGCCCGCATCACAGTGCCCAACTTCCGATTGCGCGAGACAATTTTCTTGCCCACGATGTTTAAGCCCGTCGTGGCCAAATTTTGAAATAATGTAGCTCATCTCTTATTGGTATATTGTAATGAACTGATCGAAACTGCAGCGGCACCTCCATTTAAGTAAGGGAAAATCTTTGAGGACTACGAGAAAACCGCCTGACTCGCGCCAACAGAATGCACATATGTCCTTAAATTGTTCTAATGGCATATCGGTGTTTACGTGATTGAATAAGCATGGTGCAAGTTTAAGTCGTCCATGCGAAACAAAACCAACACGTTCGCAGNTGGCATATCGGTGTTTACGTGATTGAATAAGCATGGTGCAAGTTTAAGTCGTCCATGCGAAACAAAACCAACACGTTTGCATTGTCACGCAGCAACTGCTTTGGCATGCGTGAATACGCTTGACAAATATACTACAGTCGCATGTCACGCAGCAACTGCTTTGGCATGCGTGAATACGCTTGACAAATATACTACAGTCGCATGTCACGCAGCAACTGCTTTGGCATGCGTGAATACGCTTGACAAATATACTACAGTCGCATGTCACGCAGCAACTGCTTTGGCATGCGTGAATACGCTTGACAAATATACTACAGTCGCATGTCACGCAGCAACTGCTTTGGCATGCGTGAATACGCTTGACAAATATACTACAGTCGCATGTCACGCAGCAACTGCTTTGGCACGCGTGAATACGCTTGACAAATATACTACAGTCGCATGTCTGCCCATATAAAAATACTGCTGCATGCACGTTTGCTTCTGGCAGGCCACATCGTCGAAAATAAAAACAGAGTTTTGTTTGGCCTGTTCGGGCGGTACGACATCATCATTATCTCTGCAAGAATAGTAATTCAGTTCATCAACTGCGCGTAAAATTAGCGCCAAGCGCTGGTATTTGGGCAGCTGTAAAAATTTGGAAAATGAAAGTATTTTTAATTTGCTAACAAGCTTCATTATGTATACGTTAGTGAGAAGGCATTTAGGTAAAGGCTTTAAGATCGCCTCTTTATTCCCCTTCGGCGGTTCTCTCTCTCTCTNACGTTAGTGAGAAGGCATTTAGGTAAAGGCTTTAAGATCGCCTCTTTATTCCCCTTCGGCGGTTCTCTCTCTCTCTCTCTTCCTTCTGCCTCTGCCTACATGATATGGTCTTAAATCTAGTCCTTGTCCTTTTTTTATTTTATTTTTACCGCTAGCGAGCGCTTTCTTTGTCTGAAATTTCCTCTGTTAATTGCTAACGCTCTTTTTTGACATGTTAAATGCTCGCACAATACCACTAACTCCACTCATTACCCCGCCCAAAGGNAACGCTCTTTTTTGACATGTTAAATGCTCGCACAATACCACTAACTCCACTCATTACCCCGCCCAAAGGATTGTACAATAAATATTTACGTGACTATTGATCGGGGATCTTAAATGGAACACCAAGATGTTAATAAATTGTATTAAGTATTATTACCTCATACCATTACTATTACAATCTAATTGGAAAGTTCCCACCTTGTTCATGTTGCCGGAGGCTGATTCTAGGAGGTGCTTAACGACGGCAGGACACACCCATCTTCAGTGGTCTTCTTGTTCCAGTGGCCCAACGACAAAAGACGCCGTTCCCAGTGTTGCGCTGGCCTATATAGGGTGCGTTGTTTAATATTTTCGGCCCCGTTTACTGGCCGATAGAGGGGGTTCTTCAACTGACTTTCGCAAGGTGTTATTGCAATCACGCTTGTGACCTGGTTCAATGTGTGAAGGTGTGGTCAGGCAGGCTGTCCAACTAAGGCTTGATCACTTCATAACAAAAGCCATACAACGTTTTATTTCAAATTTCATTATCTTTTTAATCACCCAAAGCAGCCAACTGTTCGCCGAACTTTTATCGTCTCGATTTGGCAATATTCTTTGTTTTATCCGCGAAAGNTCACCCAAAGCAGCCAACTGTTCGCCGAACTTTTATCGTCTCGATTTGGCAATATTCTTTGTTTTATCCGCGAAAGTTGTATATGCTACATCGTGCTCTCTACAAGCCGAGTATAATTAGTTTATTCCCTTGTCGTTACGCGCCAAGCATTTAGCTAATTTTGTGCCCGGCCCACAGATATTATAACCAGGCAGAAGAACTTCAAAAGTCAGGTTATGTATGATGTTGTTTATCAATCCATGTCCCCTCTTGATGTTACCTCTATGAGGCATCACACCATACTGATGTTAATTACCTACTCACCACGACCCTCGCGTGTAGCCACACACTGGCATACTAACGTATGACCCGTGATGACNTGATGTTAATTACCTACTCACCACGACCCTCGCGTGTAGCCACACACTGGCATACTAACGTATGACCCGTGATGACGTATGCGCCCGCCAGATTGCGTGAAATATACAATGCGTGGCCATTATTAATGGCAGTAGACGTTAATAGACGTAAACATCAAATTTCGCGATTTCTTTAAATATGTTCTACTTATTTTAACATTACGCCGTCTTGAATATGAACAAGGTAAGCTGTGCTGAACCCGTTAATGCAACTTTTGTTGGTCTAGGACGTTTCGTTCACAAACGTAAACAAACTCTCAGGAACAGTCATCTCGCAAATTTGTTCAATTTTTTAAAATATGTTGTACTTATTTTAAAGCTATGCCCACAGTATATTCGTGTTCTACGTATACAACCTTTTGGAGTTTTTTTTTTTACAGAAAAGCCCCTAAACTTAATAATTACCCTTTAGACAAGATGTTAGCCTCCCCGTCAACATTACGCCCGAAGACGAAGCCATAACTCGCGAATCGCGACATGGCACCCTGTTGCCTAATACAGTGAGAGGGTTGATTTGCGGTCCATCCAGGTGCGGGAAAACGTGCATCTTGCTAAGTTTACTGGAAGAAACTGATAGTCTTTGGTTCGAGAATGTATACCTATTTTCCAAATGTTAATTACCTTCCACGTCACTACTTTATACACAACAGCTCCTCCGTGTTGCTACTTTTGCATAAGCTAACATTGTAGCATACCACCGAAAAAATATACAAATACCATTACTCTGAAGTACTTTGTATCAGTCTCATGGAGATCTTTAGACAGTAATTATTAAGTTTAGGGGCTTTTCTGAAGATAAAACCCCAAAAAGTGGTATATTTCCACTCTACTAATCACGTTAGGTGGTGCTCCGTTCGTGATTTAAAACAAAGAAAGCAAGCAAGACTACGTTTCTGCGTTATATTACCCTATTAACGAGTGCTTCTGTGTATATATTCGGCTGTAAACGTGTGTTTCAGTGCGTTATATGCGCGTATGTGGCGCATCGTGGAAGATTGTAATTTCATCGAGTCAATTGTGGTTGAATTGGCCGTTGACAGAGGTGTGTAGCACCTGCCTACATTGGTCAGGAAATTGATATTATTTTGGTGTGTTTTACGGCTCCTTTAAATCCCTAAAATCCTAAATTCGTAGTTTAGTGTGAAACCCAAAAATCCTAACAAGTAGCTTAACGTGCAAATGTAGTTATATTACGTAATTCATAAAAGGTTTTTCTGGACGTTTTTACCCCACAATTTCACATTCNTAACGTGCAAATGTAGTTATATTACGTAATTCATAAAAGGTTTTTCTGGACGTTTTTACCCCACAATTTCACATTCATTCTCAACTAACCTAGGATTATTGGTAGGTAACGCAGAACACGACTATAGTAGCGTCATTAACGTATGCCTAATTNTTTCTCAACTAACCTAGGATTATTGGTAGGTAACGCAGAACACGACTATAGTAGCGTCATTAACGTATGCCTAATTGTATAATATGTGCCTACCTAACCTAACAGTACCTTACCCCACGATGGGTGTATCACTATTTTACATTTTTAAACTTACCTAAGATTGTAGCAGTTTTAACTAACCTAGGATTGCCGTTATTTAAAATAACGTAGGATTATAGGGTTCCTATCTATNTAAGATTGTAGCAGTTTTAACTAACCTAGGATTGCCGTTATTTAAAATAACGTAGGATTATAGGGTTCCTATCTATTCTGTGATTGTAGGGTGTTGATCGGAGATTTGATTAATGTTGTATAATCTTATATTACTTTACAACCTTACAATCCTAGGTTAGTTTACAACCCTACAATCCTAGGTTAGTTTAAAAACGTAAAATAGTGATTCACCCATCATGGAGTTAGGTTCTGTTCTGTAAGGTGGGCACATATGAAGAAATAAGTCGTACGTTAATGCCCCTAGTATATTCGTGTTCTACGTGATTAGCACGTCCATTCCACAGCATCAGCACTTCCACATAACTCAGCTCGCGAGTTGTACGTTAAAATATTTATAGGTAACCAGCGGTTTCCATATTTGATATACACCACTCACACCGCACCCTGCAGGTAACAGTTACATAACAAACTTTACTTTAAAAAGTTTATGATTGCATNATATACACCACTCACACCGCACCCTGCAGGTAACAGTTACATAACAAACTTTACTTTAAAAAGTTTATGATTGCATGAAAAAAAATTACGATTGCTAATAGAAGGCCTTCAAAATCAAAGATTTGTAATTTATAATGTATGAAAAAAAATTCAAATCAGTTTTACGATTGAAAAGAATTTGGAAAAAAAAATCATATTCCAATGTTTGCAACTAAAAAAAATAAATTAATTTTTAAAATGTACCTACTCAACTAACAATTTCTATGAATAAATTAATATATGTAAGAGTTTCCATCATAAAATAGAGACGTTTCATTTGTAAAATCAAAAATTTGTAAATTATAATGTAAGTAAAATTCATAACAGTATGCAGATTGGCAGGAAGAAAAAAATAGGAAGACCTGGAGAAGGCACGGAAACTTCGTTGAGTCGCGCACGTTCATCATATGATGTAATCACGTGTTTATTTACGTATGTAGTTTGGAAGACATGAAGTGCGACTCCATAACAACAAATGGAAACCTACCGGTGTGTTCGCTGCAATGAACCACCCATACCATGTGTCATTGCACAAAGAGCTACACTGCAATGACTTTCAACAGCGAGTGGAATATTGCCAGTGGGTCTTACAACAAGGCCAAGAGTTTATGGGGAGGGTATTGTCATCGATAAAGAAACGTTTACATACTATGGAAACGTCAATCTACACAACATTCATTACTGCTCACCGGGAAATCNGTCATCGATAAAGAAACGTTTACATACTATGGAAACGTCAATCTACACAACATTCATTACTGCTCACCGGGAAATCCACACTGGTTTCGTCAGTGGAGCATCAATGTATGATGTGGTATCGTCGGACAACAAATTATCGGCCCCTATTTCATTGAAGGGCCACTGAATGAGCGAAAGTACAAGCGTTTCTTCGGTCATACCTTGCCTGCTTTGTTGGAAGATGTCGCGCTGAATACACGTCAAGTTATGCTGTATCAGCACGATGGGTGTCCTGCTCATAATGCCTTAATTGCAAGAAATAAACTACAGCGTCTATTTGCAAATCGATGGGCGGAGAGAGGTAGTCTTGTTCAGCGTTATTGGCCATTTCATGCAGTGAAGTAAGTATGGAGCAGCGTTGGAATGCAAGGCGGGGGAAACGGGAGATCTTTGTGAAAACCCGCTAGCCAGCGGCATCGTCTGGCACGATTCCCACGTGCGAAAAACCGGGAGCGACCCCGCCGGGAATCGAACTTGGTTCGCCTAGGTGGGAGGCGAGTAGTAGTGTGACCACTACACCACCGCGGCCCCGACGTAAGATTACTTACGTCCTGTAATCAATATAGAATATTATAGCTAAGTTGGTATTCCTGCCTGCTTTATTTTTATAATGACCAAGTAANGTATTGTTTTCCGGTTCTTACGAGTGTGTGTTTTTTTGAATTACATATGGTTTTGATGGAGCAGTGAACAATTTTGTTTGTACGGAAATAACATTAAAATTATTATAACTTCGAAAGTTTTAACTTCAATGAAAGAACAATACGCCATACATACGTCGTTGTTCATACTTCGAACAGGCGCAGCAATAAACACACACACCCACTTTCACCTAAGTTAACTTTACAGTCGTTGGATTTACAATATCGGCCAAATAAACAAATACTATTTTCACGCTACAAAAGAGTTGAAAGTGCGGTTTTTTTTAGACCTCATGCATTTCAAAAATTCTAGTAATGGTTTACAAATGCATTATTTTCAAAACGTGCGACCTTTTGAACACATGTTTTTCTATGGAAATGCTTTCACGATTACCTCTCTAAAATCACGTTTAACCGAGCTGATATGACGTAATTTATTTGCAGAATTACACAGTAAAACCAACACTTCGCCCGTTTCCTGAAACCAGCAAACTTCAACTTCGAGACGTAAGTTATATTTGTGTCGTAACATGGCGGACGCTGGTTAGAAAATTGCGGAGCGAGCCGTTTTACGAAGCGGTAAACACGTGCCGATAATAATACATTTCACTCAGGAAAACACTCTACACCCAACTATTCTTAATGAGAGTAAATACAAAACAATTAGGCCTGACTACCGATAACATGTTCTGACAACACCAACAACGCACTCGCATAGAAATAAAGAGCAAATGCACAATGGCGTTCACCCGGCTAGAAACATTTCACTTTTTCGCAAGTGTCCGCATGCTCCGTCATTATTGCTAAACGTGTTTTTAAAACCAGTACACTAAAGGCCAAAAAATTGCATATTGATTTAAAAACATAATTTAAATCATAAATGTTGCAAGTAGGAATTAAATTTTTAAATGACAAATTTTAGTTCTAAGTGCTATTTACCTCCATAGTCATCATCAAAATAGCCAAAATAACAACATACATCCCGCAGCAATTCATCAGCTGATACAATACTTTGCAAACGAGAGCTGTTTACATACTATGTAGATTGCTCACACTGTCTGTCCCACTTACATGAAATTGACAATATCCAGCGCACTCGCCTGATCTAACGGTCAGATTTCTTTCTCTGGGGACATATCAAAGGTGTAGTGTACCTGCAGGTTCCAACGACACCGGAAGACATGAAAGACCGTATTGTAGCTGCATGTGCTTCCATACCTCCAGTCACACTGGCAGACGTACGTCGATCAGTGATGGCATGAGAAGCGGAGTGTCTCATTGCAAATTGTCGTTGTTTTGAACATATTCATTAAAGCACACATTGTGAGAAATGTCACTACATACTTGCATTGATTTAGTTTTGTCAGAAGGTACACTTTATGTTTACTTTGTAATTACACAGAGGTGACAAAAGTCATGGGATAGCAATATGCAAATATACAGATGGCAGTAGTATCGCGTACAAAATGTAGAAATGGGCAGTGCATTGGTTGGGCNCGACGGGAATTAACAGACTTTGAACGCGGAATGGTAGTTGGAGCTAGACGCATGGGACATTCCATTTCAGAAATGGCTAGGGAATTCAACATTCCGAGAACCACAGTGTCAAGAGTGTGCCGAGAATACCTAATTTTAGGCATAACCTCCCACCATGGACAACGCATTGGCCGACCGCCTGCACTTAATGACCGAGACCAACGACGTGTGCGCAGAATGGTCAGTGTTAACAGACAAGCAACACTACGTGAAATAACCGCAGGAATCAATGTGGGACGTACGACGGACGTGTCCGTTAGAACAGTGCGGCGAACTTTGGCTGTACTGGGCTATGCCAGCAGAAGACCGACTCGAGTGCCTTTACTAACAGCACGACATCGCCTGCAGCGCCTCTCCTGGGCTCGTGACCATATCGGCTGGACCCTAGACGACTGGAAAACCGTGGCTTGGTCAGATGAGTTCGATTTGAGTTGGTAAGAGCTGATGGTAGGGTTGAGTGTGGCGCATACCCCACGAATCCATGGACCCAAGTTGTCAACAAGGAACTGTGCAAGTTGGAGGTGGCTCCATAATGGTGTGGGCTGTTTTTACATGGAATGGACTGGGTCCTCTGGTCCAACTGAACCGATCATTGACTGGAAAGGGTTATTTTCAGCTACTTGGAGACCACTGACTGCCATTCATGGACTTTATGTACCCAAACAACGATGGAATTTTTAGGATGACAATGCGCCATGTTACCGGGCCACAACTGTTCGCGATTGGTTTGAAGAACATTCTGGACAATTCCAGCGAATGATTTGGCCACCAAGATCGCCCGACATGAATCCCATCGAACATTTATGGGACATAATCGAGAAGTCAGTTCGTGCACAAACTCCGGCACCGGCAACACTTTCGCAATTATGGACGTCTATAGAGGCAGCATGGCTCAATATTTCTGCCGGGGACTTCCAACGACTTTTTGAGTCCATGCCACATCGAGTTGCTGCACTTCGTCGGGCAAAAGGAGGTCCGACACGATATTAGGAGGTATCCCATGACTTTTGTCGCCTCAGTGTAATGTGTACAGTGGAGACATGTGACTCCACACCGCCAGGATTTTCGTTGTTTTGTAGAAGAATGATGTTTATTTGCACATATTATGTACAGTTCTTCAATGTAATCTACACATCATGTGCAACATTTCCACGTATAAAATATTACTGTAATATTATGTGTACAAAGGATGTCGACATTCATATCTTGCAGGTAACGTTTACTTACTTACGTATACAAAAACTTAACTACGTCAAATTACGCCCGTTTCGATGTACTATAACACATATGCGTCATATTTGTTTAGTAAAATATCGGTTACGGTGTCATCGGAGGTAAAGAAGTTAAGTGGACCAGCCTGTATACCTATATACATTCCACTTCAAAATAAAACTTGGAAATTCTATTATTAGTCTCTTGGAAAGGTATCTGAGCTCATTAAAAATTATCCGTTTCCAAACATCATGTATGACTCTCATAGGTATTGTATTTTTGTTATCTCGTTTTTATATCGCTGCATTGTTATCACCTTTAGTGGTGATCCGTCGTTGTAAATTATATTTTATTTTCTACAGGCCTTGTGTAATCTAACTTGAAGCTTGATTAGTCCCTAATATAATGTTTATATCAGTGAACTAAATAGTCTGCATTATGGATATATTTTATATAATTATATTTTATAATGTTAGTCTCGATCAGTTTCTTGTATCTCATGTTGGTCACGTTTAACATAATTATACCGAGCATCACACTACCATAAAACACAGATAATAAAAATAAAATGCACATTAAGGTCAAGAATGTTGCTATTATCAAAGCAACAACCAGGGCTGGGCTGTATTTCAAATACTTGCAATATTTTATTATTTTGTATTTAAAATACTTTTTTATATGTATTTTCAGTTCTAAAATAAAATACAAATACAAAATATTTTCGAGGACGAAACAAATCACTCATCTTATCTGTTGTAAAAAAAAACATCATTTATGATGTGCTGCATGCCCATTATATCTTCTTAGTCAATTGCAGCCTGATTTATCCATGCCTTATAATGTGGAATTCATTCTATGATTCCTTAGTACACTTAATGAAACATAAAAATAAGTTACCTGAAGCTATTAAAAAATTATATATGACCTGTCAGTTCAAGGAAGCTGAAAATAAAATATTTGTAGGAGTATGTTGAAGTGATGAGAGAATTGCTGAGGTACTGGACTTTCTACAGTCCGAAAATAATTTTTTAATTTTCAATTGCTTCCAAAATTATTTTCATTAAAATACAAGCTTCAGATTCTTTTACAGAAAAATCACGTTACTGTGCTCAGATACTGCAAACATAAGGATTGATCACTTTTACACTTCTGCTGAAATTTATGATTGTCTTTTGAGAAAACCAATTGTTCAAAACTGTTATCTGACAGTGATGCTCTTCTAGGATTGAGGATGAAACCAACTAAGGTAAAAAGTCTTTCAACAGTTACTGAAGAACATGGACTAGTGTTATAATGTATGAAAAGCTCCTTCACTATTTGATAATGATTGAGACTATACATGGATGTTAACTTATTATTAAAGTATGTTACGATTTCCAACTTAGTGTTGGAATGCTTTTCAACTTCACTATTTCGGCTAGAAAAGTTGCATAAATATTCCACTAGATTATTACCTTCATTCTTCAAGGAAATATTTATATCAATTTGACTGGACGCCATCTGTTCTTGTTCAGCAACAAGTATGCATAAGTTCTGCATTATTTTCCTCTCTTGGTCGTTTAAGTCTTTAGGAAGTCATCTCATTTTGAAGATAAGATGAAAACATGAAGATAAGATGAAGACATGAGGTTAAAAAGCTTCATTTACTGCTGGAGATAAAATCAAAATATTTCACTGAATCTTACAATTAATGCTTTTGATAAGCCTTGCACTTCCGCGGGTAACTGACGTTCGCGATAATTACGTGGAACTGAAACCAATGTACATTGAGCGCGCACGTGCGGAGCCAAATTATCTATAATGGCACTAGTTAGTTCACGTTCTGTCATTTGTAAACACAATGCGTCATGGAATGTGCATATAGAATCCATAAATTCATACATCGGCTCGCCCGGTCTTTGGTATCTATAAATGTAATCATGTTCGCAATTACGCTTGATGCACAGGGGAAACAAAGCCTCTATCACCCTATGCGTGAAGCCTGCAAAGGTGCCACCTTCCAATGACATGATTTCTTCACGGAGTAATTGCTGTATGAACCCCGCACACTTAATTGCTATGGCTTTGAAAAGACCATCCTCGGAACTCGTGCATAAGCTAGCTATTTTGCTCACTGCGATACAAAAAATATAAAATACTGGTGGGCTGAAGGATGTCAAAGGAAGTTTTGCAATGCTACTAGGAAAAGTTTATCAACTTTGAGTTGACCGTTGGTGACACTCACCAGGACCATGTGCTGAGAGGTTTGTGCCATCGAACCTTGCTGATGCTACAATTCCACCGCAGCTCGGCGCAGCTCAGCCACGGTCATCAAGTTATCGGCGCTTCAAACTCGAGGTCCCGTAGTAGATCCAAAAGTTCTTCTTTCTTTCTTGAGGATGTAGATAAACCCGACCTTAGTAATTTCATGCAACATATATGACAAAGCAGATATGAGAAAAAATATAGCAGAGTTGCGCAGAAATGATTTGTGCCGTAGCACAAATAACATTAACACAGATCGGTTTAAAAACTCTGTATTTTAAATAAATAAGTACGTAAACTCTGCAAGGCACCCTTGAGGAATCATTCAAATAAAGTATCACAAAGAAAAAAAAAATTAAATTATGCAATATCATTATAATCAAATTCCCTCTTGATCGCAAAGAAACTTGATGAATTGATCACAAAAATTAATGAATTTATAAAATTGAAATACGACTTGCAAAGACAAGACATGGAAAATTACTCTATACCAATCTTTAAATAACTATTAATACAATTATGAGAAAAAAACTTGACTAGATTCCATTTCATCACCAACTGGAAAGGAGGGCAGCAATTTAAGCCCGGTAAAGCCTCCGTTTCTTAACAATGCACACATTAAAATTACTATTTAAAAAATTATTATTTCGGTGGAGGCAGTTAAACGACCCAACAAAGCTCCAACAGAGTAAAACTGCTGCAAACTAGTCACATTTAAGAACATACGAAAAACAGCCCAATACGAGAGTCGTGGACACCACAAATAATTAAAAAGGATTAGATCTCGGGCGGCAAACAAAACAATACACGGCATGTTAAAATAAGGAGACACAGTAACACTAAGTTTTAGTTTAACCGAAACAGAATTTTGACCGGCAACAGAAACCACTATTTGGGAAAAACTAGCATGACTGCTCACCTATGCCACACAAAACACTAAAACATTTAAAAAGAGCCTAACAAACACACAGGAAACGTTATCCACGACTCACCGTTAACTACGCCACAATGCTCGGCGGCTCAGGCAACAAGTCTAATTCACGTGAGCCACATCGCGGCATCTACGTCCAGGACAAGTGCGGCAGGTAAACCATTTCTATGTTCTCTTGCAGGCGACGGCAGGGCTTAGAATAGGAAGAGTCCCAGCCCTGCAGCGGCTTAAATAAACTATCAGAACTGAATAAAAAAAATTA
>NQII01002023.1:0-34550 GCA_002778355.1 Clitarchus hookeri | reverse complement strand
GGGGGGGGGGGGTGTTTTGTGAATACCAGGTAAACTGTGAAGTACAGATCATATAGATTATCACTACAAATACTAAAGGTCACAAAACATAAAAAAAAAAATGGCTCCAGGAAGTTTAAGCAAATCTGCACCACTCTTCTTCCCAGAGTGCAAATAAGAGCCACGCCAATTTACCTGTTTCGTACATAGCTGGTAAAAATGCACAAAGCAGGTAAATGGCGCCGCCCTTTACACTCACTAGTGCACCGAGAAGTAGAGCGGTGCAGACGTGTGTGAATTCACTTTTATGGAGCTCGTTAATAGGACCGAGTCCGAACAGTTGCAAACCATGAATAAGTGACATAAAAATTCATCACTGGAATCAACATTAGCAACAAAAACACCGAAGAACTCATCTCGCGACAGGAAGCAGCATGAACATGTGCAATGTTATGCAGAGAAAATAGTACATTCGACCCATGTATTCTTTCCATTGAAACAGTGAAGTAACCAACCATGTGTCAATGTACAAGTAAATTTCTAACCATGTGCCTTTCCTATATATAAAAAAAAACAACTTAACACTAAATCTTTTTGTATTCCTTGCTACCAGTATGTGTCCTGACGAACTATTGCTACTATGGCCACTTGTTAGTTACAATTACTTTTAACACTGTGATATACTAAATACTCGAAAAAACGAGACCAAACATTACTACTCAGCATTCAGACACGTCCACAGAATACCCTGAAATCTAATTATTGTCAACTGCTGACATTCTCAAACTTCCATATACCACTGAGATGTAAATAACACGACAGCTGCCTGTACCATTGGGCCCCAATGTGGAGAATTCTATAGCTCTCTTCTCTGAGAAACTGGAAAAGAGTAAAATGCCCGTTTCACTCCTGCTTTAGAGCTGGGCTAAGACTTTCTGCATGATTTAAAAACCTGTTCTATAAAGCCACAAGCCATTCTCTCCCTTTTAGAAGACAAGGGCAGATCCAGTGGCATGGTCATTACATTCCATGCGCATATGATCCACTTTATTTGGCTGTGCACATTTGCTTGTATTTCACTCATCAGAGCTAATGTTGAACACATGTTGGTATGTAACAAGATATAGCTCTTGGTATTGAATTATAAAAAACGATGGTTAAGATGTCCAGTTGAAAAGTTATTAGAATCACATGTCTTTAATATTACCTACACGACTAACCAAAAAATGCCATTCCCAATTTTACCACTTAAATTAAAATTATTTCATCGGAATTTTAAATAAAATCTGTCAGTTATGTAGTGATACAATCAAAAGTATGATAAACCTGTACATTTGGTCACGCACATCTGCATGTATGATACACCCAGGGAAGTGACAGCGTGAAATAGGAACCTGAAAGATACCTGTTATTTGTTAACAGGATGAAAAAGAAGCAGTAAACTGTATCAGTTGGGATAATGGCAGTACCCCAGAAAATCCTACTCGTAGCAACATTCACCATGTTGCCAACAGCTAATCGTGAACTAAATCCCTCGTGTAGCAAACCTGCAATGATACATGCATGTTCCATGTGATATTATAAGAACTTTGTATTAACACCTGCAAAAATGAGTATGTGACACATTTTTGTAATACAGACTAGAAGTGCTAATTTTCCAATAAAAATTTTGCGCGATTAAAAAAAACATTTCCCCCCATTTTTTTGGAAACTAGAAAATTTTCGAAAAATTGAATCTTAATTAAGTTAGGGCAGTTCTTTTAACATACAAACTTTATGTCCAGTTCCTTGTGTATGTTTTTTTAATACTTTTTAAAATGTGAATTTTTTTTACACATATAAAACTAGCGAGCCGGTCCGGCTTCGCCCGGGTACAATAGAGTTTTACAGTGATACACCAATAAATAAATTGGGAAAAGATAATTCATTATTTATGTGAAAACAGAATTATAAAATTATACTATATTTGAGTAGGTTTTTAACTGATTACGGCAACCTAAAAGGAAGGAAATATTTTTTACCCGATAGCCAAGAAGTTAGGGTATTGTTTTTGGAGTGTATCTGTGCAACTATCGCGTAGTTAGCACATTTCCGCTTTCCAGCGTCGATGAATGAAAATCAAAACTTGAGTTTCATCAAGTTGTAGCTTTAGAAATAAGTGTACCTAGGTACTACTTTTTGCGCTTGGCTGAAGGGTCTTAATCGATCACCAAAGTTAAGCAACGTTCCCAGCGGCACACATTTGGATGGGCGACCGTTTAGTGGCGTAACATCTGAGCGCTTCCGGGCTTCGGAGGGCACGTTAAATGTTCGGTCCCGGTTGTTATCGATTTATAGCAGTCGTTAAGCCATTTCAGAGGTTCTTGGGCGGCCTGATAAACTCTGACACCAGAGGATAAAAATATTTCGGTCACGTTCCCAGCCGTTGCAAAATTAAGTTTTGTTGTTTTTTCCACAGGAACCGTACAATTTTCCGGGATAAAAATTATCCTATTCCAAGACCAAGACCTAAAGTTTCTAAATACCAAATTTCATCAAAATCCGTTCAGCCATTATGGAGCTGAGTGGTAACAAACACACACACACACAGACAGACTTTCGCATTTATAATATTAGTATGATGTTCGTAGAAATGCTTGTTTATTGATACTGTTGAAATTCTCCCAAATATTACTTTTTTCTTAAATTTTTATAACTTGCCAGATTTCTTTATTTGTTGTACAGTTCTGCTTGGCAGCAACTAGATGTAAGATAACTGTAATACGAGTGTCTGCAAGCTGACACAATATCAAAATACACTAATCTCTCGAATTCACATTACTCCGAACAGGGACAGAACTGTGATAGAGGGATCCTCCAACTAGAACAACAAATACCATATAATGTGCAAATTTCGAATACGGAATTATGCTAATCAATGACAATTCGCTAACTATTGTTGTTTTTTCAGCCGCTATCTTGTTAGTATAGTTGGCTTAGAAATCCAGAATAACCGTTTTCCCTGCATTTAATTTGGTTTGCTTGTTGCTACAAATCTGGAATTTTTTATATTCCAAATGTTATGATGAAATTGTTCAATATCTGCCTTGTTTATGTTGTCGGCAGGCAGTGCGATAGCAGGGCGTGCAGCAGTACTAACTATGCCACCGTGGGTCATTTGACACAGTGTCGCGCCACTAGTCGCGCAATTAAACCACGCAGCGCTGCTGCTAGCACGAGCCAGCTGTGGGCCTGCGTCGCCCAACAGCAACAGTCGCTCCTACAATTTGAATCAACCAAGTGCCACGGGCATCGCCGCTTAGCAGCGCAGCTCATTTGTCATGTGTGAGAAGGACCTAAGATTGGTGTCTGCCTTGGTGAATGATGATTCACCCATACATGGTAGTTTTTACCATCCATACTGGAAAAAAAAAAACAGTATGAAAATGTATAAAAACATATTTATATTCAATTTTTATATTGTTTTTTTTAATTGTTCTTACTTATGGAATAATGTTAAACTGTTCACAAATAGTTGTCCGTGCCGTTAAATATAGATTTAGGTCTGTCATAAACGGTTCTTAAATTGTAAGTTATGTTCCATATTATTCAAGTTTTCGTAATATACCGTTCAGCCATTATCAACTTGAAACAAAAATGTATGGAAAANCTATGTTCCATATTATTCAAGTTTTCGTAATATACCGTTCAGCCATTATCAACTTGAAACAAAAATGTATGGAAAAAAGTAACATACTGACCACAGCCTGTTCTGAAGAAAGTATTATTACACAATAATGTCCTATGCTCACCTATGCCTTCCTGGGCAGTTCTACAAACATACTGTTTCCGGTACATAATGCTTTTATACTGTCAAGCAATTTCGTTATCTGGCATAAACAACATCAATACAACTGATGCTTACTGTATAAAGTGGTATACTTTATTAAAGTGTTTTTGTGCGGTTGGAATCAAAAACAGGTTTGGTGTGTAAGGCAGAATATTTTAAATGTACTTGTATTTAACATGATCCAGGTAATGATTAATGAGTTTTGGTTGTCTTCAAACACAACAGTGATGACTACCTTCAAATGTAATTTTGAAAATATACAGACCTATCTTATAACATCTCCATTTTGTATGTTATGGAGTGAAGAAATTTGGGCGACTCTTAACTTTGATGTCTTGAGAGCCAATGTATGTCATGATTCAAGATTTGCATATAATGTCATTTTATGAACTGAATCACATTAGCTCAGAATCTAAATTTTGGTTAAAATTGTTAGTGTGAGACCGGCACTTTTATGTATGCTCTAAATGAGTAGCACAGATTCGAAACGGGTCTTGTCCAACCAAACATGAACTGAGATAAATGACAAAATGTTATATTTTATTTTCAAGTACTATTGCAATGGTAGCAGTAGGTTATATGTATCGAATAGGTGAACGGGACCGATTTGTATACTGTCTTAGAAATCATACATTAATGTAAAAGCCGTAAAATGATAACGTTTGGAGAAGAACCACTTTGCAACAGTTATCTGTACAAGATTAGTTTTGCAACTGAACATGTTGGACAAGCTTTATTTTGAAACCGATCTATTCAAAACGCTAGGGCTTGGTATATCGTTGTGAGAATAATAATTACATAGAAAAACGTGACAACAGAGTAAACAAACATTTTGTTTTTCATGAAGTATACACATCACACCAAACATAATGTGAAAATTGTGCCAAATTGGAATTGAAGTACAACTGTAACATTGAAAACACTGTCTTATTGAAAAAACTTTTAATATAATTACCAAATT
This sequence comes from Clitarchus hookeri, assembly GCA_002778355.1. Lineage (NCBI taxonomy): Eukaryota > Metazoa > Arthropoda > Insecta > Phasmatodea > Phasmatidae > Clitarchus > Clitarchus hookeri. The sequence continues at coordinate 29,781 of NQII01002023.1, read as the reverse complement.
TGTAACTGTTTTAAATACAGTTATATTTATCTTGTAGACTCCATATTCCACATCACTCATGGGTTCATCATAGTCTTCACTTACATCACTCATTCCATCTTTAGGTGTTAGTGCATCTTTATAAAATTTCAGATTGGCGTTGTGGCCCATGGTGCGATACAAGCAGTTTCCTCAACATCTTTAGCTTTTGGGGGTNCACTGTGGCCCATGGTGCGTTACAAGCAGTTTCCTCAACATCTTTAGCTTTTGGGGGTGTTGGTAGTAGGCCCATGGATAACACTCGATGTTTAATTTGCGCGACAGTTTTTCCCCCTTTTTACAACTGTCTTACCTACCTCTACATGAGTATAATAGTATGTTTCTCCTCGTACGGTTGTATTACGAATATTTTTGTAGGTGAAAACTTAAAATGCCATGACCGTGGTGGTGTAACTACTTCCAGTACTGATTTTTTCCATCATGCAATACAATTTCTTCACTTGGTCTAATGACTGTACCACATTTGGAAAATATCTCAAAATATTCTTCTGGTTGTCTCCTTTCTTCTGGCAGTTTTTTCGATGCGGCCGAATACTCTGTCAGGCGGCATGAAAGAATGGCCGGGAACAGGAAAAAGTAAACGTACTTGTGTGGTGTGTTTAGGTGCTTCTACAAGAAGCCACTTACATACCATTCCGATCATGGTTGAATTTTTGTTTTGTCCCCCACATCCATCGGCAAATAGTCAGACAGTGTTATGTTGTTGTTGAAACTCTGTATTATTCCAGCCATGATGGACACAAGACACAATTGCATTCGATCCCTTTTTACTATCTAATTCAGTCCATATATAGACAAATGTATTATCTTCGCTTTGATGGGATTCAGATGTGCCTTTACACATTGTGAAATTATAGACATACAACTATCTACTGTAATAACAGGACTGGTCTGGTATCTTTGGTAGAACTATGTTCTTCTCACAATCAAAATAATAGATCATATATGTATCGGCCTCAGTTCTAAGTAAATTAAAGAATGCCTTGGCTCTCAGTTTATGAATTCGTAAAGCACTCATGTGTTGACCTTAAGTTCTAGGGTCATCTGCTACTTTAATCACCTCCCTTAGCTATATGCTGCATGAACACTGGTCAGTCGCGGGGCTGCCGAAGCTTACAGTATAGTCTTGTACAAAAACGCACCTAAACTAGTCATTTCACCCTTAAATGAACATCAACTTGAGTATTGTGTGCTCTCCACAGATGTCTGACACTGAAGTCGCTACTCATGTATTGCTGTTTAGATTTGTCGCAACAATAGTGTGAGACTATGGGTGTAAGCTGTTAAATATATTGTTTTACACTTTGTCTTCTTGCAGCATATTGCTATGCACGTCGATCACCCCCCCTCCTCCCTCTTATTTCTCTTGGTGAAGACCCAATGTCGTTTATATGTTTTTTGAACAGCCTCTGAACACGCGATTTGGAGACATTAAATATGTTAAAGAATGTTTTTTGACATGCCTGCACAAGGCGTACTCCTGAAGCTTTACGATATCGAGGAATGTAATATATTTCTGTGACTCCCTTCCTGGACCCATGCTGTGTTCGAGACCTTTTAGGACATGTTATTGTAACATAGCGTAAATTATACATATCTTGTTCCATCTTTGATGTCCTCAGTTTTTGCCAGGTCATATAACTTGCTGTGAAATCTTCTTACATCTTGCATGTTCACATCCGAACACTGGAATGGATGTTTGGCAATGTGTCTGTAGGTGGGCATTGTTGGAAGACAGTTTGAAGAATACCTGTAACAATAATTACAATCACTGGTGTAGACTGCATCATATGTCTCTTTTCTAAACTGTACTTTAAATACTCGGAACATTATTTGTAACATTTTCCCACTATGTTAACATCATTTACCTCTTGACTTTGGTTAGGGTACACTTCCTTTTCGCAGGATCTCTCTGCTTCCTTCGTCCTCGGCCAGGCTTAACTGGCACTGTATTGTTATTTTGTAGAACGTTGTGTTCAGGATCCATTATTTCACATCTAAAAATATTCCAACAAACTAAAAAAAATCTCTAAATAATTTGTGTGGAGCAACAATGTAACAGAGCAGCAGGAACAAATAACATACAAATATAAAAGTATTATGAACATACTTCTTTTCGAAGAGAAGATTGTAGTGTATTATTATTTGTTGTCTTTACACCAAAGAATAAGAGTCGTACAGCATTAGCAATCGCATTCTTATTGTTTTGAATAAGGTTCTGTTTGGTTCAGTATACTTCATTAACCCATACTGCGTGTGGTGGACGAGGCCTCTTTTGCAATAGTTTATCCAAAAGGACAAGATTCATTTTGACACAGCACAAGCAAAGGACAAGAATCGTTTTGTTTCAGCTCGTGGATTTCAAACACTATAAATAACAGGACAAGAATTGATTTGCAAAATTATACGTATTCCATCTTCTAGTGTGTTCTAAGCTCTATTTAATTAATAATGTATATCTTTAATTTTTGGGGGACAAGGCCCGTTTTGAATCTGTGCTACTAAAATGACATTGGCATATCAGCTCTTGATTAAAAAAATATGTAGTCCTGTAAAGATCTTTTTTTGGTTCCGTTTATTATTTTATGAAACTACTTATATGCCGTTGATTCAACTGTTGCAAATTGTTGGGAAATATCCGTCCTGTTCCATTCATTTGCAAAAAATTTGGTGTTTGGTAAAAAAAAGTGAATTTCAAAGCTGGTTGGCATAATTTGCAGTTGAGAAATAGAACTACAAGAGCTATTTCACTTTCCACAATGCCTACTGGAAACCATTTTCCATAATCACTATCGCTGCAGGAAGAAGTTGGGGCTTAGGAATTTTTGCCGAAGTAAGCGTAGTTTTGCCAGGGGTGAGGCGGGACTTAGAATTTTCTTTCTGGAACCGTGGATTTAGGTTTTGGCGAAGATATACTCTGGGACTATAATATATTCCTGCTTGATTGTGGACTTGGAAGAAAGGTGGGACTTAGAGATTCGTTCCCTAGACAGTATGTTGGAAATAGTCGATACTGCTCCGAAGGTGGGGGAAGGGGCTACGTTGTATGGTAAGTGGAAAACCTACTCGGGGGCTCGCTGGAAAGTCTAGAGGAAGAAGTGTGGTAACGGTATTCCCAGAGTAGAAAGGAAGAGGATCCTGTGTGGTGTGTGGATGACTGATGCAGTCATTATCGTACATTGCATGCTGTGGGGAAAGTATCCCCATCTTTGCTCTGACTGGCGTATTGTGGACAAACAATACCTGCACCTTCGGTTGTTAGGTGAGGGGAATACCCTCGGCTTATTGTGTAATGGGAATGTACGGGATGTATGCAAGGGAGCAATGTCTACACCTATGTTGCTAGGTGAGAGGAATACTCTCACTTCAATGCTTGAGTGCACTGATGGATTTTTCTGTAGAGAATGGAAGGAAAGAGTAGAATTTTTATTGGGTTTATTGATTACATTTTGTGTTGATGGGAGAGCCTCATGTCTAAAGTCAAGGGCCTTGGCAGGCGATGTACATTGGAATGTTATATAGTAATAAGTGAAGAGTGTTGGTTGTATTTGTGTTTTGGCGAATGATCAAATGTAGGTCGCTTGTAACTATGTATTGTACAACAAACTAAGAGTGGCATCGTAAAAAAAAAAAAAAAAAAAAAAAGGCCTATTGTAATTCAGTAACAGTAATATTACTTACCAATATCAGAAGTTTTAACCACAAGCTGTTCCAATTATGCTCAACTGAAGGGTATACATACAGTACAAATTGAGTAAAACACACTAAATTATCACACAACCCACACACTTATTTACGTATTGATTGAAGAAAAACAATATTGAAAAATTACGATTTGGCCTACAATACTGAATAAAGTTTTTATNCGTGTATTCATTCGGGATAAACACGATTGTTTACGTTAAATCGGAATACTATTACGCAAAAATCATTACATTATACAAGTATAATCTTGTTTTAATAGTCACATAAAAATTCTTACAGTTAAAGAAATATAAAACACAAAATTGCTAAAATTTCAACACTCGCTGTACATGTATTCTTATGGGAGAAACACGATTGTTTTGGGTAAGATTACTCCTAGCGCCGTTAGTTCGTACGCCCGTCGCAAGCTTCACTAAGCGTACGCAAAACGACAGCAAGTTGCCAGACCTAACTTTAGAACCGTGGTCACTGGTCTAACCATACGAAGAGATAGTGGCCATGTCGAGAAATTTCACTCTAATTATCCCGCGTTACGAATTGTTAAATGGAATAGTACGTGTTTTATGTAAGACAATGTATAGATAAATATATGTATGTGCACTTTAATGCATTAACTACCCACTTTAAATGCACAGTTTGTAAGAATAGTTGTAATTTCATCATACATTACTTTGGGCATAGCGTGTTTTTGTATTAGTCACGTTGCCTTCGTGAACACTCGTGAGGGAGGGGAAGAGAGTTGCAGTGCGGTGGTCGGTAAAACTCGACCACTGCCTAGGGCGTGAGGTCTCGAAACGATAGTGCGCTTGGAATAATTATCTGGGCATATTTTGCTCCCGATCGTTTCAAACGGCGTCTCCCGATCGGCAGGAGAGCTTACTGTCGACATCGAGACCTACCGATGGACTACCCGAGAAACTCAGAATAAATCCCAGAGCGAATTCCAGTTACTGCAGTGGTCTGCAATCATTGCGCACTGGCCGAGTGCCACGTGTTCCAATTTGTCCGCACTCGCACTTAGTGAAGTCGTTTTCTAGCTTCCAATTGTCGTTTACACTAGAAAAGTGCGCACTGAGTTTAATTTATGCTGTACTGTCTCCATAGTGAGAGCTGCATTTTGAGTTCAAATATGGCCGACAAATAAGCACTCGCGATAATTGCACTTTTATAGTTCTCAGAGCGCTCTGAGTTCGCATCCCGTGCAGTCAGTTGAATACGCAGTGANATAGTGCGCTTGGAATAATTATCTGGGCATATTTTGCTCCCGATCGTTTCAAACGGCGTCTCCCGATCGGCAGGAGCGCTTACTGTCGACATCGAGACCTACCGATGGACTACCCGAGAAACTCAGAATAAATCCCAGAGCGAATTCCAGTTACTGCAGTGGTCTGCAATCATTGCGCACTGGCCGAGTGCCACGTGTTCCAATTTGTCCGCACTTGCACTTAGTGAAGTCGTTTTCTAGCTTCCAATTGTCGTTTACACTAGAAAAGTGCGCACTGAGTTTAATTTATGCTGTACTGTCTCCATAGTGAGAGCTGCATTTTGAGTGCAAATATGGCCGACAAATAAGCACTCGCTGTGGGCAGGCACGCGATAATTGCACTTTTATAGTTCTCAGAGCGCTCTGAGTTCGCATCCCGTGCAGTCAGTTGAATACGCAGTGANTCGCGATAATTGCACTTTTATAGTTCTCAGAGCGCTCTGAGTTCGCATCCCGTGCAGTCAGTTGAATACGCAGTGAGACGACCAGAGACTCTGTGATGTCATCTGCGAGAGCGGGAGCATGAGACAACGCTCTCTGGACCAATTAAGACACGGAATTAATGTTTAAAAAAATTATTTCATGACCCAATTTTTGTTTGCTAATTGACGTATTTTAGTAAAGTGCGTTTTATGGTCTGCCAAATTCCAAATCACTATACTAGATACAAATTGCCAAACCACCGCTAACTTATGTTAGTTTTGTCGAATATAAACGTTTAATATGCATACGGTTGAAATCTTTGTAATTATATCACGTTGGTAGTAACTTTCACAAAGTATTTTTCTGTACATAAATTTGTAACAGTTGTATGTCTCATTTTATTGAGCTGATGTTAAGTGACCACAGGCGCCGACTTACGTAGATTATTGCGGGAAAGGTGGTCACGGGTCAGGTTGATTGTTTTGATATAACGCCAAATATATTACACGTCACGTGACGACTGGCGATGCAGTTGGTTTCCCCACAGGCGGGACAGCTTGCAATTTTCATAAAGAACGCGGCACCTTACACAACTTAAAAAACATCTTACACGGGAGCATTCAAAGTTTTAGCTTTCAGTTCGATACATAAAAATTACTGAACCCGAACTCATTAACTTTCTGTTATTTTCGAATGATTTTGTTTTGTTGTTAATTAATCTTCCTAATTTCATCAAGATTTTTCTCCGTTGGCTACAATGTCACTGTATACAAAACCGTATGTAATCAGTCCCATCCCAACATAATCTGGAAGAATGTATTGCCATAAACGACTGTTTAATGTTTCTTCACAGATAACCATGTCGTAGAATGCGGTGAGACAATCTGATTTGAAAGACCTCGGTAATATTGTTTGCATATTAGTAAAAAGAAACTAATTCCTTAGGCCTAGAATTTTTTATATACTCTATTTCTACAATAAAACGGAATAAAAAAAGCAATTTATTTTTCATTCCTGTATTCCTGTATTAATTAAAAAATTAATAGCTTTTTTATAGAAGTAAATTCATATTGTGATTTAAAAGGATACTATAATTTAAACAACGTAAGCAATATTTTTTTACAATGAAGTGCAACTGTTCATTTTAAACACATACCTAAGTAAAACTGATATTACTATTACAAAAACCAGTACTCGGCCATATTGCCTTTATTTTAATTAAAAACAAAATAGCAGTGTCTTAGTTCTTCTTTTAAATAATTTGTTGTTTAATACAGATGTTTGTCGTATTTATACTCTTCAGATTAATTCAACGGCTATTTCATCTAAGTTTACAGACGGTGTTAAATCTCGAAAGCAGTTCAAAATAGCCACTGAATTTAGTTTGCTTTGTCACATTGTTGATCCTTAGTAAGCATTGAGCCTTCTTAGACTAGAAAAGTTTATTTCAGCTGTACAAATCGATACTAGGATGGTCAGCAACAAACGAACAAAGTTCACAAGTTCTGGAAGCATATTCGTCATGTAAATGTATTTTTTGAGAATCGTTACAACAGAGGCCAAACTCAAACTTTTCACTGATTAAGCGAGCATTATTTATGTCTATTCTGAAATAAATCAGCAGAGAAGATTTAACAGAACAGTTCTGTAATGTCATTTTATGATAGCGACAACTAAACTTTGGTACCAGCAACAGAATGTTCTGTAATACTTACAATCCAAATTGTTAGCAGAACAATCTAAATATTGCTCAAAGGCATTCTGTAGTAGGAACTATACAGATGGTTGTGAACACAATCTTGCAGTAGTGTTACGATAACAGAACAAGATATTGTAAACCCAACAGTGCTGTTTGGTAACTGCAACAGAATGTTCTGTAGAAATCACCTCGTTTTTTCCCCAAAAGTTTACAGAAAAACTCGTGGAGGTTCCCTCCGATTCTGTTAAGACCACGGAGATTGTAAAGTTAAGAAACAAGTATGGCAATTATAACAGTGCCGTGGACTGTTAGAGGAACCATCTGATTTTGTTAGGATTACAGAACTTGTTTTGTAGAGGTAAAATACAAGTATAGTAATTAAAACAGTGTCGCGAATTGTTAGCGTTACCCTCTAATTCTTTTAAATATTATAGAGTATAATTGACAATGCAGCAGATAAATAGGAAAATGTTCCTATTGTGAAGTAATATTTATTTAGTGGAGGCTGTTGACAATCTCTGAGACTACTCTGACAAACACCTCCATGTTAGGCGTTAAATGTAATAATAGTAACAAGGTTGCTGGAATGTCCTATTTGTTGTGTATCACTTACACAAGCAGGACATAAAAATGAAATAACTAACGCCATAGGCCATAGTTGTTAGTACTACTAATTATCTGATTTGAAAGGAAAAACTGTTTACACAAACGTTACACGTAAAAACATTTTTATATCAAATAACACCCGATGTTGTATAATATATATATATATATATATATATATATATATCATAAAGGAAAGATTATTTTATTAAATAAATAAACTAATTCATGCGAATTCATCGCGTCGAGATTCGTCTGCAGACACATTACATGACACGCTTTGAAAAAATTAAATAATTGAAAACAATTACATTTAAAAACCTAAATCTCATAACTTATATAATAGCCGAGCGGTCTAATGCGCCCGTCTATCGACACAAGGTCCGGCATTTCGAGGCTGCCTGCTTCCGCAAGGAAATACGTATAATAGCAGTGCATCCTATGAGCCGACGAGAGAATTACATTAGACCACGCAAGATAATGGTTAGGGCTACCATGCCGTTCAGTAAAGGCAACAGAGCAGATAGTTAGCACTGCCATATGTTACTTCTGGGTGCACACCAGCTCTGTAGCAGCATCAGAGCAGCATTGTAGAGAATACCATACTGGATTGTAGTCAGAACCCTACTCGTTTGTAATAGCAACATTCTGTTCTGTAGAAAGTAATGACGTCACTGATTTGTGATGCACTGTCATTTTACAATAGGTTATGTTGGCGTTATCATATACCTTTAACAATATTCGTAGGGTAGCCACAACCAAACAGACTGTTGTCCTGATTTTAACAGTCTTGGAGGGGAACCCCCTACAGAATTATGGTTCCTTCAACAGTATTTTTCTTTCAGTGCAGGAACGTGTTTCCTATGTAAAACATGTCATCCTGGATCAATTTCCTTAAGTAATTTCATCAGTATCATTGGTTGCATTGTCAGGATCTGTTCAACCTTAGTTAGAAAACTGGATAATTTTGATTCAAACTGACGCGTCCCACGTCCCTAAATACAGTTTATTCGTCAGAAGACACGCTCTGGCGAAACTCACAGGCAGACGACCGCAATAAATACTAAGGGTTTTGCGAACATGCTGGAAGAATGACGCCAGGAAGGCGCAGCCATGCCTCGCAGCCGCAAGGTGTGCTACCAAATGTTCCTGCACGTGCAGACGATATCCGGAGGCAACGGAAGACACACATGCGCGGGCACAGCTGCGTTTGCAGCTGCCAAGGGACGCCGAGCTCACACCATCGGCTGCGTCTGTCCCAGGCTGGCTACCGCAATAAACAATGAGAGCTTTTGGCGAGCGGGCGGGAATACTAGCAACACAATATCCGAAGGCAGTGGAAGACACACGTGCGCCGAACCAAGAGGCCACCCAAGTATTCCCGCACGTGCAGCAACGGAACAATAAACTTCCATGCCAGAATCAAGGGGCGACGCCGGGCCCGCCGGGCCCAAAGTGCGGATCACAGGAACATCGGACACGTGTTTTACGACTCAGGGGGACGCGGCGGTCAGCACAGCCACGTGCAGAGGGAATGCTAGTTCAATATGGCGAACGAGCATACAAAACCACGAGAGAGAGGAAGGAACGGGACAGTCAGACGTCGTCAAGCGAGGAGTGTGGACCGGAGCCGGCAAAAACGAGTTCGCGAGAATGCATCAAGACGTCAACCTCAGTCGGAGGCCGTCAAGCGGGGCGTGCGAAGGGAAGAGTCCGAGAAAACGGCAGTCGGCCGACGGGAATCGAGGAGTGCGGAGTGAATCCGGGACGAGACGCCAACGGCAGTCGGCCGTCGTCAATCGAGCAGTGCGGAGTGGAGCCGAGAGGAGGAGTTCGAGACCAGGCGCCGAGACGCCCACCAAGTGCCGGAGTGGTCCCAGGTCGCCAGTTGGGAGATGAACCATCGCCTAGAGACAAGCTAAGTAGTAACATACCGGAAGTGCGACGAACCTTGCTCCCCCACGGCGCAAATCTCCGCGTCAAGCCTTACGTAGCCTACGTAGCAAAAGGGGAGGGGAGAGTTGTCTCGTGTGTTCCTGTAGAAGTGACCCTGTTAAGCATAAATAAAACTGACTTAGGGTAACTTGAAAACAAGGTGAATTTATTTGGTAAATTGGACCTAAAGACAATAGTGTCGACATATTCCTACGCCCTAACACGGAGGGCTAGCATCAAGTGCTGGCGCCTTACGCCGAGAGCAGATTCCATACCTACTATACGCCATAGCAATAGGGAGGTATCAACACCTATAAGTTAAACACTGAACAGCGGTATCAGTTACTTCAAGGTACGCACGCTGGTACATATCTTTAGAAGTGCTGAGGAATGCACATTATGGTCACTGCTCCCATCATTAAAGCATTTTGTAGTGCACCTTTTACGCTGTACTGTGGTTCTGGCAAGCAGATGCTTTGTGTACAATTTACTGCCGAAATTTCGCTAATGTCTGCTGCAAAGAAGAAATAATAGCAGAAGCTTCTTGAAAATTTAAGTACTGTACATTTTATGTAGTGCTGTATTAGCTGCGTCAGTATATCCGAATACCTTGGCTAGAAAAACCAAGTGGAACACAAATCGAAAGATTGCATCTGAATGTAAACCCCGTTTTCTTACACTTAATTTGCCTGAATGCACACCTGCTGCTGTTTTCTTATGGGCACTGGTCGAGTGTCTTTGTGAGATTACGTCATAGTATTCGACTGGTCGAATTATAAGGCTGCGTACTAATACTGCAAGCGCCTCAAGTCCTGGCGGCTAGAGGCTTGCGCGTGGGCCTCATCTGACATGAGTGACGGCCCGGCCCGGCGTCTTGAACGCGAGCTCCCGCCGACGCGGCGGCCGTCGCAGGCAACAGTCCGCCTCCTGACGTCACAGTATGCCGCTGCCATCGCAACGGACTTGGCAACGAGAAACAAACAAAGGGCTGAATTCGCATATTTAGCATACGGATACCTCAAAGAGGAAAAGGAAAAGAGAAGTTTTTGGGTCCATCCACTGGTGAGCACAAGGTTGATGGAAGGCGCTTTTCTACCCTCTTCATTGACCTCTGTGAAGATGGAGTGAATTTTTACAATTCAGAATGTAGAAAAAAATCTCTTTGGCGAGTTGGCTGCAAATATCAGAGATTGCATACGTGGTTGGGATACGAATATGAGAACAGAGATTGGACCAGTTGAAATGCTAGCAGTGACATTGAGGCGAGTAAAATATAAGACATTAAGTGAGTAGGTAATTATGAAAAAGTCAATTTTATTTATTGAAAGCAAATTGGCACACTCGAGCAAGCCCGTAGTAATAATGTAACTAAACATTGTTTATATTTATGGACATGTAAGTACACAAACTTACCAAAGGCAAATAACAAGTAACAATGGATAAAACCTAGCCAAAACATCAAATAGAAAATAGTGACACATTAAAATTATTATTGTCTGGAAACAATTGAAACGATTCATTTCTCATCAACGATTCATCGCTCTCGACTGCATCTCGTGTGGTAGTCTGCGATAGTGTGAATGCCGAGATATCCTCGTAAATGACGGCTGAAGATGTCTGTAGATGTGTTGTTGTAGACTGAGGTAATGTGGCTCGGCGTGCACTTCCAATGTGGCTTTCTGGCTCGGCCAGGTGAGGCAATCCGGATTGGCGAACGAATGCCTGTTGCGGATGTTGATAGTGGTTGGATGGTAATAAGCATCACGTCGTAATGTAGTGATTTGAGGCGCAAGCAATTTTGTAAGTAATTTTGAAATCAACTTTTTTTATGAAGAAAATTTGAATATGGAAATTTAATCCAGACTAGCTTTCAATATCCTCGGGGTATGTATTTTTTTTTCTGAGCAAAATATTGCAATTATGTGCCGCGAAAATATGTCTTTAAAATATAACATCACTTATAGTAACTGTTAATAATGGTAGAATCCTTCATACTGTTTTGTTTTTAATCTTCCTTTTCAATAAAATTGTTAATTCCAAATAATATCTTTTCTTGCATCACATTAAACAAACTACTTTTTTAAACACAAAATGTAAAGTATTCCCATAGAATAATACAGCACTTGAAGTGGAGCATATATTAAACATACCTCAGACATGTGGTGCTACTAGAATAACCTACTCTGTTTTAAATTTTTATTCTTTACATAAAAGCGCCGCAAAATTTCACTCTAGGTTGTGGCTAGTGTCAAAGTTAAATTTTCAGATTTCTAGATGTAAAAGTGAGAAATGTGACATTAAATCATGCAAAATCTCTATTATTTTTAACTAACATCATATTTAAAATTAAAGGAAAAATTTGAACATTCCCTATGCTAACATTCTAAAATTTCAAAACAATTCAGTGAAAAATAAAAATATTAGTGAAGTGCAGAAATACATATATCATATGTTTCAACATTCCGCTGAAAAAGTAAATAATTCTTTTAATGATGTTCAAATGAAAAGAAATTAGTGTTCATGTAGCATTTACATATTAAAACATAGTAATGAAAATCATCCCAAAGCTGCGTGCAGTTTCAATCTTCTTCAGCATTCCTAGCTGGTAGGTGACTGGGATAGGTGGAATATGAGCTCAGTAGTGAGGTAAGTGCCTGGACCGAGGCATATGCCGCACTGCTTAGCGTAGCTTTCCTCACATTCTTCATCTCTTGAAGTTTCATCAGTCGAAAATACTGCAATATCACTTACACACTTTAATTTTACACCAGCATTTGCTGACTACAGATTAAATACAGTTTTAGGCAGTGAAATAAACACATACGTTATGCGGCATATGAAGTCCGTTGGCTTCCACTCAATTTAAATATGGAGAGTGTTCGTGTATTCTGTGATGTGAAAAAAACTGCGCATGGCTTTGTGTCTGCAGTGTAACAACCACAACCTTATCTCACCTTTCAGAGTTCAGGTAATCAGATTATCAGAGCGCTTAGTTGATTACAAGAGAGATCCATAAACGCGCAAAATGGTAAATAACACTCTTATATTTTGTGCACTTCCTGGTCTAACGACAAAAAAACGCAGTGACGTAGATCAGCACGACGGTTAGGTAGAATCAGGTCGTACCTTTTCCCTCATTAAATCAAAATTAACAAATTTTTTTATCGCCGTTCATTCAAGCAATTCGGTGGCCTTTAAGTTAAAACCATGGCAGTATTATTTAAGTATTCTATGCTTCCTTATAGTTTTCTAGCTTCGAGTGGTCTAGTAGATTCATTTTTATAATCGCTCCAAAATATAGGGCAAACATATATACATATCTTGCGAGGCAGTACACACAATTCTGGGCGGAATTCTACTTCGTCATCTAATATTAGTCTCCACGCAATAACACCAACATTAATCTTTGCCCTTAATAAATTACACATCACGAATACATTGTAAGTACCTTTTATGCAAAAAAATTATCCATTGTATTTCGAAGTTTCTTCTAACCTAAATATTCTCTCATTGGCATATTACTTTAAGCTGGCGTAGTATTCCCAAATTACACTCGAGTATGCGGCGAGAAATACTTCCCCAGTGCAATTATGTTAATTTTTCCTATAATTTTCCCGGTTTCGGGGCAGGCGAATTCATAACAATTAGAATTTATTACTCTTGCTACTCGTAGTGAACCAGAATATAAATACACGCCATTCACGGTTACTTCACACTTTTATGAAGCCCTGCTAAAGTTCTACTTTTGGTTACCGATTACGTATGCTTCCGCTACATGTAAACATAAACACTGCCATGTGACTTCTACGTTTTAACTGTCAAATGCTTTGTTTACTGTTTTCAGCTGTTCAAAAAATTTTGTCATATTTCAAAAACCATTTCGTACAAGTGTTCACAATTTAGGCCTATAGCCATATTTAGGTCAGCTTTGTGACTGTTTAACGATGTCTGTATTGACGGTAGTTCTGACGGTTATTATTTTACATTGTTAACATATTTGTTATACGACATAGCATATTACACGTAATACACATTTAATATTTTGCCGCGACTGTGTTTAACCCTGTTACAACTGTGGGGGAAAGAACGTCTTGTTATTGATGTGTGTTGGGTTCCTTCATTAAAAGGATGGCCTCAGTTGGAATAAAAATAAAACGAAGGAGCAAGCAGTCCAACGAAAAGACACAGTAAATTCCAGCACGCAACTCGTGTCGCTTATATTTTGTACGTAGCAGCGACAAACTTAAAAAAATAGTGGTGAACATGCACACAAATACGCCTACAGTTACTTTATTCCGCTCATATTTGTATGCATTGGTGTTTACTGTTTTCTAGGTTTATGCCGTTATTTATGTAAATATATCTGACTGGGCTTAGTGCTTTGTTGTGATTTGTGGCAAACATTTAAATCACAGAAACTTAAGCACGTTACACAATTGTATTTCAAACATGTAGGGCGAATTTACATAGTTGTAATAAATAAACAGACGTGACCTTCAAATAATTAATTTCGTTATTAAAACAGTTAATGGTTAAACGTATAAATTTCCCACGTTCAATATTTGCAATCACACACTCACTAGTCACGCGTGAGATGCAACAATGCCCTTTCATGCGCAGCGGTTACGACACACGTTACAGTATATTTATTCCTGCCGTATAAAAACAGATCTATCACAACATCGTAACTTGCCTAGGTGGGTTTAAAAAACATAACATGTAAAAACTTGATGTGGTAATTTTAAGTATATTTTGCAGGAAGAAAAATTAACACGTTCAGCCAAGAGTAATACGCCATGTCATGTCACCGCACTTCTGCCAACTTCGGATTTGTAACCGTCCCGCCATAAAATTTAAACTATTAAATCTCGTTTCAGTTGTAAATTAAAAAAACCTTATATTTGCTGTAATAAATACCAAATATGCTGAAATTGAAAACATGTATAATTTTCATGCTACACTAATGGTACGGAACTTATCGAGAGAGAGAGAAAGAGAGAGCGCGCGCGAGAGAGAGAAAGAGAGAGAGCGTGCGCGAGAGAGAAAGAGAGAGAGAGAGAGAGAGCGAGCGCCGGACAAGCTTCGCTCCGCGTATCCAAGTTTCTTCCTCGGACGAAAAAAAACACACCATGTCACCAGGGCCTACGCACGGTAATTTGCGCTGATATTTTGATCTGTAACAATGAAATTGTCTCCTTCAGTGCTACTTAAAAATTTTAATATATCAACAGGCAACGTTTAATTTGCAAATAGCATACCAATAAACTAGGTTAAAACAATATTTTAACTGTGAACTATTTCTTACTAGCCGTTACCAACACATCGCTGCTCGCTCTGTTTTTAATTCGTATTTAATACGAAATAAATATTACAAGTTATAAAATATACTAAGTTTCATTTGTTCAAGAATGCAACACTTTAAAGTTATTCAGTGTTATATATTTGTGGTATACCAGTTATTGAAGAAACTGGTTGACATGTTACTCCTAGTGTGATTTTTCAAATGTTCGTTTCAAAACATCCGAAGAGACTGTGAATAGACTGACGCATTCTGCGTCCCTATATTTTATTCGTCAGAACACACGCTCTGGCGAAGCTCGCAGGCGGACGACCGCAATAAGGATTAAGGGTTTTGTGGACGTGCCGGAAGAGTGACGCCAGGAGCCTCGCAGCTGCAAAGGCGCGCTACCAAAGGTTTCTGCACGTGCAACTGTTCCCGCACGTGCAAACGATATCCGGAGACAACGGAAGACACCAGGGCGCGGACACAGCTGCATTTTGCAGCTGCCCAAGGGACACCGAGATCCCACCACCAGCGGCGTCTGTCCCGGGCTTGTACCGCAATAAACCATGAGAGCTTTTAGCGGGGGTGCGCGCAGAACGGGACAATAAACTTCCAGGCCAGAATCAAGGGACGACGCCAGGCCGGCTGCGGACCACACGAGCAGCGGCCACGTGTTTTATGACCCAGGGGGACGACAAGCACCCCGGACCACGTGCAGACATGGGGGAAGTTGAATATGGCGATGGACGCTACAAAACCACACGAAGTAGGGAGGAACAGGTCAGTCAGTTGAGAGACGTCGAATCAGTCAGTCGGGGGACCTGAAGCGAGGCGCCCGGGTCGGAGCCGGACGAAACCAGTGCGAAGAACTAGTCAGTCAGTCAGTCGCGGATCGAGCAGTCAGTCAGTCGGAGTCAGTCGAGGATCGAGAATGCATCACGACGTCGACCTCAGTCGGAGGCCGTCAAACGGGACGTGCGGCGGGAAGAATCCGAGAAAAGTCAGTCAGACTTCGTCAAACGAGAAGGGTGTACCGGGAGCCGAGAGAAAACGAGTTCGCCAAATGCATCAAGACGTGGACCTCAGTCGGAGGCCGTCAAGCGGGACGTGCGGCGGGAAGAATCCGAGAAAAGCCAGTCCGACTTCGTCAAACGAAGAGTGCTGAGTGGACCCGGGAGGAGGGGTTCCGAGAGCAGGCGTCGGGACGCCCCACCGCCAGCCGAGGGAAGACAGCGCAGCAGTGTCAGATAAGTAGTTCTACACCAAGTGTGAAGAATCTTCCCCCCCCCCCCCACGACGCCAATCGCGGCGTCAAACCATACGTAGCCTACATAGAAAAAGGGGAGGGGAGTTTGTCTCGTGAGTTCATGTACCAGTTAACCTGTTCAAGCAACAATAAAACTCGATTATGTGAACTCACAAATAAAGTGTAATTTATTAGTAAATTGGACCTAGAGACAACAGTGTCGACTTATTCCTACGCCCTATCACTGAGGGCTAGCATCTTCACGACCGCGGAGTGCGGCGTCTCGTCTAAGAATACCTACTTCCAAACTTCAGCATTTGGCAGGTATCAAGACTACAGTAATTTTCTGGATATATTCTCCAACACTTTGCGAACATGATGCGCCCTGACTAAAAACCAACTGACCTAGTTCTAAAATTTTTACTCGTGTGACACCCTTGCGTTTTTCTCGCGTCTGTCCGCAGCTAGTATCAATCGTGTTTTTGCTAAATTTAGTATTTTCTCATTAAAGTTCACAATGTTGCTTGGTTTTTCTTCTAGCATATCCGGCGGTGTCTGTAGTTTGCTTGTCGAAAACAATTGATCGCCTAGTAATTTAACTGCCAGTCACTAATATGAACAGAATTATCTCTGTATTTACCAAGCCAACTGTTACCGGACTGTGGCACTGGTACATAAGGTTGCGTTCTTGGGTCTAACTGTTCTTGATTCTCGAAATATCCTCCTCTCTGGTGTACAGTTTGTTAGTTAATATTATTGTTTGGTGAACGTGGCAGACTTGGTTCTGTATCGCCTCCGATTCTAACACTCTCTTTCTCTCTCTCTGCTCGTCGCGGCGTTTATTAGGCGAACTCTCGTTTTTACCATTATATTCTTGTGCTGTGGAGCTCTCTGGATTCCTCTTTGATCCGCTCGATCCGTCTTGTCTGCGCCGCGGAAAGGGTAGGGAATCATTCTGCTCGTCGCTGTCTAGCTCATGTTGTTCATCTAGCTCCTCGTCACGGTTATACCATCGTCGGTGACCTCTATCGGCCGAAATTTCCCCTGAAATAGTATTTTCGCTTGCGATAAGTGGGATATAGACTTTCCCATACTTCTGGCTGCTTGATGTAATAAGGCTCAGTTTGTAAGATTTTACTATAGGGTTCTTATCAAAATGATGTGGACCTCTGGAATCACGGTTGTTCAGTGACTGGTACAATGGTGACGTGCTGTCCGAGTGTTTCACACGCTCTGCTTCGCGGTTTGTTTGCTGGCGCTGTAGGAGTTCAATATTACCGAAGGCTAAAAGTTCCTCCCTGAATTTTGTTAATTTAGTGTCTTGCTTACCAGCCCAATGTGACTGGTATCTGTACGGTAGCTGTTTTAGTACCATCGCTATGAATTCATCAGAAATCAGAGGCTCAAAATGGCGTGACCGCTCGTACATTTCAGAAAGATGCGATTCTAATTGTTTTACTTTGCCTGGGACAAACCTTTCCGAATGCAGTTGGGCCCTCAGGTTTTCTTGTATTTTTATTCCAAAAATGATTAAGAAATTTAGCTTTTAAAAGCTGCATAGCTTGGCGTATTGTGCCGAGTTACCTACTACCAAAAGTACGCAGTCGATTTTAAGTTTACGTTTACACAACACAACATGTCACAATCCGGAAGTCCAAATAAATTGGCTTATGTACGGTGACATGGGAACAGTGAGTGTTTGAGGAACCCATCTCGTGCGATTCGTAGGTGCTATAAATGTTCCAGACAGATCGCTCGAAGTGATAACTTTAATACATCAACGCTGTCAAGTGTAGTGATCTTTCACCCACTGAGAAACACCATGTGTTGACATCGCTATTTCCTGTTAATACGCTGCATATGTTTGCAGATGACGAGGGAACTATGGACAATGCTAGCGACGAACAACATGCCATACAGTCGGTTCGTGCGAAATTTACACTTGCTAAACTGTCAGGTGAACTGGACGAGCTCCAGAAGAATAATGTTGCATCAGTATCTGTGAAGATTAATACAGACGAGACTACTCCTACAAAGCAAAGGATACTCATTGATGTCTGTGAATAAGCGGAGATTGACGATGCTGAAGATGGTGCTTATTAGGAAAGCGATGAAGATTTCCCCGATGTGCTCGCAGATTTCTCCAACAAGTCTGCTGTGATATGTGACCTGACAAAGACAGAATATGACAAGAACGCTTGCCACATATTTCCCGAAGACAGGAATCAACTTGTTTATACAGACTCGAACATTTGATTTGATAGATGAGGATCCCTCGCTGTTGGTAAAATATATTCAGTCACCGATGAATCGAAGGACAGGGGCTATATCAAATAAGTCCAGTGGGTACTATCCATGATCTGCAAACATCAAAAATGCAAAATTCGAGTGTATGTAATAAGTAAAACAATACATTTATGCATACTTATTTGTGTGTTTCATTTCTTGTACAATCCCTACTGATTTTCTCTACGACCTATTAATTTAGTGGCGTTTAAAATTGTTTGCAAGTAAAAATTTCTGCGAGCAAGTGCACAAGGAGGGATATAGCTCCATCCGAAACCTTGTGGCTATCTAGTGCATTTAAAGTCGATTGAATTCTTTTTGAGGTTTCCGTATTCTGGTTTTATTCAGAGATTCCGTATTGAGGTTTCAGCTTGCAGTTTTATTTTGCGAGTTTTCTTTTGTAAGCTTTCTTTTAATGTTTCGTATATTGAGGCATGTTTTTGGGGCATGTTTAAATTCAGGTTGGTTGGTCTGGTCTGTTGGCCTTTACATTTGATTGGCCAGCTAGTATGTTCGTTTAAGTAATGCTCATACAGTCGACTGCATACAAAACATTAATGCAATCTCCAAATATAAATTTTGATTCAATTGGTGAATTAATGGTATTTCTATGTGTATGGGAGGCATACGACAAACAGAGATTGACTATGGATTGATGATGGATTAAAGTATTTGGAGATGATAGAAAGCTGATAGAATGATTAAAAGATTGTCGTGTAACGCCTTTTGAGTAGAAGCCTCTCTAACNGTCGTGTAACGCCTTTTGAGTAGAAGCCTCTCTAACCCCCTTCGCGAGCGCCTACCAGTTGACATGTGTCACGAGGCAGGTGAACAGCCAGAACGGATCGCAGTTACATGTGTCAAGGTTGTGCCGAGTAAGAGCTGGCATATCGCCGGAGCACCCGGATAGTGCTACGTACATACGTAGGAAAGCTTTGTGCATTCGTGCTTTGTTGGACGGCTCCACTACAATAGTTCTAACATGCACTATTTTTAAAAAGTATTTTCTTTGACCGTGTTCCAAACAGCCAAAATATTCACATTCGCACACTAAAAACTCGGATGTGACATCAGTAAAATTAAAATGTGCGTTCGTTCAGCACCATGCATGTGAAGACNTTCGCACACTAAAAACTCGGATGTGACATCAGTAAAATTAAAATGTGCGTTCGTTCAGCACCATGCATGTGAAGACTATATTGCAATAGATTCGTTAGCGAACTTCGCCCTCAGCTCTTCATCGATTCTGTGGCTTAGGGCGCCAGGCGGAGCACATGTTCCACTCAGATCCTCGTGTGAAAGAAAATAAATATTATTATTTGAAAGGAATATTATTCCGCATCTTGTTTTTTGTTTTGTTTGATAGAGAAGCAGGGAAGGTAGATGTTAGTGGAGTTATACTGGAGACTGGCTGCATGTTTTTTAGTTCTCTAGACAGCGCCGTAGAGACAGTGTGATGCAGGAGTCGCTGCCTCCTCGTGCCACTACCACCTTTGTCCACTCGCTGATAAATGGGCCGCTTGTGCTTTGTGTCCCAGTCTGGGACAGGTTAGATGGAGTACCTGGTCGACAGGACCTCACCTCCATGCGTAACCTTGTGATGACCCTAGTGGGCCTACCTAGTGTTTGATGTACGCCTTCGACTACGGGGCTTTCCTCGGACGGTCACCCATCGCCATACCCTAGTGAACCACGGTGATCAGAAGACCACAATGTTACCAGGACGGCATAACCGTCGGCACTCACTGATTTTATTCCGCTCACATTGTATATATTTATGTAACGACCTTTCCCCCGGGCCAACCACAACACCGCATCTGGCACACGTGTTAGCCGTTAGGCCTGGTGACTTTTTAACCGCAATATCGCGCAGTATGTCTGCTTTTTTACCGCCAGTGATATATTTATTGTGTGCCGGAAACTGCCGCGCCCTCGAGTGTTTTGTTTTATCGCCGTGACATGATAGAGATTCAGGCGAGGAGATACACTGGCACTTTGCCAGCTGGGCGATACATTTATACCGCTGATTCTGAAACCAGTCTTACGCTGTTACGTTATATACCAACTGCTGCAGAGGGCTAGGGGGCCGAATTAGTGACGTTTGAGATCTTCCCGTGGCACATAATGTAGTCAGCAGTGGTTCGGAACTCATTATAATGAGAAGACCCTGTCGCTTCTATAGGCACGTTTGTAAGCTGCTCGTAGCGACATTCGCTGTGCTGAGGCACCACACGATCACCATTTGGTAATCATATATTTTCTGCCGGATCTGTTTTTGTTTAAAAAAATATATAACTCGAGGTATGTTGTGAAACAACTATGGTTATACGTTATGAAACAATCTTGGTAAACTAATGTAAGTTCTATTAATATTAACCTAGGCTATCAGTCTAAGTATGTACTATTGTTTGACAGCCATATTTTTAGCAATTCTAAATACGTCTTACGGCTCAATGCTGATAGATCCAAGGCAGTAGGGCTTCATTCTAGAGACACCGCACGAGGGTTACAGCTCGGTGTTGTACGTGCGGGTCTTAAAATGGCGTCCTCCAGGCATGCGCATCAGTAACCGTACACGTCCATATACGTGTGGCTATAGCGCACAGTAATTGGCGCCTGGAGGAAAGAGAGGTTAAGTTCAGCAATGGTGGCACATTGTTCACAACTCAGTCGGCAGCTGGGTGGTTCGGAGAGAACACTGTGTCTGTGGTTCCGTTCTATACTAACATTTATCTCTTATTCTGTGTGGCTATAGGCAGAGAAAATCGGGAAATAGCAGGGACATTTATAAACCCTTTTTTTTTTTTTTTTTTTTTTTTTTCAGGGAAATTTCAGGAAATTTTTGCATAATGCCAAAGAAAAACTTTTTCGTAAATGTCTCGATTGAAATCTGGAGACATGTAATTCTTACAGATAATACTTTCTCAGAGTTGTACAGGTAATTACGTAAATAACTGAATAGCTGATTTTTTTTTACATATACATGCATGTTTTTTTTTCATTCCGCTTTATGCACAATTTTTTATTTTATAACAACGAACATATTGCGTATGCGCGCGCCGCGTTCCTATGTTAAGCATAAGCAACTGAAGTTGAAAACCGAAACGAACCACGTATCTGCTATCTGGGTTCGCACGCGCCATTTTCTGTTTGGTAATACGTGACTGGTTGCAGGAATGTCCAGGCTATCCACACACGGTAGTAACATGCTTTGGTAGGTCTGAGCACACATGGCTTCTAGCAGTGGATGGTTAAAATTGTTCGAAAATTGTGTTAAACTATGCTTTAAGAAGGCTGAAAGCATAATTGACCATGTAATCTTGATCTAAGTCAGGAGTGATACCTGTGATATGAATTTGATGACTAACTTTAATAGATGAAAAATATTGGTCAACTATATTTATAATAGGGCTTACCGTGTTACCTTGATCGTAGTCAGGAGCTTTAGGTATGATACAAATTTGGCAGCTATAACTTTGTTTGAAACTGGCGGCCAACTATGGTTATAAGGAGATTTAAGGTATACCTGATGATATCACCTTGATCTAGGTGACATGTGGTACCTATGATATGAATTTGATGTATTAGCTTCAATGGATGGAAAATGGTGGCCAACTACGCTTATAAGANCATGTGGTACCTATGATATGAATTTGATGTATTAGCTTCAATGGATGGAAAATGGTGGCCAACTACGCTTATAAGAAAGTTGAATGTAAAATGGACCATATTACTTGTATCTAGGTCATGAGTGGTACCTATGATATGAATTGGTTGAATATAGCTTCGCTGGATAGAAAATATCAATCAACTGTGCTTATAAGAAAGTTTAAGGCATAATTGACCGCAAGGCTTCGATCTACTTCACAAGTGGTACCTATGATATGCATTTTGTGCCTATAACNCATGTGGTACCTATGATATGAATTTGATGTATTAGCTTCAATGGATGGAAAATGGTGGCCAACTACGCTTATAAGATAGTTGAATGTAAAATGGACCATATTACTTGTATCTAGGTCATGAGTGGTACCTATGATATGAATTGGTTGAATATAGCTTCGCTGGATAGAAAATATCAATCAACTGTGCTTATAAGAAAGCTTAAGGCATAATTGACCGCAAGGCTTCGATCTACTTCACAAGTGGTACCTATGATATGCATTTTGTGCCTATAACNCTTAAGGCATAATTGACCGCAAGGCTTCGATCTACTTCACAAGTGGTACCTATGATATGCATTTTGTGCCTATAACTTCAAGGGATGGGAAATGATTGTCATTTTTGCTTATAAAAAGGCTCAAGACATAATGCAGACATGCCAACAGTTACGAATTAATCATAATAGTTACGAATTTTCACCTTCAATTACGCTTTTACGAATGGTATGTCAGAAATTACGATTTTTGATCAATTTCGGGAAGTATTTTATAGTTTTACGTGTGCTTGAGCTCTTAGTAAATAGAAGCTTCGGAAGTGATCGGTACTTTTCGGGCCCGGTCGTGTCTTTAATTTATTCATGTCACGTCCTGTGCTTCCAAGCGTACGACAATTATCGTATATAAACTGTATTTCGAGTCTCGTGATAACGTACGATAGAGCACTGTGCTCGCTCAGCACACTTTTTCTCGGTGTGTGGCACGAACGTTTCAGTATGTTGGTACGAGAATTTAATACAATAGTTTTTACAACACGACATCCGAGTAATGTTAATGGTCAGTTACTGTTACGGTTCCCAAGCTAGCATGTTTGGAATTAAGATAGCATTAGTTGATTGCTTTTTAACGCGTCGTTGCATGTGTGTTTTCTGCGTCTCTCAAGAAAGGCTTGTTGTGAACATTGGTGCTAAGTGTACCAGTAATGCGTTAATTCATAAATTGTACAGTGTATTTTTATACTGTTGTTGAGAAAGTTTCAGCCGTGTTTTAAATAGCGACGAAGTGGTTGATATATAGTGCAGTGTAGTGGTGGTGAAGGTATTAGTGGTAAGGACGAGATTACAAAGAAACCAAAGGTTGTTCAGAAATTCCGAGAGGAATATACAAAAGAGTGGCCATGTTTACTGCGTTCATCAAAGCCTTTGTCACATTTTTTTACTCTATGTGGACGTGATTTTTCGGTTGCACATGGAGGAAGAGACGACTGCCGTAAACATGCGAGTAGTACAATACAATTCATAAAGATTGTAAAGCTGAGAGATTCCAACAATAATGTAAACACTAATTACAAGGGAAATGCCGTAACAAATGCTGAGTTACTATTTACGACGTTTCTCGTTTTCTCGTCGAACACAACCTACCTATATCCTGCAGTAGCCATGCTGGTCAATTATTCAAAAAAAATGTTCCCGGATTCGAAAATAGCCTCCAAGATGGTTGTGCAAGAACAAAACTGGAGCACTAATTAGGAGTTTAGCTATTTCAACACATGAAAATATTACCGAAACTATGAAATCTCAACCCTTTTCTTTAGCAACAGAAGTTAGTAATTATATTAATTATACAAAACTGTATCTAATAGTTGTGTCCTACTTTGATATGGAAATTGGTCAGATTGCAACCACTACATTGCCTGTTCAGGAGTCGCATGGCAATTCAGGAGAAAGGATTTTTAAAATTTTAGATGGCGAACTGAAGAAAAGGAATATTCAATGGGAAAATTGTGTAAGTTTTTATTGTGATAATGCAAGTACTACGACTGGTGTTTTCAAAAGCTTTAGTTCATTTATTAATAAAGTAAATCTGAAAATACATGTACAAGGGCGTGTCTGCCATCCTGTGCACTTGGCTGCTCGAAAAGGCTGTAATGGATTTAGAAAATGTCAGTGTTGAGCAACTTTTAATTTATATATATTACTACTTGCAAAAGAGCTCAATGAGGCAAAATATTTTGCAGCTTTGTCAAAAGGTTTTTGGGGGAAAAGCCTCACAAAATATTGAAATATGTTTCAACGAGGTTGTTATCCCTGCTGCAATGCATTGATAGAGTCTTAGAGCAGTGGAATACCCTGAATATGTTTTTTTTTTTTTTTTGCGAAATGGACAACGATAAGTCTAGCTCAAAAATTCAGAAAATTAAAGAGCAGTTTGAAAATCCTACATTACTTTTCGTTTCTCAGCTTTGTTCTTCCACTTTTTGACTTTCTAAATGTATTCCTGCAGCAAGAGAAACCAGTTACAGAATCTGAAAGAAATTTGTTTCAAGTAAAATTTTCTAGCATTAAATGCCAAAAAAGTGACGGTGAATTGGTTATAGGAGCAAAGACAAGGGCACGCTTGAAGGAAGTTTCTCCATGAAGATAAGTTAAAAATGTTTTTTGCTGATGTCCGATTGTTTTACACAAAAACTTGTGACTACATTGTAAAAAAAGTGGCCAGTTCAGTAACAGTTTCTAGAGCACGCTCAAGTTGCTGATGTGTTAATGACAGAGCAGACAAAATATTGTTAGAAATTTCAAAGACGACAGATGCATCAGGAATTAAAAAGTACCCTTCATTAAGCAAGTAGATCATGGCAGTTCTAATTCCACAGAGCAATCCACTAACTGAAAGAGTTTTTAGTTTAGCGAGGAAAAACAAAACAGAATTCCGTGCAAATATGAACACAGAGCTTCTAAGTTTTCTGTTAATCCAGAAAATGCAGATGATTTCAAAGGGAAAANAAAGGGAAAACATTGTCATCAAACCATTTCACCAAACAGCAACTGCACGTTGCAAAACGAGCAACTAGGTTTTACAATTCAGTGTGCAGCTTCAACACCCACCCAGTCTGCTGTAGCTTCAATTCTTGCAGAGGTACCGGGCGAGGTGGCGCAGTGGTAACTCACTGGGTTCGCATTCGGGAGGACCCGGGTTCGATTCCCGGTCCGGCCATCCTGATTTATGTTATCCAAAATCACTCCAGGCGAATGCTGGGATGTGTCCCTAACCAAGGCCATGGCCGATTCCTTCCCAATCCCTCTTCCTTTTGCAACTTGCGCCATCTCTAATTACCTCGCTGTCGACGAGATGTTAAGCCCAACTACCTACCTACCTACCTACCTACCTACCTACCGTCTTGCAGATGAAGCTGTAGATGAAGACGCTCTGTAGTTGGTAAGAAGATTTTTTTCTTAAGGTTTAATAAGTTTTGTATTTGAATGTCGTATTTTAAGTTATATGTGCATGCCCATTTTTTTCCCCTGTAACTCGTCTTCCCCCTCTCATTCTCCCGTTGTTTTGCGCTGTTTACTTTAGCTTTCTTGGTAGTGGGTGACCACCTGCCCTTTACCATTACCTACTAATTACTCTTTGTGATAGTTGGAATCTGTGCATAATGTATTTGTCATCTTGTTCAGACTTGTACTGGTCTGGTATGATCCAATTTCCATATGCCTAACTTCAACAGTCGATTAATGATGATCAAATGTGCCTTTAACTTCGTGGGTGTCCGACATAGACATACTGCACTTAAAACACGACCTAAGGTAAGGCAACCACTGTCCTGTATTCGTGGCCTGGGTTGCTTAAGTAATTACTTTAAAAATCCTAAGTTCATGCCTAGACATACTAAATTCAAAATGGCGTCGAGCACATGAGAATAATCAACATTTATGGTTTCAGATTAGCATCCTGTGTGAAAACGCGAGTCCGAAAATATAAACACCTGGAATGTTTACTATTATTATTGCATGCTTATAAAATACAATATGGTGCAGGTCACGGCCCGTTGATAACATTTTCTGACATAATCGGGTTCTCCTTGAAAATACGAATCTGTAGACACATTAATCGATACACATATTTTATAAGTTAAATTTAGTGTATTATATTAAATACATAACTTTTATTTATAAAATTATGCTTCGCAAAATTCATGGTGGTTGCATAATATACAAATTCGCCCTGGAAATGCGAATTCATCGGCACATTGCTCACCATACTTTTTTCTCTAAGTTTAAAAACTTATATAAATTATTTTAAGAGAGCTCTTATCTAACAAATTATGCTTGTGCATAATTGATGGTTGTAACATATTGTAATACGAGATGGCGAACCTTCCTGATCCTAGGTGCCTCAGTTGTATTGTTTTGATAGGTTTTTGGCAGTTTGGAGGCGCCGGGTGATTTCGCAGGTTTTTTCGTTATTAAAGTAGCACCTCAATATTGTAGAGATGTTTTCTTTAGAAGATTTCAATGTCGTGGATGTGCGGCTGCAGCGGCAGGAAAACGGAAAATTTATGTACGATAATATTTTATCATTTCAGGGGAAAAATTTTTAAATGTTTCGAGGGAGGAATGGGAGAAAACAAGATGGCGGACAGGAAAAAGAATGGAGGACAGAAACAAGATGATGATTAGAAACAAGGTGACCGACACGTCAAGGTCAAGAACATCAAAATGGCGGCCATCACATAATTAAAGATTGCTGATCCAAGATGGTGATGGGTCCTCAATACCTTTGCCACAAGACACTGTCTCAGCTAATAACTAAATCAAACTACTGTCGAACATTAAGTACAACGGTACGAGCAGCATAATGTTGCCGGGCAAAGAACAAAGTGCATTATGGAGTCGGCCCAATACATTTCTTATTTTGTTTTGTTTTACAATAAATTGTGAAATACAGAAGAAACACAAATTATTTATTTTCCAGGCAACATAAGATGCATGCTATCCCCAGCAATATTTTTATATGCAATTAGGAAATATATTTTTACTGAATTATTCAACTATGTAAAACTCGATAGATACCTTGATTTCTAACCAGTACATCTAATTAATACGCAACAGTAGTTCTAACCAGGCAGGTAAATATGGGCCGCAAAGNCCTTGATTTCTAACCAGTACATCTAATTAATACGCAACAGTAGTTCTAACCAGGCAGGTAAATATGGGCCGCAAAGGATTTCATTCCGTTCAAAAATAAATAATAAGATAACTTGTCTCAACCTATAATTCTGAATTTCAGCAAATTGCTAATGAATAGTTCCCTCATTCGAATTTATTTATGATTAAGGCCACGTTGTTTTATAGTTTTTCACTTATCGTTTGCATGCATCTTTAGAATTAGTTGCATTATTACATAATCAGTTTTCATTTTGAATATATTTAAATTTACGAAAATAATTTTTGTATGCTTCAGCCCAGTAAATAAAAAATTATCAATGTTACCCTTTATGACAAGACATCGAGTACTACTGATTTAGAGTTTACTATTTTAGGTAATATGAATCACAAGCGGTTGTGCTAATGTTGTTGCAAATTAAACCAGCATTGGTATTATACTTGTAACAGGGAATAAAATAGCATGAAATATAAGAGTTTTGTATAGAGCTGTTCAGTGAGATTCAAGATGAAGCCTAACTCCAGAATCAACTCGCTAGAAATATTTGCTGGTTCCTTATCTCTTTCCTTGTTATGAACACTGATTATAGCAACCACCAGTGATCTCGCTGCAGGACAATGGAAATAGTCGGTGAGCCAGACCCTCGTTTTGAGTAAAGTGGGCTCAACTCGAAAGTAAAGCTGAGCCTTTCATATTTTGTCAATTAGATACTGCTGATCACGAATATCACGGCGTGGATGTCGGAAATCGGCAACTTTCTGCCTCAAAATGGCATTCAAAATGGCGGCTTAGCAGTTTAACCACCTTATCTTTAAGTTGATGTAGTTTTTTTTTCCATTCAATATGTTTTATTTGTGTTAATATATTTGTCCGTATTGTATAGAAGAATCAACGAATACTATGGTTATTAATAGCATACATGAATTAATCAGCAAGAGGAAATATGTGATCAGTTATCAGTACGTACGCCCATGTTGTAAAGTGAATACTGGAAAAGTTTGTACAGTAATCGAAAGATTGCAGTTACAAACAAATGTAGTAAAATTTATTTGCTATATGTTAAGTTACAGACATTCTTCTACCTCAAAGTATGCTTGAGANTACAAACAAATGTAGTAAAATTTATTTGCTATATGTTAAGTTACAGACATTCTTCTACCTCAAAGTATGCTTGAGAGCATGTCAAATTCAAACATTACAGCTTCGACAGTCAATTTAAATTCCTGATACTAGCAGGAGTCCTACACCTTTGTGGGCTCAATTTGAAAATAACGTTGATATTTACAGATTTGTTATTTCGAATATCTCTAATCACAAATATCGCAAAGTAGACATCGAAATTGGTAGCTTTCTGTCTCAAAATGGCGTTAAAATATGGCGGCCCAGATTTTTGACTGCTTTATATTTAAGTATAAATTTTTTTCCTAGTTCAGGTTTTTCAAATCTGTGAAAAGCATTTTGTCGATCTTGAATAGCGACATCAATAAATATATAACTGTGTTTTAGTTCCTTCATGAATAATCCCGATAATATGAAGTTTCATAATATTTTCTTTGCATATTCCCATATTACATACAATGCGAATATTGAAAAAAATTTTGACAGTAATAGAAAAATTGTGACAACAAAAGTTATAGCACAACATGTTTGCTACAGATTAAGCTAAACAACATACTACTATGTTGAATCATGCGTGAGTGAGCGCATCTAAACCACGACAGCAGCGCTTCNTCATGCGTGAGTGAGCGCATCTAAACCACGACAGCAGCGCTTCGTAAGACTGTATAGTAATTATTACAATTGCTATTGTCATCGGCTTTCGCCTTTCTCCTTATTCAACACTCATCTTTGAAATATCATCAGGCAATGAATAATTATTAATAAACTATAATATTATTTACACATTGTAGAGGTTAGTATTGTTTCGTGTGTCCACAATAATGTTTTTATCCCTTACAAAAACTGTAGCTGAAGACATTCAGTCCCCAGAAAAAAGTTTTCATAACAAAACTCAAAAATAAAAGTTTACCTCTAACATAATATATTTCCCTTTTCACCCGGTTGGCCTTTACTGTACAAAACAGAAAAATAGATTTGAAAATCATATTGTTATATCCAGTGAGCTCAGATGTTTATCATTATTCAAGAACAACATATGAACGCAACTCATCAGGCTTTTGGATGAATATACCTTCCAAAAATAACTGTTACCTACATTTGCTGTGCATCCGTTGCCGATGTGTGTGAATAAATAATTAAATATATAATAATAGTTTGACGCGTGTCATATTGTAAGTATTTAGAAGCGCTGCTGACACCCCCCCCCGCCATCTTAACCCCTGCTAGGGTCTCCCAATAGACACATACCGCTAGGCCAGGTCGACCCGAGAGGGTGGCCAAGCAATTAACACATGCCGAAGAGTTATGCCGAGTTAAGAGCTAGCAAATCGCCGATGCAACCAGTAGTAAAAC
>NQII01002022.1:246151-404270 GCA_002778355.1 Clitarchus hookeri | reverse complement strand
AGCTTCATTTATTAACGACAGAGTTGGTCTATTTACTTTTATAATATCAATATTGCCATAGTGGAAATGATGTCATGGTAATCCAAGGAGTCGAATTTTAATAGCCACATACCTTTCAATCGATGTGCTCTTCTCAGTTTTCTTTGCTTGAAGCCTTCTAATATGTAGAGAGCCTTTGGTTTTCTTCTTACTTTGTGATGGATACATTCTAGTCTTAGGCATTTTTTAAACGAAATTCACGATTATGCAATAACACACAACCCTACAACGTAAAAATATCACTATAAATTGTTTTATATATATGAAAACAAAACAAAAATAACATAACGTTAGCTTTGGAATGATGATGCGTCGACCAGAAAAACGTCCAGGTAGAACAGGCGAGGGCCAAGTGACGCGTCACAAAGGTCGCTTCTAAGGTAACCCTGCACAGTTCGGTTGCTGTGAATCACACTATACCGTTACAACCACCTCTACTTGGCACACAACAGCACCGTTGGTTAGCCGCTTTGTAGTACTATGCTGTCAATCGGCCAATGCACACGTGCGGTTATTTGCGTAGCTGTGATATAACACCCTCGTGGACTGATGTTTTCAGATGTAGAACCCTTCATATAAGATGTGGAGAAGCATAGTTTTAGGAAAAATGCCGAGGAAGAATTCCACAAACGTATCAAAAAACAAAGGTCGTTGATTTCCATTTGCTGACAGTTTTGCAAAGGATCTGATGTATAAGAAAAAAAAACCTTTTGAGTAAATCCATTGCATTTTACATTGTTAAAGTTTATGAGTGCATAATACTTACACAAGAATATGTGACAAAAAAAAAACGAAAATGGAACAAAGAAACATCGTTACCGTATTTTATTGTTTGGACTTTCCTAATAAATATCACACAACCAAATTTTTGAAGGTTATAAAATGTTTACATGAATAAAATTACCTATTTTATCCGATTGAGTTTAAAACTAAACAATAAACAGCTGTATTTGGTTTTTAGTGTTGAAATAGGGCTGTCAGTCATTATATATTTTAATAATAAAAATAAATTAAAAAAATTGTTATTTGATGGTGATAAAAAAGTAAAAGGCAACTGTCGTTACACAACTGACATAAGCCTGCATGTTTTTTTTTCATTTAGCTGTATTGAAGAGCATTACCAATTATTTATTATAACCATTGCATACTCGCTGAATCTCTGAGGTTTTTCAGTAAAAGCATTCATTATACGTCATCAATATCTATAATAAACTTGTGTACATGGTACGAAAAAATTAATCGTTTTATTAAATACCACTTGCCGAACTCTTTTGTAGAAATAGTTTAGTCTGTGCAGTATTTGTGCGCAGCATGTGAACAGATGTGTAAAAAATTAGCAACCCCTTTACTGTTAAATTCATATGACAAAAATTTAGACTGTGTAATATTTACGCCATAACCAAGAACCACATTTTCCAAAACCAGTGCTGTATACTTGACGAACATATATAAATAGTGTTGTATGTGTCGGCAGCGAATCGACACGCAACTCCGAATCAATATTTGACTGTTCAATCGGCATAGTTATATTCGCCCCAATTACCTATATTTTTGATTGCAATTCTAATAATCTGTAATACTCCTAGTTATCTAAGAATAATGGGTTCAGATAGCTATTTAAGGTTTTTTTGTGCATGGGAGAAGATGTAAAGTACATCTAAATACTCGTACGTTCAGAATATGAAAAAAAAAATAATTTTGCTTCGAAAAAAACTATTGCTATGTTTTAAACTTTTGGAATTGTATTTTAAGAATGAAAATGCTATTTGAAATGCAAATACAAAATGCGAAATGAAAATGCAAAAATGTTCATAATTCTAACCAAAAAAAATTATATAGAGTACAATTCCTTCCTAGGAATTTATGTATAGCGACATTAGCTGAAGAAGGGCTGGTTATTGTCAGTCGTCATTACATTTCTGAGAATTACTACGCTCCTCGAGGCCACGGCTTACACGGCCCCCTCCCCGCCTTCACGACAACACCAACGGAATACCGCAACTCATTCTCTGCTCCCTGCCCACTCTTGGCCGCTCCCTCCTCTCCCCCCTAATCCAGGAATGCTTACACGCAGGCTTACACCGAGTTCGGACAGTGGCCACAGAGTGAAGAGGGCGCTACCTTCCAGTAGCCTTTTTGCTAAAAACGGCTACTTGGACTATATCTCCACCAGCTAGTATTTTTACGAGATAGTCAGGTCACTAATTGAATCTATGTGCATTCCCTCATGACATGCTTTCTTTAGTTTCTTTGTACTCCTTTTCGTTTGTCTGTAGTTGTAATTTAAAATGCGCGTCGAAATTTTCAGTTTCGAGGGGTACAGAAAGAAACTGTTTTCGGAGGGTTACAACCGAAAAACGAAAAAATAAGACATTGTAAAGCATAGAATACAATCAAATTGGTTTAAAAAAGGGAAGTTTAACACATGAAATTATCCTCCGATCATGGAGCAAATTTAATAAAATGGACAATAAAAAATTAATTATTCCTTAACAACGTATTAAAAAGACAAATCTCTGAACTTGTAAGTACTCAGTTATGATCGTATAGTGTACTAAAGCAAGATTGATAAAGAAAATACACAATACTAAGCAAATTTATTAAGGATGCTACCCCCTTAAGCTCTCTGGTGAGAGGGTGGGTGGCTTTCCCTATGGTACAGTAAAATGATAAAATAAATTTTCCAATTATTTAATGTTACTTTTGCAGTGAAAGGATTACAGCCTAAATGATGGTACCGAGTGAGCTCGCAGAGCAGGTGACTAATGCCGCCGGTCTGGCTCGAGTGCTGAGACGAACTGCACGGCGGTCTAGGTTTGCATCACAAGTGACTAGAACCGAAGTTAAATGGTGAATAATGAAACATAATATGAGCACTCTGTGATATGATTGTAATGGTGAAAAAGTATATAAATTAAATTTAACACATTGGTGACACCCCTGTTTATTAACAAATGTCTGTTATGTTTGAAGTTGTGAAGTTAATGGGTCATATCACTGCACTAAGTGACACATTATAATGATGGAGGCTTTTATAGGTAATCTCCCTTTTAAAAAACATAATTGACCTTATATATACAGTATTAACATTATTACAGAACTACATTTTCTTGTGAAAAGTGTTTGCGTTTCATTTGCTATGACGCGTTGGCATTTTGTTGGCTGTGTTGCCAGGTGGCTGTCTCCTGAATGGATAGACGAATCCAACTGGGCAAAGGGGTGTGAAATGCCATGCTTGATTGCTATTAATACAATAAAAAACACCCCTGACTGCAGTTGTGAATGCGGTGACTTTAAAATGTTTGTACAAATGCTGCACACTACTGGATGACACTATGGGGCACTTATCACTTCAACTTCGGCCTACAAGCCAGTTGACATCACCTGGTGATGTGTTGCATCGTAGGTCGTGGTGCGAGCTTCTACGAAGCAACGGCCAATTGCCAGTGCACCCAACGACTGTGGCTTTAGGGTAAACACAATTTAGGATCGCCTACTTATTTATTAAAAGAGTTACCTCTTGTAATAAATAAGTAGGGCGGTCTCTTGAGTTACGTAATACTTGTCGGCAAGAAGGTGCAAGTTCCGTTCTTGTCAACCTGCACTAGGCGCTCTTGGTCTGATGTAGTTGGTGCGGCCCGGTGAAGCTGGTGTAGTTGTTGTGACTGCGGCAGTCAGAGTGGGCACAAGGAGCTCGTGGAAGCATGGTTCACATCACATTTCAAATGTTGATAAACAGCATCTGTGAACATCTTCTCGTATGATTTGCTGTCTCAGAACCTTGTGGAACAGTGCTTTTTGGCAGTGTTTGTGTATCAAGTTGGGGCTTTCGACTTCGTTACCTCAGGTGCATAGCTGGGAACACCTCCGATGAGAGGGCATGATCCCTCTGCCCTGGAAAGTGGGAGGCCGAAACTCGGTAAGACCTCGTGGCTAAGAGCGATACATATAAATACAAAAGTATGGCTGAGAGGCTGTATATTGACCTTGTATTATTTACTACATGTATATTTATTCTACTAACGCATTTCATAGTGCAGTCCTCTCGTCAACATAAACAAGGTAAGCCTTAAATAATTCAACAGAATCACATGATCCGACACTGTTCCTAGGCTGTTTTTTTTACCTCTATAAACTTAGCGGCTCGGCATAAATGTATACACTGTGAATGACATATTATAAATTTATTGGTTTCAAAATATATTCTCGCATTTAATACAATTTAGCAACCCAATATAAATACATTAGACATTAATTTTACATGTTTTACAGCATAAACACAGCAACATTTACAGCCCTCCTCACTATCACATTTCATGGTTTATACTGTAAAATATGTTCAGTCCCTCTAAAATTCGTAATTGGTGAGATTAGTAACAACCACATATATAACATTTGCAGGTATTATTTTTCCGATTTTTGGAAAAGTCGTTCTTTATATTTACCTTAATGAACCAAAGCAATAAAGTCCTTCAATATTACTTATGTGTTCGGCATGTGTTTTAAATATTACAATTAAATAAATTATATATTCTAGGAAAAATGTATATTTTGTTTGCAAGTGTGTCAAAATTACTGTTGACATAGTAATGTTTTCTAACTCGGCTTGATCTGCCAGACATGAGATGTATTCATGCAGTCCTTCCTAGCACTTTGGATGTATTACACATAATTTTGTATGCAATTTGTTAAAAAGGAGTCCATGACCATTAGGTGTTTGGTTGTGATGTTGACCACTCATGCATGGTCTGGCATGGACACTGTCATAACATCATCGGCCCATAGTCGCTGCAGCAGTGCCATGCGCTGAAAGTTCATGTCGTGTGTCCCGATGCGTGTCACAATTGTTCACTTGGGAACAGGTCATGACCAGATACAGGTGATCCAACCGACTGCATGTGGTGTCAGTAGATAGATCTGGGTATTTAAGATAGGAATAAAGTGTTATAATGTGCATTAAATAGCATTATAATTTATTGATCATTGGCAAATATGCGTGAAATTCGCCCTTAAGGGATTGCGAAGTAATCGCAGAATAAATGCATGCCACATGCATATTAAATGAGGTTTAGAATAGCAAGGCTCGGGTATTTGAAGTGCTCTATATAATTTTCCGAGTGCAATTGTGTGTCTTATCAAGCCAATTAATGATGTGCGAAATAATTATTCTTTCTTTCAACCTGACTGTTCTGGTCGTAGAGTGACCCAAAACTTAACATACCTAAATTTTCTACGTGCTTCCCAAGGCACCACATAATCATGTTTCGCATTTATATTAGTGCTTAATTAAGAACTCTTAGTTCTCTACAAGATTAAGAAATCTCACTCAGAACATTTGAGTGTTTTATGTGTATATGTTACAATTTCTATGTTTATGAGGTCAGTTAGTTAAATATTCTCGTGAAGTGGAGCGAGCTCTCAGCAAGGACACCACTCACCTGTGCCATCTCCGGCAGTCTGATTCCACGGGTATCAGGTGCTGCACGTGCGTCGCATAGCAGGGGACTTTCATACTCTGTTCTGAACACTTAACTGCAATAGGTTAAAGTAATTTACTGGAACTTTTATTTGGTTTACCAACAATTTTCTTCATGTTTGCAGCCCCTTCACCCCTCAGACAGCTCAATTTCATTGCATACATGTAACTGTGTACACTATTCGGCAATACAACTTACTTGAGTTAACTGAAACTTGCGAGTTCTCATTTAGTGTTGTATGCCATACCCTGGCTCTATTCAGGAGGTCATCGATGCCTCCTCGAGGAGGCATTCTTTATTTATAAGGTAAAATGTAATACAAATGTGTGCTGGGGAGCCTGAATACACCGGCTGTATATTACATATTCCAGTAAATTTGTTCTGAATGTATGTCAGGGGATACAGACGCGTGGTCATTCAGCCCACGATCCTGAGAACTGTGACTTCATGCTAACCCAGTGAGCTTGCATACATTCTATTCGAAAAAGGAATATTGTGTAATATTCTGCTTTACTTAACATAGTGGCTTGACGATGTCCACATTACTATCCGCGACCGCTTAGGTAACATTAAATGGCTTACCCAACTAAGTGTGGCAAAAATAATGCATAACAAACATGTGTGTCAATGAGCCTGGCAACCCATATCCCTTTGCCCATATGGACTCATCCATCCCCTAAGGAGAAAGTCACCTGGTAACACTGTAGCCAGTGAAATACAAACATGTCACAGGAATTGAAATACAGAGACTTTTCACAATAATGCATAAAAGTGTATTCAATATATATTTATAAGAGGGTAATTGTTATTTCATAAAGGGAGTTTGCCTATAAAGGCCTCCATCATAGTAACATTTCGTTTAGTGTGGTGATACCCCCAGTCAACTTCACAACATCAATCTTAACAGACATTTGGTAATCAACAGGATGTCACCTATGTGTTAAATTTAATATATAATTTTCACCATTGCAATAATGTTACATAGTGCTTATGTAATGTTTTACCACTAGGCATTTGACATCGGTTCACGCCACTGGTGACAGAAGCCAACACCACTAATTCAGTTCACTTCAGCATACGAGCCAGACTGACCGTTTGGTAGTCCGCTCCACGAGTCCCCTCGATACCATCATTTAGGCCGATATCACTTCATTACAATAGTAACTTAATTAACTGGAACATTTGATTTCTTACTGTGCCGAGGAAAGAACCTCCTGCACTCTCATCAGAGATCTAACGCTATCGCATATCCGCTTAACCACCACGCTGACTTATGTAATTTTCATGCTAGGGTCACCACAGGCCGCAAGTGCTTGGTCCGTTTCTTTTAATATTTACATGTCCCTTTCTTGAACATGTAATCATGTTTGTGAGTAAACAGCTTAACAAAATTCAGTGAGTGTTGATTCATTGTCCCCCTGGGGCACATAGAGCTCTACACCTAATTTATTCCCACTCACAATTTTTCTAATATATTTCAGACATACGAGACAGCCAACAGTCTAACCATTAGATCACTTTATATATAAGTAGTGTATTATTAAGTGCATGACAACTAAATCCTCAAATTGATGGAGGCATTCTGGGCCCCCTGGGCCATCGACCAAATGACCCACATCACAAACGCTCTTCTGAGTAATGGTGTCAGGGAATTCTACAATCAACCAGCCCTGGGTCACCTCACTACATCATAGATGGTTTTCCCAACTAGGGGACAACATTTCACCAATCCAGTTTTTCCCTATGTCAAAAATGGCTTTCCAAAAACAAATAGCAGAAGGAACAACAAAAACGTGAGTACAAGTGCGGAGCAATCACAATGTCACAAAACATATTCAACATCAAATAAAAGTGAATGTTCCCGCACTCATGCATTGCATGGCTTGTTCAGTGGAGGACATTCAAAAGGTTCTTGGCCAGTTTAGAAACAGCTGCAAAATCTCATTTCCATGCAAAGTCGTTTTCACGCAAGTAACCACAAACTACATTTAAGAGCTTTATAAAGTGTAACTGTATAATGTCCAACTCTAAAAGGTAAGTGTCTTTATGTAAGTCGTGCAACATGTGCTAGAACCGAAATCAATAACAATATGCTGCAAGCATGTGGTATTGTTGACAAACAATCCACGCAGCAATTCCAAGGTAAAATCAGGAGTGCAATGTTTATATTTTAGGGGATGCATAACATATAAAACTTTTCAGAGACTTGTAATACGTACATGTGTTTATCACACCAAGTACGCAAAGAATGTGGGCAAAGTCAATTTTACAGTGCACCATATTTTATGAAACACATAAAAACATTAATAATCATGGTTCAATTTTGTTTGTGCTCGGCACGACACAAACTTTTTTTAATGTTCTAATGTTTTTATAACAGTGATATGTACATTTGCGTAATAAGTAAATTCGTTGGAAATAGTCAGCACCCAAATTCATGTAATAATTGTGTAAATTTCACGAAGCATGCAAGACTTGCTAGGAGTATTTATATCAATATAAAAACTTTTAATGTAATATATGTAGTCAGTATTCACCACAGAAAATGACCAGCAAGAAGGGAAAAGTGCTCGGCAGTACTCAGCTGCAAAATATAATTAAAACAGAATTTAATGACCAAAAAGTGAAAATTCAGTTTCTTGGCAAACTGCCATTTGAGGACACCAAACAAAGCATGCATCATCCAGCGACGCCATTGCTGGGCAGGAAGCTAACACCACCCCCACCCACATCCATGAGCAGGGGGTCGTAGTGACGCATCGCCCGGGCACAAGTGAATGTAGTGACCACCACCCCCTTCCTCATCAGAAATAATGGGACACTTTCCCCCATGCAGGTATAAAGGGAGACAGGCCAGCAGCTGTGGCATCAACAACAACTGTCGCCATGACAACTGCGCCAAGCCACATTGCCGAAATGGCGCTAGGTGCTTACAAATAGAATAGGTGCACTAACAACCAAAACATACAAACTTTATGCCTCAAGTGCGTGCGTCCAGAAATAGAATCGAATCCATTCCGGCATTCCTAATGACCGTGTCGGGAAATATTAAAGGTGAGGCGACTCGAGGAAGACATTAAATGGGCTAGCAGGGAACAGATCGGGAATGCTTGGAGGAGTACCTCTGATTGCAAATGGGTACCATTGTGCATTGAGTGCAACAGACCATATGCGGACCGAGGCAACATCGGCCTCGTTAACAGACATCCGTGCCAGTGTACACTCGTTCAGCGTACAAAACTAAAAGAATTTTTGGAAAATACACAGCAAACAGAACAATTTTTGAGCAATACACAATAAACTTATTTTCGCTACCGACGATGCGATAAGCAAATATCATGTGTAGGACTTGGAAATGGGACAATACTGTGCGTAATTTGCTCCAAAAATTACCATACAGAGTGGCCCACAATAGTAGAGCATGCAACAACAGTTAACCACAATATAATTCTGTGCGAAAAATGTAAACAGACAGTGCTACCTACCAAACGTACAACAGACTTGACAAAATGAGACCCTTTATCACCACGTCAGTTCCATCAAGTGCATTGTAAAAACGAAAACTGGAAAATGGGAATAATCGCATGTGAACAATGTGGTCGAAAAACACACTGGCAGTGCACCACACAAAGGGATGCAGTAAACACCATCTCGGAAAATACCTCGAGTAACAGTTCCATGACTCTCACTGAGGACAGGTTTTTAAGGCCCGAAGGCCAGCACACCCTCCATCCTCCCGCACTGCATCTATGCTCGGATGAGTAAGACAGTGCACGGCACTTTCTCCTCTTGGTCTCTTCGGGCCATTCACTTTTCTTACTTGCCGTAACTCTGTATTCTACCGGTTTTCTCTTTAAAAACCTGTCCTCCTCGCCAATCAAGAGTACTCCGACTTAAACTTTATAAAGCCGTTACCTGAGTACCCTATTATGGGTCATCAGAATTTCGCCTATTCCATTTATAAAAATCCTCTAATCTTCTACCAATTTTGGTGGCGAAATCACTCCACATCCTGTATAGAGGTTTATTGTCCATTATATGTCCTACTTCCAAGTGAATGCCCAGCTCTTAAATTTTCTCACTGAATGCTTCTCTTAGATATTCAGTCCTCAAGCATGTCGTTAATACGTGGTGTGCAGTATCGTCAACACCACAAACCTCGCACAGCGGAGATCTCACAAGACGCAGGCTGTGTAACTTAACCTTAAAGTTACCATGGCCAGTAATTAGCTGCATACTATACAAGTTAGTACTTAGCCATTTACATTTTAACCTTCCTCTAATATCCAGTAGGAGCTCGTACGTCTGCCTTCCTTTTGAGGAATCAGTCCATCTGGTTTGTCAGTTCGAGATTATGTCCTCGTATATTTCCTCATTGTCTTCCTTTGACAGCCTGCCATCTCGGGATCTCTCCACCACAAGGCCCCTGTATCTCACCAGAAGGTCCGCAGGCAGCACCCCAGCAATTCCTGGGAGAGACTCGTTGGGTACAGTCTTGTATGCTCTTGTAACAGTTAGCAGAGCAGCTCTCTGTGCACTAATTAGCTTCCTCCTGTGCCACGAAACGTCGGCTCGGTGGTGCCACATTACCGCTCCATACAATATTATGGCCTCAAATACCGCTTTATATGTGGTATGCAAGGTACCATAATTGAGTCCCAACTGGTATTTCCGATTCTTCTCAGTTTTTGGAACACCACAACCGCCTTCCGTGACACATTACAGAAAGCTCATCTTGTCATCCATGATGACTCCCAGGTATTTAAATTCCTGTACATACTTTATCGGGCGTCCCCCGAAGCGCACAGTAGGGGATCATCGCAGTTTCCCTTTTACAAGCATTATCTTGGTCTTTTCTATGGAGAACTGTAGTTTCACTTCTTTAGACCATTCCCATGTCTTTTCCATTATTACGGTTGCCTTTACTTCCAGTTCTTTTCGAGAGTTTCCTGACACTAACACCAAACCATCATCTGCATATCCATACACTGTGCACCCCAAGGGGAGTTCCAATTCCAGGAATCCATCGAAAAGAACGTTCCATATGATCGGTCCTAGGACCGATCCCTGGGGACATCCCTTAGTCAACTTTTTCCTGACTTGCATGTTCTTATTGGAGTAAATACTCCATCTGTTAGTAAAGAAGTCCTGGACAACCTTGTAAATTTTCGCAGGACATTTCTTCATCTTCAGTCTATGCATCACCTCTGGCCACCAGGCATTGTCAAAGGCTCCCGAGATGTCAAGGAAGACAGCCATTATATATTTCTGCGGGGTCTCTCTTATTTTCTTCATGACATCTGCAAGCACAAAGTCAGTCCCCCTACCTCTTCTGAAACCATATTGGGATTCATTCAGCATTATTTCAGCTTCTAGAGCCATTATGAGCCT
Organism: Clitarchus hookeri; assembly: GCA_002778355.1. NCBI lineage: Eukaryota > Metazoa > Arthropoda > Insecta > Phasmatodea > Phasmatidae > Clitarchus > Clitarchus hookeri. The sequence goes on along the minus strand of NQII01002022.1, from coordinate 393,363 downwards.
TCTGTTTATTAACTTTTCATAGACTTTGCTTAGTGCCGGAAGCAATGTTAATGGCCTGTATGATTTGGGGTCATCCAGGTCCTTCTTATTTTCTTTATTCAATATTTTCAGCAAACCCATCTTCCATGGGGAGGGAAACACTCCGGTTTGGAGACAGTCATTTACTATGTCTAGAAGAATATTCTTTATACGAGAGAAACACCTTTTCAGGATCTCTGTAGTTATTCTGTCGATTCCAGGAGCCTTACCGTTATTCATCTTATACATAACCACAGTAAGCTCCTCCATACTGAAATCGGGAGAACCTTGTTCCATAGATGGTGTAGCCATGGACTGCCTCTTAGCGGAGTGTGCCTCCCCCTCATCATCCAGGGAGTCATCAGGAAGGAGCGCGTGGAGCAGAGCTTTCATATATTTCTGCTGATCTCTGATAAGGTTGCCATTTATCTTCATACATGTTGGTGGTATCGTTTTGTTCAACTTATTCACTGCAAGTTTATATACCATGCCGAACGGGTCCTCGTTTTTCCATTTTCGTGACGAAATCTTCCCATGATTTTGTCTTCTTTTTCCTGACCCTACCGAAGTAAGCCCGCTTTTTGATCTTATAACTGCTTGAGAACTGCTCCCTCTCCTCTCCCCTTAGTATGTGGAGATGTCTTCTATCACGTCTGAGTGCCTTACATTCATTTTCCAATTCCTCGTCCCACCAGGACAAGTTAGGAAGACCCTTGGTTGTTTTGCGCAAATTCTCTTCACACATCTCCTGGATCATCCGGGTCAATTGCTCGACCCGGTCATCCAGAGTTCCCATGATGTTGTATGAGCTTAGCTTACTCAGCAGGGCCCGGTCAAAGGTTGGCCAATCTGCCATATTATGAATATAGCGAATCTCTCTTTCCATTGGTTCAAGATCACGAAAACCACCTCCGTGTATCTCGAACGTGATCAATCTATAGTCGGTTCATGACTGGAAGAGACTTACTTGAAGCCCTGCTAAAGATCTACGTTCAAGCCCATTTCGTATCCTTCTGCCAAAGGGCAAACAAACATTGCCAAGTGGCGGTCACATGGCAATGTTTACATGCAATGTTTTATTCCACTGTGTGTGTACCTGTGTTCGTTCATGCACGTACCCATCATAAAAGTAATGTATATATTATTAATGGATATTCCACAAGCGTAAAGTTTTTAATCTTGAGAATTTCACACAAAAGAATATGTGATGCAAGCGAAAAACATTTCATTATATAAACCCAAACTGTGAGTATTAAAAATTAAATGTTTCGTGTTTGTGTTCTCTCATTCTCTCTCTCTGTCTGTCTGTCTTTCTCTCTCTCTCTGTCTATCTGTCTCTCTCTCTCTGTCTGTCTATCTCTCTCTCTCTCTCTCTCTCTCTCTCTCTCTCTCTCTCTCTGTGTGTATAGGTTTCATTTTGACTGGGGGATTGGGTGGGGGAGAAAAACTTTCACTTTGATTACATATTATAGACACAATACTTTGCAGTGAAATGTGTCAACATTCAAGGAGTCCATCCAACAACATTAACATGGCAACGCCAATTTCCCATAATCCCCCGGATGGCCGTGCTGTAGAGAATTTGTGCGATTCTTGTTTTTACCTAATATTTAATTTGTCGGTTTTTTTAATACTAATATCAGCACTTTATTATTTGATTTTTCATAACGTATGACTTTAATTCGTGCTAACCTTCTCGTACAGATTCCTTTTGCTTTTGAAATTTGTATAAGAGATTACTCATAGTGCGTTCTAACGTGTTTAATATTTTTCAAATTTATTTCAGGTTTGCTTAAAATTTTATTTACTGTATTTTACGTTGTATGTTGCGGTAGTTTTTGTGTGCAGTCATGAGTTCTAGCAAGGTGAATAAAAGAGAAGTCACCAACGCCAACAGGACATCATTAACCTCACCGAATCGTTGTATTCACTAATTAGGCGAGGGGAAATGAAACCCTGCAACGTCGCGGAAAGAGTGGCAGAAATGTTGAAACTCTCCAAATCTACAGTGCTAAGGTATGTTAAAATATCTGTAGTATTAACCATTGCGTTTGCAAGTTGTGTGTGTTAAGATCAATTACATTGGCCCACGAAATGTGTTTACAAGAACATAAAGAAAATTTGTTAATAACTTGATAACGTCGGCGAACGTTGTCTACGTGTATTTTTAAATTTTTATTTTTGTAATTATTAAGTTTATAGGGTTTCCTGTAAAAATAAAAATAATTCATTGAAAATCTTATATTTCNATAACGTCGTCGAACGTTGTCTATGTGTATTTGTAACGTTTTATTTTGGTAATTATTAAGTTTATAGGGTTACCTGAAAAAATTAAAATAATTCATTGAAAATATTATATTTCCACTCTGCTAATGATGCAGAACACGAATATACGAGGGGCATTAACGTCCGACTAATTTCGTAATATGTGCCCACCTAACCTAACAGAACCTAACCCCACGATGAGTGAATCACTATTTTACATTTTTTAACTAACCTAGGATTGTAGGGTTATATAGTAACCAATACCTGCTACCTATTAAACTAACCTAAACTAACACACGGCAGAGCATATCACATTGTCACACATCATTTGTAAACAAACCCTTGTATGTTTTTGGTATCAGTAACTGTAGTTGACCCAGTAACTGAATTATGGTCCTTTTTAAATTATGCAAATTAGGTTGGCTATGTAGCACTGAAAGTGAAAAATATGACACTGATAATTTACAATAACTAAATGACAATGGCTGTAGAACAGTGGTGTTGGGGAAATGCATTAATACATTATTGTTTTCTTAAAGGATTATGACTGCAATTTCATCGATTACGATGTCCTTTCATGTTTAGTGAAGTGATACAGATATGTTTAATAGTAGGGGAAGTTCCAGTTATATCGACTGTAATCTATTTAGTGACGTATAACAATGGCAATTAATGCCGCAATGTAACTTATAAATACAAAACAAGCTCCTTCTTCAGAATCTTAAAATGCACCATCTCTCCATAACCTATATAAAATTAATTGACTATAACAAACTCACTATAGAGGCAATTTTCCTTACCATTGTCAGTTGTCTTTATAATAAATTTCCACTGTATATATTGGGTTGTTTATGAAGAATCCCTCGCAGGGGTACACAAATTCCAACACAAAGTAGTTTTTATTTTTAATTACACATTGTAATACCACCTTTTGGTTAGGTGATTCATACACTCACATTTGAGTCTATATAACCCTACAATCCTAGGTCAGTGTAAAACCCAACAATCCTAGGTTAGTTTAAAAATGTAAAATAGTGATTCACCCATCGTGGGGATATGTTCTGTTAGGTTAGGTGGGCACATGTTACGAAATTAGTCGGACGTTAATGCCCGTCGTATATTCGTGTTCTGCATCATTAGTGGAGTGGAAATATACCATTTTCCATAAAATTATTGTTATTTTTTAAAGAAAAGCCCCCTAAACTTAATAAGTACCCAAATAAAACGTTTAAAAGACACGTAGACAACGTTCGACGATGTTATCATGTTATTAACTAATTTTCTTTATGTTCTTGTAAACACATTTCGTAGGCCAACATAACTGACCTTAGCACACACAACTTGCAAACGCAATGGTTAATACTACAGATATTTTAACATACCTTAGAACTGTGGATNTAACCTATATAAAATTAATTGACTATAACAAACTCACTATAGAGGCAATTTTCCTTACCATTGTCAGTTGTCTATAATAAATTTCCAATGTATATGTTGGGTTGTTAATGAAGTATCCCTCGCAGGGGTACAGAAATTTCAACAAAAAGTAATTTTTATTTTTAATTACACATTGTAATGCCACCTTTTGGTTAGGTGATTCATACACTCACATTTGAGTCTATATAACCCTACAATCCTAGGTTAGTGTAAAACCCAACAATCCTAGGTTAGTTTAAAAATGTAAAATAGTGATTCACCCATCGTGGGGATAGGTTCTGTTAGGTTAGGTGGGCACATGTTACGAAATTAGTCGGACGTTAATGCCCGTCGTATATTCGTGTTCTGCATCATTAGTGGAGTGGAAATATACCATTTTCCGTGAAATTATTGTTATTTTTTACAGAAAAGGCCCCTAAACTTAATATTTACCCAAATAAAACATTAAAAATACACGTAGACAACGTTCGACGATGTTATCAAGTTATTAACAAATTTTCTTTATTTTCTTGTAAACACATTTCGTAGGCCAACATAATTTACCTTAGCACACACAACTTGCAAACGCAATGGTTAATACTACATATATTTTAACATACCTTAGAACTGTGGATCTGAAGCGTTTCAACATTTCTGCTGCTCTTTCCCAGGGTTTCATTTCCCCTCGCCTAATTAGGGAATACAACGATTCGGTGAGGTTAATGATGTCCTGTTGGCGTTGGTGACTTCTCTTTTATTCACCTTGCTAGAACTCATGACTGCACACAAAAACTACCGCAACATATAACGTAAAATACAATAAATAAAATTTTAAGCAAACCTGAAATAAATTTAAAAAATACTAAACACGTGAGCACGCACTACGAGTAATCTCTTATACAGGTATCAGAAACGAAATAAATTGGCACAACGAGAAATAATAAAGAGTGGATATTAGTAAAAAAAAATTAAAAAACCAGTAAATGGTTAAACAAGATAATCGCACCAATTCTCTGGCACGTGTGTCGACCACACCTCGCCAACACACGGAACGAAGGTTTGTAAACAAATGGCCTCTCTACTTTCACTTTGAGCGTGATCTTGTGAGTATGCAAGAAACATTGAAATCAAAGTACGTTAGCATCACGTCATTAATAATTGGCATAATAAGATACAAGTCTTTTCGAAACACATTTATACGCGATAAATTAACAATTTCGTTAAAACTTTAGAACTATTTCCTCTCTTTGTGCTGGCAACCTAACGGCATAACTGTATCCGCGCTCGCCGCTGTTTGTAATGTTATATGCATGTAGCTAACGGCTAGGGTGTTTTTTCAAAGGTTGATTTTCAAAAGTTTCTTCCAGTTGTGAACCGACTATATGATCGCTCGAACTTTCGTCCAAAACAGTCCAGTGTCTTATGTTGTATACTTTTCTGTTTGCCACAGTGATATCCAAATGCGATTCTGTTTCATGGGCCTGCGGCACGAATGTCGGGAATTCCCCTTCCTGGTTCACCACATCCAAATCATTTGTAAGAATGAATTGGCTAACCATCTCCCCTGCCTCATCAGTGACAGGGGAGTGCCATAATTCTGATTTGCCATTTACATCCGCACCCATATTTAGTGGTTTCTCCCTTAATGTGTTGACAATGATCTCCCATCTGTCAATGTGTGTCTGTGTGTCATCCCCGAACTGAAAGTACGAGGAAACCAACCAGCATTCTGTTGTACCTTTAATGACTTGTACACATGTGTGGTGCGGATCAGATACACTCGACATCATGGTAATGTTCATATCTCTGTTGGCTCCCAGCACCCCAGCCCAGGGGGACACACCACCAGTAAACACCTCGCCCCGCAGGCCCACGACTTTATCAAAGGGCACATACGGCTCCTGAAACAAGATAATGTCAAGCTTCTGCTCCACCACGATCCTATTCAGCTCAGGCGCTAATGCTGCCGACTGCTGCATATTTAACTGCCCAACTTTTATTGTGTTACACACCAAAATCTATAAGAGAGAGTTCCACGGACAGGGATCTCTGATATGTCGGACAGTCAGGAGAGTCCACTCTGTGATCATGATGCAGTCCTTTTTTGTGACAATTGGCACATATGTCAAGAAAATTAATTTCCTTCTTCTTAGGGCAGTTCTTAAATTCATGACCCTGATCGCCGCAACATGAGCAGGTGGACTTGGTCTCTCTGTATTTGCCAGCGATGTGCCCCCATTGTTGGCATTTGTAGCATCTCGACAGCGATATATAGTCCTTCACTCTACAGCTGTCATAGCCCACATAGACTCTCTCCTTATCAATGAGGGCATTCCTTGTTTGTGGATCACATTGTAATACCACATTCACCCTGTCCGTGTCCCGTCTCCCAGTTCTGTGACTCACTGTCACGGCTTCTACAAAACTTTGTAAGTTATGGCCTCCACAAGTTTCAGTAAAGTTTTGCCTAAAGATCGTTTCAGGTAGTCCTATACCATCCTCATTACGAGGCACGTCATATATAAAGATCTTAGGCCCATGTCTCTTAGGTGCCTCTAACTTAAGTCCCAATGCCTGTATCTTTGTGGCATTGCTGAATGTTTCCAGGGTTTTGTCATCCCCTGCTTCCACTATAACGCCACCACCTCTAATACCACGCATATTTCTAATTTGAAGCCCGTCTTCCTTCGGGTTGAAACCACTCTTTATCTTATTCCTTGTCTCCATACTGGTGACTCTTTCACTTTCCGGGTATAAAAGGACCACTTTCTTTGCAGGTCTTGGTTTCAAAGCCTCAGTTCCAGCTGCCTGCGCATAACTCTTTATCACCAGAACCGTCGGTTTTTCTTGCTTGAGGATCTCTTGCCTCGGGGCTTGCATTTTCTCCCTTTGTCTTAGCATTCCAATAAGTTTGCAGTTTCCCATTAATACTTTATCTACGTTGCTTTGCAGTTGATTCAGTCTTGGGATTAGCAATTTGGACTGCGTGGAGTTTATTTTGGAACTCTTGTTGAGGATCCACTCCGTTATTCTTGATATCATTTCTTTGGTGTTTTCATGTACCTCCTGTACATGTGCCTCCTCATTTGCCAGTAACACACTCTCGTCTTCCTCAGATTGGAACTTTAGATTTTTCTTGGCCCTTAAAGATTCCTGGGTTGAAATGCCAGGCATTGGTTCCGTTTCTGCGATTCCAATGGAAGCTCTTGAAGCCGAACCGGGGACCACTTCCAAGTTTTGTGACTCCGGGAATATTAGCCTAGATGTCTTAAGGGGTTTGCCTTTTCTCCCCACAAGAGTAAACTCTTGAACTCCTCGAATTGCAGCCCTTAAATTAGGCTCCTCATCTGAGGAAGAAGATTCGTTGCCTTCAGATCCTTCAGTTTCTAGATGACCTTCAACTGTTCTGTCCTCCTCTTCAGAGTCACCCTTATCCTCTTCATTGTAGAGCTCTTGAATCCAACAGTCTACTGCACTCATTTTCACACCTTGAATGCATTTCCCAATTTTCTTATGGATCCTCTTCAACACTGTTGGCATGGAAAATCTCTCCCAATTGAATTGCGGATCCGCCAAACACTTGAAAGCTGCCTCTGCTGTTTCACGTGCAATGTACTCATCTTTGAGAAAATAGGTGAGATGCTTCCTCTTCTCCTTGAGAGTTCTCTGTTTCTCTTCCAGATCTATACCTAGTGTAGCAGCCACAGCTGGGTTCAGCTGTACACGAGGGCTTGAAGACATCATAGTGTTCCCGCGGCTGCGGGACCCACGCTAAGGGGTCTTATTACTAAACACAAGTCTCCTACTGTTAGCTTACTTATGCAAGTCCTCACAGTTACACAATACACTTCACTACACAAGTCTTTAACTAAGTCTCTAATGTGTGCTCACCAATGCAAGTCCCCACACTACACACAATACATACATACATAATTAAATCCACAAGTCCCTCAGTCCTTCACACTAGTCAAGCCTCGGGGGCAGCCTGAGGGCGTAGACCTCAGACCAGCTTGAAAATCCCTTTTCTCCCTCTTCGCCGTTCTCAGGGAATCCCACTAGGGGAATTATGGCCACGCACGGACAATGTCCGGTGGACTAATGACCCTGTGGCCCATTGATCCACCCGGCCGATGCAGAGGCGGGGAAACAGTGTGCCACGCTGACCTTTTCAACTTCCCTGAATTACTGTTCTGTATCCAAGGTGCAGCTAGAGCAACTTCCAATTTCAACTCGTTCGCCTGCGGAACCACTCACAGTATATTAAATCTCAGGGCGACACTTTCCGGTGCGGTACCCCGAGAAAACCTTCTCACTGAGGACAGTAAAAATACCAGCAGTCAACCTAGCCTGCTAGCACATTCAACAGGCATGGATGGAGCAGCTGCATCATGGGGAAACCCATTGGTGCCACACACCATTCCAGGCTTCGTGTGGCCTCTGTCACACCAGATGGCCAGGAGATGAGCACCAGCAGTTGCAGCACCAACAACAGGAACAGGCATGACACCAGCCCGATTCTAGTCACTGCCTACCTTCGCGGGAGACAGCAACAAGGACCCATAGGCATTATTGAGCGACTGCACAGGACAATTGGGCAGGTATGGTGTTTGTAAACCAGAGTGGCCTAGTTGCATAAGAGGTCAATTGTCAGGCGAGGCACACACATGGTGGCGGTCCATTGACCACTATGGTATGCAATAGACAGAATTCCCAAATGCATTTCAATGTCATTTCGCCAACAGTTTATCGTCATTACAGGCTCAAAGCCGTGCTGTTTTAGAAGCACAGGGAGATTTTGAAACTCTAACTGCATTTGTCACCCATAAATTCAATACCATCAGGCATTTCCACCTACAGATGCGACACACAGACATTTTAGAATTGATAGCATCAACTGTAAAGGCAGACTTTTAATTGGCTCTGGCACCACTTATACACAGGAGTTTGAAGCAATTCATGAGATCCACAGCATTGCTAGACCAGGCCAATCGCGAACAGAAAGTGCACAGCAGAGAACGGGATGGGACATAGGAGCCACGCCCCCGTGTCCACAATACAGGGAACGTGAATGCACAGCCATCAGCTGGACACAACTCACAAGGACACAGAAAATAGCGGACTTAGTACACCTGTAACAATGTCTAGAAACTGAACGATATTTCAAACAAATATAATGCAATGCATTTTTTGGTGACCAGGATCCTTATAGATGTACTAATTTTTATGGCGTGTGTCTTATTAAGAATTTTTAATAGCACATTTAAACCCTTTTTTTGTAGCAACCCACGGCAAGTGATTAAAAAAAATTCACAAAAACAACATGATACATTTTCTGTCGAGTAATTAATTTTAAAAACTTGTCGATAGACAGTTAATTACTCAGATAACTACAATGTAACTACAAACATATTTAATTCCTATAGCTCAAAATGCATGTCCATAGAGTCCATCCATTATTACTTCCTAATTTTCTGAAGCCCTGCTAAAGTTCTACTTCCAGGATATTCCTCCGCCTCATGCAAGCAAAGATTAACCTAGTCTAGAAAATAACACCAAAGCGACAACGCACCACATTCGTGAACACTCAGTGTAACAATATTTTGCGTAAGAACAATTTTTTACTAGGCATTACCCGCACCCCTACTTTATCGCTTTTTTATCATATCAATTATAATTTAACTACTATAATTCACAAATTAAATATAAGTAAAATTTCAGTTTATCGAAAAATNCACTCAGTGTAACAATATTTTGCGTAAGAACAATTTTTTACTAGGCATTACCCGCACCCCTACTTTATCGCTTTTTTTATCATATCAATTATAATTTAACTACTATAATTCACAAATTAAATATAAGTAAAATTTCAGTTTATCGAAAAATAAAATACCTTTTCGTTGAGAGAAATATAAAACGCTTGTGATACATGATATACTTATGACACAACGAAATACGTTATACATGGAGTGATTTTCAAAGGTTTGGTTCAAGTGAACAAACAGCGAATTCTCAACGTCGATTACAGACAAATAGGCCTTCAAAAGCCCGTCGAGGACAAAGGCATCTTATTTATTAAGAGAATTGAGCCTCATTACACAGCATTCGGGAATCGCGTAGATGAAATCCTGAGAGCTGAGAATCGTTTAAGTCATAATTGTTTTTTTTTTCCGGTACTTGCTATGAAACAAATGGAACGCCAAATTTTCGCAACAACAGGGCACATTATATGTGTGATACACGGCGCAATATTTCCAAACAGCTTGGGAAGATGGATGATAATTACTTCGAACAAAGGGAAGATTAACTCCTCATACGTGTTGCCCTCGCATGGAATCTGTCACGTGAGATAATTCAGTCTCAGTGTGGAGTTACAGTGCATTATTATACGAACACAAAGGGCATAATAAAGCAGGTCGTTTATTTATAAAAATTGGCGTTACTTACACGATTTGGAAGCGAAATACTTAAATCTGTAATTACTTCTCCAAAAGTTCGTAGTACAATTAAGTGGACAGTATTACTAATTATACGTCAATTTAATTGTGATTATGCTTGCTAAGCGCGGACAAATGTATTTAACTACTGCATTCAGATATTATTCTGTGGCATTTTCACAACATGATAAAATATATTCTAAAGTAAACTGATGGTTCAGTAAAAAAACCTGGAATTTATCTAACCCTTATCTACAGATTGACACATTAAACATGTTTTTACAACATTAATTTCTGAATTATTAAGCGCTTGGCAATGTACACTATCACGTACGAAGGCTACGTAATGTCTCCATCGACGTCGCAAATATCCGCTTGGCGTGCCATGTACGTACACGAAATGTTAATTAAAGATCCAAGAATCACCTGACAAGAGCGGCGTCGTAATTTGGATCACGGTATATCAGCAAAGGGAGGAGGATGCACTCTGTCGGAGAATCACTCAGTGATATTTTGACATGCGTTGCCTTTTTGTAGTATCATTTGTCGCGGCGCTCTCATCAATGTTTGTTTCTTTAGCTCTTAGGCCCGTGTCACTCATTCTGAATTCTCTTGTCCTAATATTATTTGGTATATATTTTGTCACATTTTGCGCTGTTGTCGATTTTTTTTTGTAATTATTAGTGTTGTATTTTTCGTTTATGTTGGATTTTTATTGTGCGCCAACCATAAGGGAAGTAATATAATATTTTTTAAAAACATTTTTGCACTTTTACTGTAAAATATTGTTAAATTCAAACAATTGAGTTATTCATGTTAAAGATAAAATTTTTCTGTCTTTGTCCGAAAACGTACTGCTTTGTTTTTATAAAATTTTTGGCCACTCTAAAGTGATTATTTTATTTAGGTTCCAAGATCATCTCCCATTTTTTTTGTAGTCACAGTCGGCAGTAGAGACTATTCGATTAAAATCGGAATGAAAGTAAATGAGACCATTGCCACGAAATTGCAAAGAAAAAATTGAGCCTCTGGGTGTGAGGTTGCTGCTTCAAGTGATTCCACGTCAACTACCTCGCTCGCAACGCCACCAAGAAACTGACAGTATCTTCAGTCGCCGGTGCCCTGGCGCATTTTGCTTGAACGCCAGCTTCCCGAAGAGTACTGGGTTCGAGCCTCGCGCAATTCTTGTACGCGTTTTCCGTTCTCAAGTGGAAACCTGAGTTATGTTTAGTTCTTATCCGTCCTCAGAGTAGCCTACGGTGTTAAGACAACACAATTAACTAATTTGAACGATATCAATAGCATCTTTGAACCACGGGTTCCTGGGTTCGATTCTCAAATAAACTATGTGTATGAGTACCACTTTTCGCAGTGGCACTGGGACATTTTAAAATTTTGACCCAGCGTAAGGAGAGGGAAGAGGCTGCCGGAGGTACGGGTTTGGACACGAATAAAAAGCTGCAGACCAAAATTTTGAAAACACTGCAGGAAATTGACGGGGAAACGATAAGGTTTTTTGAGAGATTTCTCTTCTGTTGATCAAATTTTCAATTTTATTCTTAATTAATTTGTAAACAGGATACGAAAATGTTCTGTTGTAGCATGTCGTGACATTTTGGTGGAATTAGGATCGTTACAGCTGCGCCACTTAATAAGAAATGAAAGGGAATAGCTTTAATATAATTTTTTTGGAGAGGGGAGTGTAGGTACTAATCACAGCCCCTGATAAAATGGTGTCATAAGTCGAATTACTTGCTTATTTACTTTATCGCCTACACAACTGTGTAAAACTCAGCTTTCACAATAAATCATTATTGCATACGGTTGATATTTAAGTAGCCATTATTGGTCTCTGATTGCAATTATTTATTAACTCAGTACACTTTATATGCGTTTAACTAACAATTGTGGTATTCGATTTTCGTTAATAAGTTGCGGCAGGTGCAAAATTCTATGTTGTAAATCACCGACAAAATTTGTACGAGGTTTGGGTGGGTATAGTGTACCCACTTGATTCTACGCCCTCGGATATGGGTTGTCAACAAGTAGTTGAATGACGAACAAAAAATTTTTTTATCGGGGAGTGTTAAAATATTTTATTTTGTATACTACCTTACCAATAAAAAAAATACTGACAAAAAATTAAAATAAATAAAACCTCAGTTTATAGAATAATTTTTAAACTAATTTTTAAAATTTTTTAAAGTTGTACATTTTTCTTGAATTTTCGGATTCAAGGTCATAGGGTTAAGTTTAAGGTGGGACCATTCAACATGGTCACCGTCATACGCAATATGAGTTGAGTTGAGATGAGAGGTTTGAGCGGCTCTTTACAAGGTCTTGAGAGCCGACATAGGCGATATGATTGATGTACATTTACCTCCTAGATTTGTAGAATTATTTAAACTTTCTTTCGAATTATCGATGTTAAATGTCGTCGGGAGGCCAATGTGGGATCATTAAACATGATCATCGCTGAACGCATCTTTGCTGATGTTGGTTTTTCCAGATTTTTAGAACTTTATGTATTCTTTCGGTATTTTTATTGAATGTTTTGGTTCTAGGTTACCAGGGTCATGGTCTAGGTCAGGAACTTGATAGAAATATGTATCATGGCCACCAGTATATGCAACATTGCCAAATAAGGTACACTAGGGAACACTTGGCAGATACAATTGTCACTCATCAGCCTAGTATCCTGTGCACAAAGGAACATTTTTATATTTCTCTGGTGAACTGAGGCTCACTGATTAAAAATAGTTTCAGCTACGTCTTTCATAATCTACTAAGTACTACTCACTCGATTATATTCCTAAGTGGAAAAAACCAATATTCAATATCTAATTAACTTCAGCAATAAAATAGTAAATAAAATTAGTGTATTAACGATACATGCACATTTCGCTCCTCCATATATTAAAAATTATTCATTAGTTGTATGCAGTCTCACTCGAACTGTTCCATCGCCTACAAGGATCACAGACATCACAGCGCTGGTCTGGGAGCGCCATTTCGAGATTACCACGCACTTACGCACGCCCTGATGTAACCTAATTCAACATCGAGACGTTCCTTAATGGGGGAGTTAATCCCTGAACTTCTGGAAGGTTTAAGTTGCCACCAACTGTGATCTGTCGTTCAAGTGTTACTAAGTTGGCACTTGAGAATCTCTAGGGGGGTGCTCAAACAGTTTGGAGACAAAAGATTGAATTTCACTGTAAAGGAATTCCACTCGCTACAGAAATGGCCACTCAAGGTGTAAAAAACCAAAGTGCAATTGAAATTTAAAGTAGGAGCACGGACGATCGGTAGGCGCCACTGAATTTTATCCCTGGTGACCGATCCTTTGAGATTGGACTCGTGCTGGCAGTGGCTGAAACTCCGCATGCAGGAGAAGACTTTGAGGTTCCCCCGCCTATGGATGGGTGGAAGCAGTGAGTGCTGACACAGCTCCGGTACTCTCCTGGAGAGGTAGTAGAGGTGAGAATGGCACCTCGGCTGGACAAATGGTGGATCTGAGTACGAGGATCTAAGTGACAATGTGGCAGGGCACTAAAAGCAAACAACTGTATCTTCCTTGGGCTTTTTATTCGGTCATCTGTTGTGTTAGCTGGAAGTGTCTGCGCTGATCGATCGAATCTCAGTCCATTGTTGTCACGCCATTCGCACAGGTTAAACCCTTAAGGGATATCAGTTACTGCTGTAAGGGTGTCCCAGTAAACAGAGTTGACATACAAGCGGTCGTGCGGCCTGTAGCCAGGCAACACCACATTATAGGCAGTTCACGGAAAACTGAGAACTTTTGAAAGCCCTGCATAAGATCTGTTTGTGTGCATACTATGTATTCTTACACCATATGTAAAATTAACTTAGCCATGGATCTAGTCACTTTATTCATCCATCTGTCAAATGAAACTGTAAAATTATTAGAAAAGAAAATATTTTACAACATTTCTAATTCTTATTATCTACATTTGTAATTATATAATGTATATTATTTACACAATATATTATATATAATTAAAAAACATAAAAGGAAAGAAATTGTTTCTGTTTTAAACTGCTTACCCAACAAATTTAATTCAACATTAATAAATGGAACTAATTTCCCTCCTCCGGTACGAACTTTACGGGGTGTATGATAGTCAGTATGCCCATTAAAATATATGCAGGTTGCCAGAGTGACATTTTTCAAATTTAGCGTGAACAGCCTTTCCCAAAATATTCTCTATGAAATTGAAATATTTATCCATATGAGTGAACGTGATAATACCTGCTTGAAGACAGCATTAGACTTGGCATTCTTTGTTCACATATTTTCAATACGTACGAAATAATACGATTGTCAAAGACCACAAAACCGAACAGAGACATTTATGCCTCGTTTGATTAGAGGACAATTCTCACAAAATCTTACTTTTTACGGATGTGTTTATTGCAGTAAATGTAGCAACGAGCCTTGGAAATAAAAAATAAGCAAATAACGGAGGAAAAGGTTAACGAGAGAAATAGATTTAGTAGAAGTGTGAGCCACAGAGCCAAGTTCAGTGAACACGCAGCATGCTCGACGGCCCATTCAACAAGTATTTGCCCAGCTGATGAGTTTGAGAGAGGTCGCATTGTAGGCTTCAGAGAGACAGGTTGGACGTTTTGAAGCATTGCTCGCCACTTGAACAGTTCCGCCTACATCGTGAGCCGGTGTTGGACACAGTGGGAACAGGAGGGCACACAACGCCCATCGCGAGGGCTCAGGTCGACCGCTATGGACCAACAGCAGGGAGTATATATTCACCACGCTACAGGCTGTAAGCATTCCACGGGCTTCGCTGCACACTATCCAGGGAAATGTCACAACAGCTCGGGATACGCCTGTGTCCACCAGTGCCATATCCAGGCATCTAGCAGAGCAGGATCTGTCATTACGGCATCCCTTACGACGTCTACCATTACGACATGAGCACCGCCGAGTTAGTGTGACATGCCGGGAACGGGCAGCTTGGCAGCTTGCGGATTGGCTATTAATGGTGTTTAGCGACGAATCACGGTTCTGTCTGGATACAGACGATTGCAAAATTCAAGTCTGGAGACATCCTGGCCAGCGCCATGATCCATGCTTCATTGCAGAGTTTCACACTCCCCAGTGAGGGTGTCATGGCGTGAAGTGCCATTTTCTACGACTCCCGCATCCCACTGGTGGTGATTGAAGAAACCCTGATGGCGCTACGATAAGTCCAGTAAATTCTGCGACCATGTGCGCTCTTCTGCCTGGTGCAGTTAGACAAACCACATTTTCTAGCAGGATAGTGCTAGGCCCCACACATAACGGGTATTTCTGGCCTACCATCGTGATGTCAACAAGCTTACTTGATCAGCAAGGTCCCGAGAACTATCACCCATCGAGAACGTTTAGGACCAGATTGGATGCGAACTTCAGCCAGTGACAACTACAGCGAATTTGGAGAATCAGTTGCACCAGCTGTGTCAGAATCTTCCTCAGGAGAACATCCGACGTCGTTATGCCTCCATTCCCGACCGTATCGCCACCTGTCTCCAGGCTGCGGGTGGTACAACACCACACTAAAAGCATCCTGCAGGCGTTGGTCCCATGCAATACATGCTTCGTGTGGTACGATATATTGATGGTTCCTGTATACATACTACCATGTCCTGTGCCTGTAACCACTTACGTGCCCCCACGATAGCAGCTTCAAGGTGATAATATTTTTGCAGCAGAATGTACATGGCATTTAGCCTAACTCGCTTCCTAAGGATGGTATACACGTACGTTAAAGGTGGATATGAGCGACAGGTTTATTGCGAATAGCACGGGACAAAATTTACTTAGATCTCTGAAAGTATGTGTAGTGTACCAGTAAACTCGGTACTACATGCACACTCACAGTAGGAAGGCGTCGTACTCGTTTCCAATGCGACTGGGTACACCTGGGTAGAATCCACAACTTTTTCCATAACCTTATGTACTTATGTACATCAACATTATTTTCTGTAAATGTGCATGTTCATTTACTGATATCTACAAGCGTGTACTTTCAGAGGTCTAAGTAAATTTGGTCCCATGCTCTTTGCATGCTCTTTGCTATAANTGTGCATGTTCATTTACTGATATCTACAAGCGTGTACTTTCAGAGGTCTAAGTAAATTTGGTCCCATGCTCTTTGCAATAGNCTTTGCTATAAACATGTCGCTCATCTCCACCTTTACGGGCGTGTACCGTCCTCAGGAGTGAGGCTAAACGTCACGTATATACATTTCGTCTATATTATTGTGAAGAACCATTTGACGGAGATTGTCGGTGATTTTTGTGAATATCTTTTATGTACTACTGGTGCACGAACTTCACTCTGAAAAATTTGTGTAGACAAAAGTTTATCTTCAATACGTTCCAAGGGAATCCTGTTTGAAAGCAGATATGTTTACCTATATATGGTTTGCTTTCTCGCAACCGTAGAACCAAAGACTCATTGCTCCAGTGCACGACGAATCTCGGGCGGCAGGTCACCATGGCGTCTATAAGAAAGTAATGCTGACGACTTGGNACTTCACTCTGAAAAATTTGTGTAGACAAAAGTTTATCTTCAATACGTTCCAAGGGAATCCTGTTTGAAAGCAGATAAGTTTACCTATATATGGCTTGCTTTCTCGCAACCGTAGAACCAAAGACTCATTGCTCCAGTGCACGACGAATCTCGGGCGGCAGGTCACCATGGCGTCTATAAGAAAGTAATGCTGACGACTTGGTTTCGTTCTTTTCTTCCTGTCTTCTAGAACGTAGTTTCGAAGATGGATTGCATTACTAAAAACTTAAATAAAGCTAATGACGAGTAGTGACGCGTGTACCGTCAGCGAATGGGAACTACGGATCTACGGGATGCGAAAATGTGCAAGGCCCTTTGCCGTTACTCACAAATTGCGCACTATGCGCAACAGAGATGTTTCGTTGCCTCAGCCTGGCGTTATTATATATTTAACGTCATTCTACTTACAATCAATCCTGCGCATCAACTGCACGTCGTCTGGTAGATAAACGCTTCATGCGCTGATGTCACATTGGTGCGAGCTGTTAATGGGAGGGTAGATATGTAGGTAGGGCTTAGCGTCTCTTCGACAGCGAGGCCTTTCGAGTCGAGATGCTTAGAGTGAGCGAGTGAGTGAAGAGATTTGGGCGGCTCTTAAAAGCGAGAGCCGATTAGGGTGATTGACGTGAGTACGGAGCAGCGCCAGAATGAAAAGGTGGGGAAACGGGAGATCCCCGAGAAAACTCACTGACCAGCGGCATCGTCAGACACGACTCCCACATGCGAAAATATGGGAGTGACCTGGCCGGGGATTGAACCCGGTTCTCATTGGTGGGAGGCAAGCAGTCTAACCGCTCAGCAACCGTGGTCCCAATATGCTTAGAGAAGTAGGAATGAGGCAGTCGGTCATGCCTGTAGCAAGGAACCATCCCAGTATTCGCCTGGAGTGATTTCCGGGAGACACGGAAAACCGAAATCAGGGAGGCTGGATTGGGATTCGAACCCAGGTCCTCCCGAATGCGAGTCCAAATTTTTACCATTGCGGAATCTCGCTCGGCGTGTTTGTGAGAACATAACGACATTTAGGTTAGATAATTCAGTGGTAAAGTGATCTCATAATCTTAAACACATATACTGAGTTGAAATTAAGACGAAGTACCTTACTCAGGCCGCGGTTACACGGCACGCTGAACTAGTTCACGTGAACATGTTTAGGCGGCCATATTTAAACATGTTCTGTTGAATGAATTCCGAAGTGAACATGTTGACATGATTGTCGCGGTCGCAATCGATAGCAATGTTTTCATGTAGCGTATTTATATACATTCGCGAGGCGTTGTGTCTATAGTAATATTGAGTTGTGCTTAGGTTACGGTTGCATGACGAAAATATATTACCTATGGTAGAACTGTGCGGTATATATTTGCCAGTAATTTGTCAGGTGAAGAGCCATGGAAAACGGTGTAGCAATGGTGCTGGTTATGAACTATATGTATTTACAAGAGGAGAACACGACATTTACGAAGACTTCGTCGCCAGAAGAGTTATCAAAATAAAATATCTATTCAATACATTTCGTATGCGGGTTTTACATTGCAAACACGTCCTAGGGACTGAAGATTTGTAGGTTAGATACAAGTCTTGAGATATTGATTCTCATACTGGTTTATTTCTAGACACAGCCATCAGTTCCTGCTGTACTCTTTCTGCCGCCCATAAATTAATTAAAGCTTTGGACTTTTTATAGCCCCAAAGTTTCACACAACACTTCTCGTTTTGTAAAATGTAGAATCACCTGAAATATTATTGTACTATTTGAATGTTGCTAACCATTTAATCAAGCAGTAATTTCTTGTATATTTATGACTTTGATTTGGCGTTTAATGCCCGCTGTTTACGTGTCCGTTAACGAGTCTGAACCTCTTACTGCAAATGGTACACAAATATATAACCCCTCACACTCCTAACAGACACCCACAATAGGGCATAACACAATATAAAGACTACTGTGCTACTGGAAAAAACTGCAAATGTGTCACGCATAATAATAAATTTATCTTGACACACATGTTCAATTACAGCTGTAGATCATTTAAATTTACGTGGTTGGCTTAAGACTAATCATCTGAGAATATTGAGCAGTCACAGTGCTATTGTTGTAGGGCTTAAAATTTCTAGTTATTTAGTACCAAGCAAATATTTTTACTTAATTAATAGGATGAAAACATTTAATCATACGATAACTTACCTGTTGATTTTCTTCGTTTTACTACACGAATTCCCGCTGTCTGCAATTTTATCGCAACGGTTTGTTGACGTCTAACAAGCCAATCACAGCAAAGCATAGAATAAATATCATTCTGGTGTACGTTTACTACCAGTTTAGTTTGAACAGGAAGTGACTACGATCGGAACATCTTCATGTACCGTGTAACTGTATACAAAGCTAAACATATTGAAAGTGAACACGTTTANTTCCCGCTGTCTGCAATTTTATCGCAACGGTTTGTTGACGTCTAACAAGCCAATCACAGCAAAGCATAGAATAAATGTCATTCTGGTATACGTTTACTACCAGTTTAGTTTGAACAGGAAGTGACTACGATCGGAACATCTTCATGTACCGTGTAACTGTATACAAAGCTAAACATATTGAAAGTAAACACGTTTAACGTGCCGTGTAACCGTTTACAAAGCTAAACATATTGAAAGTGAACACGTTTAGCGTGCCGTGTAACCGTTTACAAAGCTAAACATATTGAAAGTGAACACGTTTAGCGTTCCGTGTAACCGTTTACAAAGCTAAACATATTGAAAGGGAACACGTTTAGCTTGCCGTGTAACCGCGGCCTAAGACTATATTTGGTTACACTTCTGCCAGTTTTTTTTAGTACATCCACTTTACCTCTTAACTCATCTATGTTCACATTAAGGACGCCGCCTACTTTGAGCATTTCAGCGCGTTTGAAGTTCAGAAGCGTGGAAGCGATAAGGGCGACACTGACCACGCGTAACTAGCGCCCCATCACTCCTATGCCCGAGGCGCTGCTGGCGTGTAGTGTTTCCGTCGTGCTGCGTCTACCTATGGGATTTTCAGCGATGACCCTATCATTTTGTTGCTGGGAAATCTGAAGCAAATTTCAATGCAGGTCCCTACGATAGTTTTGCATGTTTCCAAGCAGTGTGTTATGAGATACGCGAGTGTGAAGAAACGGTTTTCAGCTATGTTGGAGGGCTCGGGAATAGCATTTATAACGTGCATGATGTATTGAGAGTATGTTTGGTAGCTCGTCTAATTCATGGTTATTTCAATATTTTCTGAAACCCTGCTTAAGTTATACTCTCAGGTTATTCCTCCGTCTCATGCAAACAAAGTTTAACCGAGTTAAGTTTTATTATACTCAGTTTGGGAAGCTCAATGCTTTTAGTTTGGCAACTAAAACTTTTCGCCGCCAGGGTGCACTGGTGTCACATGCGTACCGGATTATTCCGTTTTGTATGTAAGTAAATGGGATAACTGTAATTTTCAAAAAATAAATATAATTGTGTAAGATCTTCCTTTATGTATTATCTTAGAAACTATGTAAATAATAAAATTTGTTCTTTGAAACTAGAGTCGAATTATAACGATACATGTCCAAATGTTAAATATTCTGTCGTAAAGCAGGGTTTAGCNGAACACGTTTAGCGTGCCGTGTAACCGTTTACAAAGCTAAACATGTTGAAAGTGAACACGTTTAGCTTGCCGTGTAACCGCGGCCTAAGACTATATTTGGTTACACTTGTGCCAGTTTTTTTTAGTACATCCACTTTACCTCTTAACTCTTCTATGTTCACATTAAGGACGCCGCCTACTTTGAGCATTTCAGCGCGTTTGAAGTTCAGAAGCGTGGAAGCGATAAGGGCGACACTGACCACGCGTAACTAGCGCCCCATCACTCCTATGCCCGAGGCGCTGCTGGCGTGTAGTGTTTCCGTCGTGCTGCGTCTACCTATGGGATTTTCAGCGATGACCCTATCATTTTGTTGCTGGGAAATCTGAAGCAAATTTCAATGCAGGTCCCTACGATAGTTTTGCATGTTTCCAAGCAGTGTGTTATGAGATACGCGAGTGTGAAGAAACGGTTTTCAGCTATGTTGGAGGGCTCGGGAATAGCATTTATAACGTGCATGATGTATTGAGAGTATGTTTGGTAGCTCGTCTAATTCATGGTTATTTCAATATTTTCTGAAACCCTGCTTAAGTTATACTCTCAGGTTATTCCTCCGTCTCATGCAAACAAAGTTTAACCGAGTTAAGTTTTATTATACTCAGTTTGGGAAGCTCAATGCTTTTAGTTTGGCAACTAAAACTTTTCGCCGCCAGGGTGCACTGGTGTCACATGCGTACCGGATTATTCCGTTTTGTATGTAAGTAAATGGGATAACTGTAATTTTCAAAAAATTAATATAATTGTGTAAGATCTTCCTTTATGTATTATCTTAGAAACTATGTAAATAATATAATTGGTTCTTTGAAACTAGAGTCGAATTATAACGATACATGTCCAAATGTTAAATTAAGACAGCATTTCGTCCCAAATCCAAAACGTTGGCTTTATCAATTAATTATTTTAAATATGACATATGAATAGAGAAAAAAATAGGGAAAATCGTTATCAATATTATTTTTAAGACTTTGCTACGCAGTTTTCTTAAGGGAGAAGAGAANAGAAAAAAATAGGGAAAATCGTTATCAATATTATTTTTAAGACTTTGCTACGCAGTTTTCTTAAGGGAGAAGAGAAATATACAAAGTTTCTTTTAAGGGCGGCTATATTTTTTTCGTAATTAAATAAGTAACGTTTTCCCATTGAAATCAGCTTCCTTATGAACGCTCAGTGCTAAAAGTAGTTGTATGTTTACTGTTTGCTCTTGTAAACACCATTGGAGGGAGATAATGATAGTTACGAAATAAGTGAATACTTGAAATCTTGGCTGGAGCAAGTATATACGTATCAAAATTCCAGCCAAACACGGAACATTCATATACAAATAAATAGCGATAAGGGCAGCGTTGCAACGCGCATAAAGTGCGCCAACGCCGCTACGCACAGGGCTCTGAACTGGCGTGCAGTGTTCTTATCGTGTTACGTGTACGTCCGGGACTTTAAGCGGCGCTTCTGCTATTTTATTGGTGGAAAGTAAGTAACAAAGTTAAATTCAGGGCCTCTACCAATTTCGCTGGAATTTACCATCGATTTTAATGCTATAATAGTCTGAGAACATTGTTTTTGGTCATGTTGAACAGCTCCAAATAAGTTTTGCAATGCGTGGTCTGTCGAAAGTTGTATTCCACCCTATTATGAAGTGTCATTTATGTTTCGTGTGCAAACAGATGGTACACACGTGAATTAGTTTGGTTTATAAACGTGTATTGCAAAAACAATGCGACTTTAGGCCAATTGACATTGAAGTTAATATGGAGGTCGTTGCGTTAAAGTTATCTTCATGTTTATATAGTGCAACAGTGTACTCTCATTGAGTTAAAAACGAGGCAAAGTTAAAGTTTTCGTACACAAAGTTGACTCACTTTTAACATAGCATAAATGTAACATAGTGTCAGCCAATCAGATGCAAGATGCGATGTTTCCTTTTTGCTGTTCACTATTAATTTTTACTCCTACCATCTCCCGTGTGAATTGTAAAGTGCGTGGGTGCCATAAGATTGATAAGGAGTTTTAAGTTTAAATTTCACATGCGCGTGTTTGCTCGATGAACAAATTAACGAGATTAAAAACCTGCAAATAACCGTTAATTTAGGCGGTAGACAAGGTAACTATTGCTACATAGATGCGAATGTTTGAAATATTGTTGCAATAATTTTTTATGTGTAAATTANGGTAGACAAGGTAACTATTGCTACATAGATGCGAATGTTTGAAATATTGTTGCAATAATTTTTTATGTGTAAATTAACTGTTTGTGTACATACACGGAAACGTGCATTTTTACGAAAAACGCGGGAGTTGGTACGAATAAAAAATAAATACCGAACGACAAAAAGGAAACATGGTTTCTTGGATCTGACTGATTTAAACTACGTTACCTTTAGGTTATGCCGAAGTTGAGTCAACTTAATGACCCGAAACTTTAACTTTACTTCATTCTTAACTCCAACGTGAACACAGCTACTATTTCATAACACAATCCTGACACGGAGTTAACGAAAAGCTAGCGTGAGGAGCCCCACGTTAAGTTCAATGTGGACCAGTATTTACCACGCCTTGCCACCCGACTCGGCGGGGACTGTCAATCCACGTGCCCCATGTTACGGTTGGGTCCCGTTGTCGAATTCATAACTAAGCAGAACTTAAGAAAGAAGCCACAGAGTTCATCAACACCAAGCCGGAACCGATTTCAGCAACGATAGAACAATTACGCAAAGAGGTCACAGAAGTGCTGGAATATCAAAACGACAGACTGAGAGTGATTGCAGCAATCAGGGGGAATAAAGCACACGACGCTCGGCAACAGTGGATCCGCTGAGCTAATGCTGATCTAAGAGCATTTTATGTAAGTAGAACAGACAACCAGGAAAAGCCCGCCTCCGACGCACAATGGGAACCAATCAAATCGAAGTACGTCAATAGTCACGTGGTGGGGCGAGAAGTGCGATATAGACGTCTACGACCGAGAGTGGGGGTCGTCTTCTACGATCATCAGACGTGACAACAGCGGTTCCTGGGGGCGGCGTCCGTCAGCGGTTCCGGGTGCGAGGCTAGGGCGAGTTCCTCTGTTTAAATGTGATCTTCCTTCCTAATAACCTTCCTTGAGTCCTCCCCTCTCACTTCCGTTGGACTTTTATTTAAATATCATTGTATACACTAATAACTATTGAACAAGTAAAGACTCTATTAATGATTTATATAATCCTTTTTAATATATGAGCTTACCCTGCTTTCCTTATTTTAGCCTTAAACTATCCTAAGAGTTTATGAGCAGGTAGGTCTCATAACAAATGGTTGTCGTCCCGAGCAAAGAGAAGACCACGGAAGATGGGTGTGTCCGGCCGTCGTTAACCGTCTCGTGGAATCAGCCTTCGGCAACATTAACAAGGTGATGACTTTCCAGTTAGATTATAATAAAATGGCGTGAGGTAAATATCATAAATAATAATCTTGGTATTCAATTTAAAGCTCCCATGATCAACAGTAACTAAATAGTAATTGTATAATCTTCATGTAATAAAACTCATCTTATACTGCTGTGCTCTACCGAATCATGATTCATTTATTGAGCTACGCCCCTAGCAACTTTCACGTACGAATGGCTTAAAAGCTAGTTCGTAAAACCCAGCTCTGAGCGAAATCAACCCGCAGGTTTGACACAGCAACGCGAACTGGGCTCCCTCCCACGAGCACCGAAACACTCGTCCTCGGCGCGTGCGTGGTCTGGCCGGGGATACAAACCCGCTGATGTATCTCCAGGAAAGCACCGGACCGTTGTCGCCGTTCTACGTGTCCAACATTTCATTGTTCGGGGGATTTCTCTCGTCGTCCTCTCTAGCATGCACAGTTAACCACTACCGCCACGATTTCAACCTTATTGGCTCGTTCGCCAGGGCCGCGTTCCAAAACATTATTCTGCGAGTAAACTTTCCTCTTTGGCTATCCCAAAACAGTTTGAGTAAAAAAAACGATTTACTCGCTCTTGGCAGTTTCCAAAACTGCAGAGTAATTACTCCGAGAATCTTACTAGAATAACAAATCTACCTGGACAATTTCAGCGAGTGGCAAAGGGTAAACCGAAAATGGCGGGAACCTTAATATAATTAACTAAAATGAAAGGAAATGTGAACATTGTGGTTACAAACACACACGGGAAATTACAAATGACAAGCGATAAAATTCGTATTTTTATTTAAAATGTAACTTTTTTAAAGGTTGCATTTTTAGACGTAATGTTAATGATTAATTAACGGCAAGTAAAGATTTTTATGCATATAAATACTTTTTTGGAAAAGAAAGAATTTGGGGAAAGTGATAAATATATTTTGGAATTTACATTGGTTGCGTAATCAGTACATATTTGTACATATTTACATTATGCTCGTTCCAAAACCACGTTTATTTTGGTTTTCCTCATCTGTTACTCTCTGTAGCTTTACTGTACTCTCGGAGTAACGTTTTGGAACCCCGCCCTGAGAGAACATCCTGTTATTTTCTCCCTTTATAAGCTCGGTAGACTCTGTTAAGAAGGCGTTGAGATGTGAACTAGGAATAGAGTAAAA
The DNA here is from genome assembly GCA_002778355.1 of Clitarchus hookeri. Lineage (NCBI taxonomy): Eukaryota > Metazoa > Arthropoda > Insecta > Phasmatodea > Phasmatidae > Clitarchus > Clitarchus hookeri. Next base: position 368,422 of record NQII01002022.1, on the reverse strand, counting down.
GCGACCAATTAAAGATAATTACAACAAGCTAATGAAGTTTAAAAACAAAAATCAATTTATTATAACATTAGTGGCGTCGATATACAGAGAGTAAGGCCAGGGAAGGTTCGAGGAAGGATAATAAGGAAGACGCGACCACGCATCCTCGTCGCTCGTCGTCCAGGGAAGGAGGAAGACGTCCAACGCGCTGGTCACCCGCCGACTGCGACTTCCCGTAGTTCGGAGCGCTGTCCACTCTTCTCACCACACTCCTCTTGCGTCGCCCCTTCATTCTGATTGGATGTGGCGTGATTGATAGGTGGAGTTTAATTTAAGTTTGCCATCTTTTTTAGACTTTCACCATTTTGACTTTGTTTCGTAGAATGGTTTATAAAACAGCCTGCAGCGTTTTTTTCAGGCCTGCGCGTGGTTTTTTCATGTTGGGCAAGATTGCGTAACAAAGAGAGCCAAGTGGTACTACTTACTTTTTTTAGAGCACGTGTGCGTTTGTCAGCACTGGCCGCGCGATCGCACAATGACCAACATCCTGGAACAGTACAGGCAACCCATCACAGATGTCGAGCAGTGTTAAAGCTTCCACATACCTGGCGCTTGAACTGCGTTGCAGTGTGTTTGAAATACACGTTTTTCAATGAAACTATTAAACGTGAGTCCAATGTGCTGATCTACGAAAATAACACACACTTCAGACGAAGGCTCTTCAGTGATTTCAACACGTAACACACATTAGAAACACCATTTCATAGCACTCCAAAATTACTTACAACAAAATAAAGGATTCGTCAAAGCGCTGTATCTAAGAATATACGCGTCATATACATACAAAGTTAATCAAGGGCCCTGCTTTAAACCTTCCTACAGACTTTCCACCAATAAAATAATGTCACCGTTGAAAGTCCCATAGGTACACGCAGAGCGACGAGAACACTGCACGCCAGTTCAGAGCCTTGCTCTTAGCTGCGATGGAGCACTTGATGCGCATGGCAGTGTCGCCCTTAACGCTCCCGCTTTTGTTGGACTCAAACGCGGAAAGAAGCTGTAGGTAGGCGAGGGCCTTAAGAGGTTTTGATTGGCGCTTTACAGCAATGTCTAGAGCGCAGGTGAAGTGAGACGAGGTGAGGATGGATGCTAGGTAGGTAGGGCTTAAGAGTCCTGTGTACCTGGAGCTTTTCTGGACATTCAAGGCACAAAAGCGAAGGAGCGATAAGGGCGACACCGACCAGCGTACTTATCGCCCCGGTGCATCTATACCCAAGTTTCTGAAATGGCGTGCAGTGTTCTCGTTGTACCGCTGAAACTGTGACACCTTAAGCGGCGACGGTATCATTTTATTAATGCAATTTGTGTAGCAAAGGGCAGTACATTTCCCTATACCAGTTTTGAGCGTTCCCGAGAAGTACATTTTGCAAAAAGGCCGTGTGGAAAATGTCAAATCTTTGCTATGTTGGAAAGCTGGGAAATAGCGTTTGTAACGTTTGTGGTGTCTTGAAAGTAGTCCCGTTACCTAGTTTCAAGCGTATTTTATTTTTGTAGATCAACGTACTGGGCGCAGGTTTAATAGTCTCTGGGACGCAGTTCAAGCTCCAGGTACATATTGGTAGTTCTCTTAACGTCTCGTCGACAGCGAGGTCATTAGAGACGGAGTAAGTTGCTCAGAGAAGCTGGAACGTGGAAGAGATCGACTAAGGCCTGTTGTAGTAAGGAACCATCTCGGCATTCACCTTGAGTGATTTCGGGAAAACACGGGTGAACAGAAATCAGATGACCGGGCCGGGACTTTAACCCGTGTCCTCCCGAATGCGAGTCCGGAGGTTAACCAAAGCGCAACTTTGGTTTGAAGTGAGGATGGAGCACCGGAGGAATGTAAAGAAGGGAGAAACTGGAGTGCCTCGAGAAAACCCACCGGCTAACGACAACGTTTCCGACGCAGAAACCAGGGTATATCCGCCGGGAATAGAGCCCGGTTCGCCTTGGTGGGAGTCGAGTGTTCTGACCAGTACACTACCGCGGCCCCTTAACTTCCCGTGCAGGCAGAAGGAATAAACTGGACATAGGCCGACGAAAGCGGTCGATAAAACCGTGAATAAACCAGGCGCGCACGACTAATACGTTAGAAAACCCGCGGGCATTGGCGAGCGAGTAAAGAGATTTGGGCGGCTCGTAACAGCGAGGTCTTGAGAGCCGATGAGGGCGATTTAGGTGAGTATGGAGCAGTGCCGGAATGACAGGGCGGGGAAACGGGATACTCCTGAGAAAACCCACCGACCAGCAGCATCATCTGGCACGATTCCCAAATGCAAAAATCAGGGAGTGACCCGGCTGGGGATTTAACCCGGTTCGCCTTGGTGGGAGGCGAACAGGCTAACCACTCAGCCACCACGGCCCTCGCGGGCGCTGGTGTTTAACTTTCGCCCCGGACGCCCCTACCAAGTGTTCACAGCGGACTTAACCGAGTTGCGTGGAAGCACCCTCCGGAGAGCTGACCGCTGCTACTCGCCGTGGGAATCGATTTTCTCTTCCCCAAATTACAGGTTGAAAACCCCGCGGGGCCCCCCAGTGGCCGCACGTGATCTTTACACATGCGCAAATTTTTGATGACGTCAGTCACATACAACCAACGTCATTTGATGGGGCCGCGGTGACTGAACGGTTAGCCTGCTCCGCCTCCCACCAAGGCGAACTGGGTTCAATCCCCGGCCGGGTCACTCCCGGATTTTCGTATGTGGGAATCGTGCCGGACGGTTCCGCTGGTCGGCGGGTTTTCTCGGGGATCTCCCGTTTCCCCCGCCCTTTCATTACGGCGCTGCTCCGCTCACCTCACTTCACCCTCATCGGCGGTCAAGACCTCGATGTTAAAAGCCATCGAAATCTCTTCACTCACTCACTCGCTCATTTAATTTTGATAATAACAGTCTGTCAGTGTGGTGTACATGGTTCGGTAATGCTTTAGCTGTTCCAAGGACATCCGTTATAAGCCGTTAGAGATTTGAAATAAGAGATTAAATAACTTATGTTAATATTTTTAAGTAGCTTTTTTGGAAAATAAATGGTAATAATCGATAAAAATTAGCTAAGGATAACATTTTTTATCTGTTTACTCATTTTAACTATGAATAAAGTTTAAATTTATTGGATGTAACTTTTAATCTTCACGAACTCTGCTGGACCTCGTAAATAAACGCAGAGGTTTAAACGTATTACCACCAGATGTAAATGTAATGGGAGCCCAATTTCCAAAAAGGAGACGAGTATCGCTGTGTGTTTTTGCAGTTCTGAATTGCCGCATCGCTGACGATTCCCTGGCATCGAACGGAAACAAAGCTGCTTATTTTTTTCCGTACGCCAGTCGCCCGAAGCTCAACCTCGCTGTTCTTTTAGGCACTTCTCGAAGACTTCCCGTACTTCTCCCCACCCTNACGCCAGTCGCCCGAAGCTCAACCTCGCTGTTCTTTTAGGCACTTCTCGAAGACTTCCCGTACTTCTCCCCACCCTCCTTATCAAAACCGTCTCCGTGCTATTCTTCTGCACAACTTCACATGCGCTCTAACTTCGCTCCGTCGTTATTCCGTACGACCCAATCTTTGTTTTTATCGTCGAACGCAGAGCGTTCCAAAGTAATTTAACACTCCCCCTCTCCAAACAACATCGCCCGAACGAGCATCGGAGCAACCCACCTATCGGTATTTTTTTTTTCACCTCAGCATGCCCGCAGGATCCTTCGATCCGCGGGCAATACACAGGCATAATTTCCAAAACGCTGTTTGCGGCGTGGCGGGTTCTTGCACCTGTGATTTAACCCAGTGTTACAGCTGGTGAATCGATTGGACCATTTTGCGCCTCTTAGAGGTAAAAGGGAAAGTAAGGGCAAGTGGGGAAAGGCGAAAAGGGCCGTGGTGGGGTGTATGGATCTTGAGCGGGGGGTTGCGCGCGCGCGGGTGGGCGTTTGGGCACGTGCACTTAAGGGCGGGCTCAGGGTCGCTAGTTGGGGCCAACGGCCGCCAGAGCGCAGCGGGGTGGCGGGCGAACGCGTCATGCGGTGCCGAGCGGGTTGCGGGACCACGGGGTGGCAGGCGTGATGGCAGTGTTGCTGCTGCCCGCTGGNATGGCCCCCGCGTGCACCTGAGAGACCCAGGTGGCGGCGATGTGGTGTGCACGCATGCCTGCGGCGCCCACCTTCCTCGCTCTCACGTGTCTCGTCCTGCGCATCGTGCTCGCTCTGCCTGGACGAGTGTTTGGTGAGTCACTACTATCCCTGCCGCATAGCTCCCCCCCCCCCCAAGTCTCTCAGCATCACTCACCGTAACCAAAACAAACACGAAAAGTTTTTTTTTTTTACTATGTTAGACCAGGCCGCGGAACACAACTCGGGTCGTGCCGAAGCTGTCACTGAAGTTTATCTTCAAAAGTTTGAACACAAACGAACACGAGCAACACTTGGCGCTGTCTGTGATGAAGAGTGGACTTGTGTGTGTGTGGCTGTGCGTGAGTGTGGGTGGTGCGGGTGCAACCCGCCGACAAATGGCGAAAGTGGCGATTCCAGCTGGGTAGGCCATTGCTCATCGACTCGCCAAACATACGACTATCCCTGGTATTCTGCGGGAATAAATTCAGAGCTGCTGCTGGCCAAGTTTCACTTTCGTTGGAAACGCTCGGCTTCGTTGCCCTTCGTGCCCGGCAAACATTTTACTTTCCCAGGCGTGAGAAAGTGCGTTTCCCGGTGGGGAAGGGAGGGGAAGGAGGGGGCGTATTTGTCAACACGGATCGTTTTGAGATGGTCTCCCCTGCCCCCTGCGTGCATAGGCAACCTCGGAGAGAGAATGCGCCAACTGGGAGTGCCTACTTGGCGCCAGGGTTATTCCTGGAAGCTCGTGGGGTGAAAAAGTGCTGTATTATCAGCTGTTCCGAAAATGAGCGCCATTCTGTAATGAAGGGAGGGCACATGTCGCGATTCACATACACTAGTCCACTTCCGCACCTACGTATAAATGCATGGAGTGTTTTCTCTCAATTTGCATGATCTTATGTACTCTTAAATGTTTAGTGCACGAGCTTATTTTGTCCTGCGCTATGTATTACTAACTTTATTATGACCACCATTTTTTGTTTACGATTGAACAACTTAAACTTGAGATACAGTTCTCTGAGTAATTTAATATGTTTTATTTCAGTAGAGTGACTCTTACGAAAACCAGTTATATAAAAATACGTTAAACACTTATGAAATATTTTAGAAATTTGACCTGGGAAATGTTTATTGGGAAAAAAATTAATTTAAATTTATAACAAGGTATTTTCTGTTCAAACCGAGAACGTTTTCTTTCATGAATCATTTATATTGAATTTTCTAAAAGAAGTTTCTGATTTAAAGAACCGCAGACGTACAGTATTCGAATTTTAAAATAAATAATACTTTTCATGTCGGTATTACGAATTTTACCATGGAACCGACTTGAAAAGTATTTTACAGAATGGGTATGCCAACCTTGCCAATGTTTGAACAAAATGAGCCCAAAATCATAAACGTGCAAATAGCTGTAAGTTTAGTTAAAAGTAAGTGTTACGTGAATTACTTTAGAGAATTCGCTACGTAAAATGTTTAACCTATTTATTTATTCATGAAACTTTTGTGTACTCGAAGAGTGCATTTATTAACTGCATATTACTTCAAAATAGAGCCTTTTTTAATTCCACACAGTGATAAGGGAACTAGTGTATGGTAAACATGTAGTGTCAGACAATTGCTTTAAATAATTGTAACTTGTAGTTTTCAGGAAGTAAATTTTTTAGTTATAGCGTACAAAAACTATAACAGGCAACCATCGTTAACTTTTCAGAGTGTTCTGAGAGTAAAGCACTTGTACAGCAGACTGGTAATCAGTGATTTATAGAGTTTTCTACGGAAAATAAAATGCTTTTATTAAATGCCTTCATTTTGATTGTACAAGAACTTAGTTTAAATTTATTAATCAAGATTTGCTTTGGATTTTTCTCCATTAAATGCCAGACGACTGTAAGGTTGTAATTTACAGATTACTAAAAACGTGCACAATTTTATCGGATTTTCCGTCTTAAACTACTTGTTGTGTATAAAAATAAATTGGAGTGGTGGGTACATGAGAAAAATTAAAATAAAGTAGAAACTGCTGTCGATATTTAAACTTTATTCAGATACGTGCTGAAGAAACAGAAGTACCTACTTTTTATTGATAAAGATTTTAAAGGTGAAATTCTCAGACTTAGAGTGAGTTTATTTTAATTTCTGCAATTCTATGTGCCACGAAGGTATTTCGTCAAGAGCTTGGCAACATGGAATACTCTAAAAATGTTTACTTCCCATTATCACGTAGGACGAAAGTGATTGGATGAACAGGAACTACTGCAAGTTTATTTATTTATGTAATGCTGTTGGCAAAAATAATTTCACGTTAGTTTACCAATACTTTGCAAAACCCGATTTATTTTTATAGTAATTTCCAGAGTACAGTGGTTCTAGATAGGATACATTTTATTATCTATAACTAAATGTTTGAAGTTATGTTTTCATTATTGTTCGTTTTCTTTGTCGGAAATGAAAATCTATCGCGCTGCTTGCGAAACATAAAAACCAATGTAGATGTCACGTGATAAGTTATTTTACATCTTGATTTACCGCACTGTCCTTTCGCTTATTTTTATATAACTGAGTCCAGATATATGAATGCAGTTATATTTGTAATAATAGTTTGCATACAGTTTCATTCATGTTTATTATAAATCGGCACTGGAATGGTGTTTACACTAATGTTACGATTTTAAGTGCGCGTATGTCAGAGGACAGAAAAGCAATTTGGAAGCATTTATCATCCAGCAAAGAAAAATTTGCGAACCAGACTGTACTTAATGACCAGTAGATCTTCCCCCTTTCGTCTCGACACTATATACGTCCCCATATTGCGCTGCTGGCGTGTAATCACCATTCCAATGCAATGCGTGGCCATGTTGGAGCTCTGTAAAAAAATTGAATTTGGCTTGCTTTGCTTAAAGCAAAGAAATGGATTCCAGATTTTCACATACGCTTAAGATACTCGTAGGCATGCATTTTTTTATCGCGTTATGTAGAATTTATTCGTTTAAGTACTCCACATTGAAAAATAAGAAAAAAAAAATTTATTTTTTTTTGCTGCGTACAGTTAGAAACCAGGACAAATGTGACCGTGGATAACATTTCTGCCGGCAGCTGGTGGTACATACACATTTTAAATACTGACCACTGATTTTACGAAACTCCAACATAAAATATTCTCTTATTCTATAGTAAGGTGTTACGATTTGTTTGCGGTTAATATAGCACTGTTTAAGCCATGCTCAGTTATTTATTTCAGACCGGGGTATTCATCCGCCACAAATAGAAATTAACGTTCATGGTCTAACGGCTAGAACTTATCGGTCAAATAATTTATGCTGAGAAATGTTTACTCCCATTGATATGCAGCTGTTTGGCCAATTATTTTACTAATGTGTTTTTAAAAAACCAAATTATCGTCTGTGATTATTTAAATATTAAAATTTTTAAAGGACGTTAAAACGCGGAACTACTTTTCCGTATTCGCTGACAACTTTACTGGAAGTGATTCAGTCAACGGACAGAGTTTAGGTGAAAATATGTGTTTATGGGCAGGGATTTTTTAGAGGTTTATTTGAAAAGCGTTCTATTTACAGTAAATAAGTTAAATTATTTACATATAAGTACTTTTTTCCAAGGAAAATTTCTATCGTTTGCGAAACCTGAAACGAAAAATTACTTTAGGACCGGAGAGTATATACTCCTATGATTGACGTTTGACTTGAATTTGTTTTACCGAGTAAACTTCTCATATAATCTATTCGTGGTTACTTCCAACTTTTCAGAAGCCCTGCTAAAGTTCAACTTCCAGGATTTTCCTCCGCCTAATGCAAACAAAGCTTAACCGTGTCTAGGAAAATACACCAAAGGGAAAACGCCCCGCATTCATGTGCACTCAGTTTAATAATATTTTTGCATAAGAATTATTTGTTACAGGATATTACCAACACGCCTATTTTCTCCCTGTTTTTATTCGTATTAATTCCAAATGATATATTATAAATTGTATATGAAATATAAGTATAAGTTTAGTTTAACGAAACATTAAGTACTTTTATGCCAACAGAAATATGAAACACTTATGGTACACGGCATATTTAGGAAACCGCCAAATACGTCATACATGGGGTGATTTTTCAAAGTTTTGATTAAAAAATTGGGAAGAAACCGTGAATAGACTATTACGGGTAATTCAAGCTTGATTAAAGCCAAATTTTAAGTGGTTAGCACATACTTGCTAATGACAAGATTGTAGGTGGTTTCAATTATGTTTGCAGTTTTCCTAGGCAAACTTGCAGCAAAGTTTATAAATTAAGCTCACTAAAAGGTCGACGTGTGGAGAATAGTTAACTTGATGACAAGCTCACCACAAGCTTTAATGAAACAGACTATGCTATGGGGCAAGTTGAGAGCATAACATTACATTTATTTATCAAAACACGTGAAGGGAAAATAAACAATCATAAGTGGAAAATTACTAATTTAATGAACATTTGAAAAAGCTATGCGATATCCACTGACATCTGCAAAATTGTTGTTGGAGGTTCACATGGGTTTACAGAGCTGCTAAACTAAAACCCGAACTTATTTAACACAGAAACTTTACTCCTTATTTTTAAATACTGAAAAATGACATCAGTAAAGCATTGATCATTTAAACCTTCAATGCGTATTTTTTAAGTGCGTGTTTTGGGAAATTTTCCGTATTCTGTTTACTATTTTCCCAAATATTTTTCCAAACTGCGGAGCCATGTGTGTGCATAAAAACTTTTATCAAAGGAAATTTCAAAAAAATGTATCTATACATCATTAACACAATTATATATATGTGTTAAATACGCATATAAAACTGATCGAATCACGGAAATTATACAAACAAGCTTAAAGATACCATAATTTTCAGCTAATTTGAAAATGAGTTTTAAATTCTTATTGAACTTGGGGAAAGCAGACGTTTAAAAAGTAAATATTTTTAAGAATTTCGCAGAATTGAAAATAAACTAGGCGATGGGCATGTGTAACTCAGCGGAATATAAAGTAGGGTCACAAAAGGCGGGGTGGCCTATGATCATGTAAATGTATTTGTTGTTTTAAGAAAGGATTTCTTTTCGAATGGTGCGCCCCGTTTTAACTAGGACAGTGACACTTCGTGCAAAGGATCACCTATTACGTGGTGAGGGAGGAGCAGGGAATAGAGTTGAGTTGAGAGATTTGAGCGCTCTTAAAAACGCGGTATTGAGAGCGGATGAGGGTGAAATGAGGTGAGAATGGAGTAGCGCTGGAATGCAAGGGTGGGGGTATAACGGGAGATCCCCGAGAATACCCGCCGACCAGCGGCATCGTCCGGCACGATTGCCTCTTGCGAAATTCCGGGAGTGACCCGGCCAGGGATTGAAGCCGGTGCGCCTTGGTAGGAAGCGAGCCGATTAACCGCTTATCCACCGCGGCCGCAAGAAGGGGATAGAGATTTCACGGAACTCGAAGTGACAAAAGGAGATTGGGGTACATGTTAAGAACGAACCTTATGTGGTGAACTATTCTGGAAGGTCAAAATTGTCAGAAAAATCTGGGATAATAGGGGAAGGAGTAAAAGTAATTATGGACGTGAGAATGTTGTGGAGACCAAGTAATAAGACCGAATGGTATGGGAATAGCAAAGTAGCATGTAAAGGGGGATGGGAGAAGGTGGTCGGATGTACAGTCATAATCTAAATGGAAGCAGTCAGATGTGGTGGGATATATGCCAAGTATGAAGCCAGTAGGTTAGACAGTTTGCAAACTTCAATAGCGCTCATAATGATGGGCACGGGGGAGGGAAGGAAGTGAAGTCGTTATGGGAATGGAGGTGGTCAAGTAGTGTTGTGTGCATGCCAATTATGAAGACTGTAGCTAAAATGGTTTGGGAATGGCAAATGGGCAAGGAGGATGGTCGGAATTAAGACGATAGGGAGCCTGGGAAGAGGGGTACGTTATGTCCAACACGGAAAAGGGTAGAGCACACGGAAAATATGAAAAATGTAGCTGAAACTGTTTAGGATTAACAAAGGATTTATTTAAAATGGGCGTGGGTGGGGCGGGGAAACGAAGAGAGGACGAAAAAAAATAAACAAAGAAAATTAACTGCGGTCTATTTACATGTCAAAGTCCCAGGCAAATTGTGTTCATTCTGAGACAGGAGAAGGAAGCCTAGGAGGTTCCCTTTTGCTAGACTTTTCTGTAATTAAAAAAACCAAATTAATGATATAATTATTTGCCTAGAGTTACTGACATTGTCTTATTTTTCTCGTTCGCAGTGAATGCATATTAATATACGTGTTTTGATGTTTTAGCGTGTTGTACTGTTCGATGGCTCTGCAAATGCGTTAATGGGTTCCATCCATAACAATTACGCTGCATTTCCTGAATAATTGACGTCTATGAGAGAATAGGATGCTGCAGGCATAGCGCTATTTTAATTTGCACGAACCACTTGCCAGTCGTAGTGGAACTGGCACGCCAATCTTTATTCAAAGACCCATTAGTTGTAATCATCACCGCGGGCAATTTGTGAAGCGATTGATTGGCGAACAGTTGAACTTGTGGGCGACTGGCTGGGCTGGCAAACAGACTGTCCCGTCTGCACACAGCGACCGTGTTTGGCTTTGTTATTAGTATGCTTGCCTCGCGTTTTGTGAGGGCCTAGATCCAGTTCCCACAGGATGTACTCGAAGTGGATTTTTTTTTGTAGTGCTTTTTCCTTGATCGCGAACTTCACCGTTCCCATCAACCCGTGTCTTGATCGCCATCAGCCGACTTTTTTTGAGTTCTTGTTTGTGACGCCAGCTTACAGTGTAATGACCCCTGGGTTCAAATTCAGGGTAAATCATAGATACATTTAGTTCGTAAGCCGTTATAAAATTAATCTACTGGCCTGAAGTGAACGTGTAAATGAACTTTTTTTTTCTCAAAATTGAAATAATATCGTTGGGGAACATTTGTTACGATACGTGACAAAATATATTATACTGTAGTAGGTTTAACTCATTTCTCTTAAAATCAGCAAATTTTGTGTATTAACATTCCACTAAACTGCACGAAAGGCTCGTAGAACCCGCAAACAGTCAATGTGCTCCCTTTATTATTGTGTAAAGGAGTTTCAAACATAAAAACATAGAAGAGGACATATGACATCTGACAAGAAAAATAAAACCAAACAGGGACAAATTTTAACAAAGAAAATCCATTCTTTTTACTAACATTTTCAGTATAACGCTTCTCTCTATGCGAAACTGTAGGTCGTCAGACTAAATTACATGCAGTTTAACTCCTGTGTCGTGCAAGTTAGATGCATATAATTATAGCCCTACCTTGACACTTCGAACATAACATGATTCAACCAAAGCGTAAATCGTAATGTGGCGAGAGTGAAACTAATAGCAAATGAACGAGGCACAAAGCCAAAGCGCGAACAGGCACTCAACATTTAAGTGCACTGAAACCTGAAAAGCTGGAGAGTGGAGCTCATTAAGGAATCACCCTGGATTTTAACAGTTAACAGTGGAATGTGCCAGCGAAACACTAATTAGTTCTCACATTCATTCCCAGCCGCAATAATTAGTCTGCAAAGCTATAGGCTGGAATACACTCGGAGTGGCATCTCCCAGAGATGTTTCGTCGAATTAAATAACTGTTTAAAGCGTAGTATAATAAGTGTTATTCCACGTATTGTCAAGTACCGATATTGTTACAAAACCAGACAAACCAGCGTTAAATTCCCTTACACAAAGGGTAATTAATTCGATTAATCTCCTCAGACATCCAAAGAGAATCTTATATAATTTATTACGTTGTAATTACATAAGGAAAATAAAGGAAAGAAGATTGAAAAAAAAAATGGTTTCGTTACCATAATCAGTACAGTGCTCTAATCTCAATATACAATAATGCTAATACGAAGTTTTTCCTTTCATCATAATTGAAAGAGCCTCAAGTATTATCATGTAAAATTAATTTCTTAACAAAACTGTAACAATGTTTAAGACGTTTATATTGTATTTTCTCGTTACGAAAATGTAAGAATTAATGACATACTTANTCCAAAGAGAATCTTATATAATTTATTACGTTGTAATTACATAAGGAAAATAAAGGAAAGAAGATTGAAAAAAAAATGGTTTCGTTACCATAATCAGTACAGTGCTCTAATCTCAATATACAATAATGCTAATACGAAGTTTTTCCTTTCATCATAATTGAAAGAGCCTCAAGTATTATCATGTAAAATTAATTTCTTAATAAAACTGTAACAATGTTTAAGACGTTTATATTGTATTTTCTCGTTACGAAAATGTAAGAATTAATGACATACTTANTAAAACTGTAACAATGTTTAAGACGTTTATATTGTATTTTCTCGTTACGAAAATGTAAGAATTAATGACATACTTATTGCTAGAACGTGATATATTAATTTATTTGTAAGAATTGTAATTGTTAAGCTTATTTGAGACTAGTAAGGTACGTGACAGGATAGAGGTCTTAATTTTATTACATAACATATAATTTTAACTACTAATATATTTATAACACCCTGCAAAAATAAACAACTTCTGTTTAAATACAGTAAATGTGTAACTTATACTATATTACACTTGTAAATGTAATCACAATAAGAATTACTCAGTAAAAATTTTATTGACTCTCCTTATGACATAATACTTAAATAAAGCCAGCCGTTCAGATTAAATTTTATAAAGTCGACTATCTTAAATATTTAAAAATAGTTTTATTTCATGGATTGGATTAATCACCATCAGCAATGTTTGCCTGGGAACATCTCAAACACACTTCACAGTCGTATGTCACCTGCTTGCCACTGGTCACACACCACGAGTTCCCTCGCAGTCACTCTGGGCATCCCGAAGTCCGCCGTACTAGACCACTTCAATCAAACTCGGCATGCAAGGCCTCACAAGAAATGATGTCCGAATGTGCAAAGTGATGCTCAGAGGTGAAGCAGTTTGAGATTATAATACACACCACCAATCACACTCTCCAGGAAATCCGATGTTGAAAACCATTTGCCTGGCATTCTGCTGATGTATTATACAAGCCCTCCGGGCCAACCAGGTATGTAATGTGGGAATAACATAATTTATCTTCACCTGCCTCAAGTCTGACTAGTTGAGGCCAAGCACGAATCGAAGATATGAATTGTGGCCGAGAGAGGGAAGGGGGTGGAAAAAGCACATGAAACACTGGCAGCGAACACTGTCCCCTTCTCAAGTCGATTCCTCCTGAACAGAACTTAATACAGTCCTGACCTTGTTAGATTACCAGTTTTGGCCGTGATTCCCTACTACAAATCCGAAAGACAGCATCGTTAATACTTTCCAAAATTTCTGGAACTTGGGCAGTACCACTATAACTTTTGTGTTTTGCACAGCCACGTCAGTTGTCCTTTAAATACTTCGTAAGTCATTTTCTTGTAGAATCATGTCTTCACCCTGTCATTGTTGAATCTAAGGTTATGCCGAGTGAGATTATGCATGCCGACTAAACTTTGACGAAGTCCACTTGCATATGCTGGTGGTAGGAGCAATATTTTAATCGACTTTCCGACGCGGAACTATCTCCCAGATATCATTCTTGATGATCTTAGAGATGTTGTATTATGCATAGACTGCTGAACTATAAAAAAAAAAAACAAATAAAGGCAAAATTGACTTCTAATTTTTTGGTCTTCTGCTATGAAGATTACCATTATGCTGTACGGTATGGTTAAGTCACCGGCACGTCTGTCTGGGGTTGTAAGTCTGTGGTCCGAGTCTTCTGAGTGCTTAAAACCTTCGTTTCCTCTTAGAAAAGTGTTGCATAAAAATCCCATCCCTGATCCAAATAAATCGCTAGTAGTAATTTAAAACCTGAGAAGTTGCTTATTTTCAGCCCAGTAAAGGGCATAAAGTGGACTCGTTTAGCTAGTCTTACCTAACTCTCTTCTCACCCCATATAGATGACACAGCTCTCGAAGTAAACTCTTGAATTTTCATTCTCTCCAGTGATTCACTGCCATTTCACTCCTGGTTTTCACACTGGCTACGGTACGGTTCCCATGGCCTCTAATAAAGTGCTTCCACTTATTGTAAAGACATAAATGTCTGTAATGTACTTAAGTCATTTTACTGAAGGTTCTTTATACATTGACCTAATTGGCCTTTAGGGTACTTAATGATTAGTAACCAGAATAATTAAGTACGATTGGTTAGTGGTATAAACTGCCTGCCGTATAAATAGAAGTGAGAAAGTTAAATTGTCTTTAGACTTGCCAAAGTTTCTTAAAAGTACAAAGGAATTTATTTCAGGCTTGTGCAGTACTTTTCTGAATTATTCCAATTTCCTCTCCCTTACATTATGAATTTTGACAGCACAAAGTCATTATCTAGGACACATGCATCTGTATTAAGGACGAACTCGCACTTAATTCTTAGGAAGACCAGGACTGGAGGAAATATCAGAATTTATTTCACCTTCTAAAATCAGCTTTATATTTAACACTCCATCGAAAATTACTTCTTACATAAGCCAAATTATGGTATGTTTGGCAATTAGAGAAAAAAATACTTACAAAGCACTTTTAATAAACACACATGCCAGCAAACTTCTTAATTAAATTCTGGAAGTTGTCTGAATTTACTTATTCATTAATTTTTTTTGTCTTCTCGTCTGTTTCTATCCTATAAGCTAATATTACATGCGACAAAGAACTAACTTTTCACTGAAATATGTAACACACTTTCGAAACCAGCTGCAGGGCGTCTGTGGCCACCTAATTGACCAGTATTGTTATATATCATCTCATTTATACCACCGACCTACAACTATTCAATTTTTCTAGTACTCTGATGTATACAATACATACAGTCTATTTTCAATAACTGTTACAAAAATTCCTTCTATTCGAACTACAGTTAATAAACACTAACCACATTCTTGTTAAATTTGTCTACTACTTCACTAAGACTATTAGCTTTTTAACCACTACTTCCTAACATAATTGATTCCACTATTTATCTTTTTCATTCACATTATTTGTTTGACTATTAACATTGTTGATTATACATAGCCCTTCAACTAGTGATTTAATTAATGCATCTCTTCAGCAGTTTAATTATTATTAAACAACCACAGCCATAAAAAAGCGCAAATTAGCATTTGACCTTACATCTGTCTTCTTCAAGTATCCAATTTTCAGGTCTTTCGGTGAAAAAAAAAACACAATACCTTTCAGAGTTAATATAATCTGTATGCAGAAAAGATCGTGATAGGAATTAGAACTTAATCAAATAATTAACTGAAATAAAATAGTTTTATACTACCTAATTAATTTCACTTATGATAGCAAACGAAACTAAGTTAACATAAATGTAATAAATATATTTTGTCTAACAATGATAAATTACTACATTAACCCGGTGTCATTAATGAAAAATACACAGTAAAATATTTCATATTTTAAAATTTGAGATGAAAATTTTTTTTGTGACCGTGTCCCACCCCGAATAGACACTTCGATTAACTTTCATATCTAATATTCGCTGGGAAGCACTCCTAGCACTCCCATAGCCATACGGCGCTTGCCGGCCTCTGGTCACGCTCGACGAAGTTCCCCAAAGTCCAATTCAGTCACGCAGTCTCGCGTTTTGCCATGACGTGTCTTCCCGAGCGCCTCGAAATCCGCTGGCCGCTGCACTCGTCCATTCATCTCACATTCGGCACAGAAGGCCTCAAAGAACTGCCATCGGGCAGCAAGCGTGCAAGGAGGTATCCTCAACACAATAACTGGCTTGTCATGACGAGTATGTAAACTTGCGGTAAGCTTGCTTTGCAAGTCAGTAAGCTTGAATCAAACTAACTAGTCCCCACTTGTGAAGCTTGTAGCAAGCTTGGTTAGTTACACCTGCTGCAAGCTTACATTAGCAAGCTGAAAGTATATTTCAAGTCACCTGCAAACTTGCTGTTAGCAAGTACACTATATTGCCATTACTGACCAGGCACCCACAGGAAATGCTTAACTAGAGCTGTTATAATGTTAGTATGTCGTAGGTCCACTATTCACTGCTATCACAACCTCTGTCCAGCCAGGAAGACTTTTCATTAAGTTTCGGTAGACATCTGCAGTTATTTTCTTCAATTTCTTCTGCGAAATATCGAACAGTTCTGTAGCTGTTGGGGGGGGGGGTCTGGTCTGACTATCAACTGGCACTGTAATTCATCCCAGAGATCCTCAATTGGGTTTAGATCAGGACTTTGAGCGGGGCATTCGATTTCATTCACTCACATCGTCAAACCATTCGGTTATGGCCTAAGTTTTATGGGCGGTTGCAGTGTACATCGAAAACAAAAAGGGCCAGCTCCAAATTGTTGCCATATGGTAGGAAGCATATACAGTAATTGTCCAGATTTGCCTGATAGGCTGCGTCATTTATAATTCATGGAACTAAAATCAGTGGACCAAGACCAAACCACGAAAAACAAACCCATATTATAATGCCTTCTCTGCGAAGTTTCACAGTGGTAACAAAGCACTCCGGTAAGTAACGCTCTCCTGGCAATCGCCAGGTCCATTAACGTTCATTGTTATGCCAACTTGTAACGTGATTCATCACTCCACGTGGTGCTGTTCCGTTGTTTAGATATGCAACAGCGTATTTCTGCGGCATGTCGCACACTGTGTGTTGAACCACTGCGGTCTGTGCAACGCTCTTTGTTTGAACGTCTTGACAAGTGCAAAGAGGTAAAAGGTGGTCATTTTGAAAATCTTAAGTGATCCACCAGAGTTTCAGTGATGAATCCTTTGAAACGGTTAACACATGACTGTTAGTGCCAAGGGTACAGGTTTCGAAGATTGAATTAGATGTGGAATGAATGGTACAATACAATGTGTATTCTGTTATGTACACTGAAGAGCCAAAACAACTGGTACACCTGCCCAATATCGTGTAGGGCCCCCACAAGCACGCAGAAGTGTCGCAAGACGACGTGGCATGGACTCGACTAATGTCTGTAGGTATGCAGGAGGCAATTCACACCATGAATCCTGCAGGGTGGTCCACAAATCCATAGGAGAGCGAGGCGGTGTAAATCTCTTCTGAACAGTATGTTGCAAGGCATCCCAGATATGCTCAATAATGTTCATGTCTGGTGATTTAGGTGCCTAATGGAAGTGTCTAAAGTCAGAAGAATGTTCCTGGAGCCACTCAGCAGCAACTCTCGACGTGTGGGGTGTCACATTGTCCTGCTGGAATTGTCCACATCCGTCGGAATGCCCAATGGACCNCATTGTCCTGCTGGAATTGTCCACATCCGTCGGAATGCCCAATGGACCTGAATGGGTGCAGGTGATCGGACAGGATGCTTACGTATCTGTCACCTGTCAGAGTCATATCTAGACGTATCAGGGGTCCCACTTCACGCCAACTCCACACGCCCCATACCACGACAGAGCCTCCACCAGCTTGAACAGTCCCCTGTTGACACGAAGATTCCATGGATTCATGAGGATGTCTCCATACCCGTACACGTCCATCCACCCGATACAATTGGAAACGAGACTCGTCAGACCAGACAACGTGTTTCCAGTCATCAACAGTCCAATGGCGGTGTTTGCGGGCCCAGGCGAGGCGTAAATCTTTGTGTCATGCAGTCAACAACGGTACACAAGTGGGCCTTCGGCTCCGAAAGCCCATATCAATGATGGTCCGTTGAATAGTTCGCATGCTGGCACAAGTTGATGCCCCAGCATTGAAATCTGTGCCAATTTGAGAAAGGGTCGCACGTCTGTGACGTTTAATGATTCTCATCAGTCGTAGTTTGTCCCGTTCGTTCACGATCTTTTTCCGGCCGCAGCGATGTCGAAGATTTTATGTTTTACCGGATTCCCGATATTCATGGTACACTCGTGAAATGGTCGTACGCGAAAATCCAAATTTTATCGCTATCTCGGAGATACCATGTCCCATCTCTCGTGCGCCGACTATAACATCACGTTCAAACTCAATTAAATCTTGATAACCTGCCATTTTAGCAGCAGTAACTGATCTAGCAACTTTGGCAGACGCTTGTTGTCTTATATAGGCGCTGCCGACCGCATAGCGTTACTCTGATTGGTTTCATACCTCTGTTATTGGCATACGCATGCCTATACCAGTTTTTTTGGCTCTCCAGTGTACATACGTACGTATGGGTCAATCAGTTTGCTGTACAGCACCACCGATACAATGTGCGCGAACATTCGTATTTGTGTTAGCATTTCGGTGTTTCACACGGTATAATACCATTGTAGGTACATCTGATTGTGGACACGACCAGAACTACAAATGTCCTTTATGTGTCGCTCATGGTTCACGACAGGTGTCTTTTTCTTTGGTGGCTGTAGTAGCTGCAGGTCACGCGTTCCTGTGCGTCACAATGGTGACGCAGTCTACCGATACTTACAACGGTTATATCTCAGCAAGCATTGGGTTAAGGTTCCTGAAACCACTTCCGTTATTAATAATTGTGCACTTAGTTTATAATGCGGCAGGAAACTATGTAGATTCCATATAAATAAATACAATGTTGTGTTGAAAGTGGTACTTTCATACTTTACATAAGTGTGTTTAGCCTCTAAATGTGTGAGCCCTTTCGTGGAAACAATCCCGTGCAAACAGTTTGGCAATATTTTGTTCCGTCTCGGTATTTTTTTCAGATCGCAGTGTTAGGTAAGACAACCTGTAGATTTTGTTAACCAGTTCGTTTTTTTTCTTCGTATTTTATTTTATTTATATATATTTCTGGCATTTCTGTCTACATTATTTTGCTTGCAATGTCAATACATCTTTGCTATGTTAAAACTGCCAAACAAGTATTTTCGGTAATGAGACTCGATATCTGGCAATGAATTCACGTGATTTCGTATTCCATCTGTAACTGATTTTTCCAATTTCTTAAGGTGTCCATGTATTCCCTTATTGTCACAATGTACAAACCCTGACGAATTTTTTTTGTTTCAGGATGTTGTAATTAACTTATACCAGTAATTTACTGGGTTTGAGGTAAATGGATCCATATTAAAGTAGGAGAGAATCTGAATATGTATTAGAATTTTTTTACAATTGATAGAAATGCTACAATATTTCACTGTGTTAGAGACATTTTTACACAATATTTTGGAGACGTAAGTAAAAAAACTGACATTTTTAGTTACAACATTATTTTACTGTGGGTGTGATATAATACGCATTAACTTATACAAGCTATTAACTCGATTCAGCCTCACAGCATTACCAGTGAAAAAAAAAAAAACTAATTTAAGACCTGAGCGAAAATCTTTATTTTCCGCTTCAGAAAAAATACGTATCGCAATTTTCAGAAAATACCTTAGCAGTGCCAAAACTTATCTATCACATCCTGAAGGCGTGAATTATGAGCCAAGGCAAGTATTTTCAAAGTCGAGTCACGCATTATGCCAGAACTTTATGGAAATTGGTTAAGATCTTCCAAGTTTATAATGGGAACGAGCATGCGATACAACATGCGCTCAGAGAGGCGGTACTGCAAAGTATCTTACAAACTTTGATAGCTCTATTCGGAGGTCATTTAAAGCGAAGTTCATACACGCCATGTTCATAATTTTACTCTGATGTCGGGTTACGCGCGAGTCACGGTGTGATCGTGACTTGACAAGCTCGCATTGTGATTATGTTTTAAAACTCTGGAATTATGTTCTCTAAAGTGGCGATCTCCACCACCAGATTATTTTTTTTATCGCTAAACTGGCTTGGCAGAGGTGCCAAATAAAGCCATATTTCAAACGAACTACGTTTTTCTTCTTCGACACCACCTTTGCATATCATGTTCTCGAAGACTTTGGGATATGCAGCATAACACTGTGTGTACAGATATGCACAAGATCAACACCAGACGACTTCGCTGGTGGACGAGTTCACATTTCCGATCAAAGTAATCTGAAACCGATAGAATTGATTATTCATCAGGGTGGCATGTCTTTACGAGCAAGTCTTAGATATCTGCGATGGATTGAAGGCTATATTCCATGGCACAATATTGCGTAAAAGAAACAACCGTGGTGCTTAGTGCATTCGCTATTGCACTCTCTGCAGCCTTACTTTATGTTAAAATTTTGCACTTCCATTATAAACTGGATTCTGTGATTTTTGGAAACCAGTATAGGATTTTGGCATTGAAAACATAAAATTATTCTATAATCATTTAGGTGTCTACCCTGCCGTTCAATACAGGCATAACTTATAATAAGTTTTTTATAACAATATAATAAGTTAATACTCAATTTAACTATCCAGTGAATAACAAGGCGAATAAATAAAGGAAGATTGAAGATTTGTATATATCTCCTTAAAATATGAGATCAACAATAAATCAATCCATAACGGCAATTGAGACACTAAAGGAGCAATTAAGTGTATATTTAAAATTCGTGTTTGATAAATAATTTAAAAATGAACTCTAGCAAAAACCCTTTATAGGCCTTGATCCAGGACCTCGAATTTAGGCCAATGGTACCACTTAGGGGGATGGGATCTAATATGAAGTTTTAGCAAGTTAGAAATGCCTAGATATGAAAAATATGTAAATGATAGCAAGTCATAGCACTTAGCCTTAAATTAGCAACCATTGTCGAATAAAGAAAGGTTTTCATATATTAGAAACATGCCATACGAAATTCATCATTCTGTTGGAAACAAATTATATGATCCCTTCATCTTGGTAAAATATAACTAATATTAAATGTGATCTTGGTTTAGGTTATAATAATATTGTTACTCTCATAACAATAATTCATAATTGTACTTCTTTTATATTGCTTCCGATTAAATGCATAATATTCACTTATGATTTATAATAATAAATGTGTTAAACTGTTACTTAAACAATGTATATTATAATTGAATATAAATATAATAAAATCAACGAAATACACAATAAAACAAACGAAATAAACAGGTCCCACAATATGTGTTCCCTTCGTACTTAATATGTTATTTAATAGAGACACTAAAAGTTACGTTAATGAAATCAATTTCATTATTCCCATTTGTCATCATCTTCTTCTGAATAGGTGTCAACACACTCTGCGTCTCTTTCATTTTTACAGGTGGAAAGTGTGCACACATTAATGCACTTGAGTTAATTTACACTGCAGACACATGTTGGCAGTGTACAGGTCCTAATGCAATTGCAAGCTAGTAGATCTAACACAGCCTGAGGTGATGGATTTCCCTGTATCAAGTCCACTACCAATTGCTCTATTCCCATGTGTTTTTCCAACTTCTACCCTATCCCAATTGTAATAGGTGTCCGTGGATCATTCTGAACACATCTATTTCTGATAGCAGCTAGATCATTTGCACGGTGGGCATGTTTCTTCAGGCAGTACCGCAAGGTGGAAGTTGATGACTCTCTGTATCGCCATTATTTGTGTAGAAGTTATATCTCTTATGATTCACTTGATTTACAAATTTTGGCATGTAAGAAAAGACGAGACTTTATCCAATTTGTCCATTAGTTCTTCAGAGAGATTCCATTAGTGACCGAGCTGCGAAAATGTTTTCTTATATTCATGATGGCAGACAGGATTTTGACTGTTCTGGTATATATGTGATATCCAGTAAATGTACGAATGTCGATCATTTACACAAGGCAAATATTTTCACCAAGAGTTGAAGCCATTTTTTTCAATATCAAGGACTCACATGCGTATTTTAGTACCACATCTCAAATTAATTTAGCCTTGATGTGCAATGGAATGCCAAACACATGATAAACACATCGGTGTCATCTGAGCATATCATTACTGCATCTAACCCTCATTAGCAGTATGTGCAGCAAGTAGCATCAAACAACCATCTGCTTCTTCATGTGTTCTTATGAGATCGGGGCATTTATCTCCGCAGTTTGCGAAGAGTGGTTTGTTTACAAGTTTAACAAAATAAATTTTGTCTCCATTCATCAACAAGAAATGGAATGAGAGTGGTTGTTTCTCTTACGTGGCTAGGGAATTTATTTCACTTTCTGAAAATCTGAGAAGATGAGATGCTTTGTACTGGTGCCTGAGTTATTCCCCTCTGATTGCCCTTTCGGTGTTGTTTATTGATATCTTATTTAAGTATCAATCACAGCATTTCTTATTCGAATCCTATTTCCTTCCCGGAAAACCATGGACAAGACAAACCTAACCAACTCACCAAAGTGTGACTCCTCACCTATTTCTCTCTTTTACCATCAGATACTGTGGCAGAATATCTAGGTATTAAATGTCTGCAGGAGTATTTATTATCTGCAATTATGTTACCAAAGAAGCTTGGCATGTCTTACGCAACAGACTTTCTGGAGTTGCTAAATCCCATATCCAAAGTCCCAAGGCATGATATAGTACATCTGCTGTTTTAAGGCTCTGTGTTTGTGCCGTCACAATGACTAGACCAATTAGTGATTTATAAGATTTCGTGATTATTATTCTGCCATTGCATTTGACTGACTTTTTCCTAAGTGCATGATTTTAGTTTGTCAATTTTTATCGGATCATTGAACTTCTTGATGGGTGGATTATTCTGAAGTCTCTCAAGTTTGAAGTCTGTGTATCACTGTTCACCTATTTCATGCGACTTCATTATATCGACTACTATGTCATCATATGCCATTTTTACTGCAGAGAGACTAATACGATAATGTAGCCCAACAAATGAGTTTTGACCCAGAATAACAACTCTTGTAACAGTACTTTCGTCTGTCTAAATCCGTGATTCTCGTAGGTCTGCATGAGTAAGTCCTGATATGTTGTTTTGAACCATTTCCCTTATTTGACCCAAAAAGCACTTTTGTTCAACCATTGTATAATATCTTTCCAAAGGACCTAGATTGAGGTTAACACTTGTTGTACCACCCAGTGTATGTGTATCATTTTTGACCATTACTTAAATTGCTTTCTCGACTAGAATTAATCAAAATTGTTTAATATCTGTGATTTGAATAGAAAAACATCCACTGATACAGTTATGGCATATCACTGGATGTATCACTGCAGTCAATGCCATACAGGCATACTACACAGGAAGATATCTACTGGAGTACATCCTATCATCTGCAAAACTCCATGGGATCACACAGCATATGGCAGTACGATATAAACGCCAATTTCATTATCGAACAACATGCAATAATGCTAGAAAAACATCTTCAACAATATCCACATAATGATGTTCAAAATTCAGAGAAATATCCATAGTCATGACGAAGATGCTCCAAGAATACATTCCAAAGATGTTTTACTTTTTGTAAATGCTGAATTCTTCAAGAAGTAGTCTAATCTCTGTTAGCATAAGTCATTCGCGAAAATATTAACATCCTCAATAAAGGAGTAGATAGTTAGAATTTTCTAATCATTGTTATTTTCCACCCAGGGGATGAATTCCAACCAAGCAAGTATCAACATAGCTTCATACATGCCCTTATGTACTCTAACTGCACGATTGTACATACGAGCTTCTAGAACAGATGATATTGATACTTCTGCTTTTATGTCTGCTTCAATACAAAGATCGCGAAGGCCATCATCTTGAACACATTTTCCATAAATGGACATGGCATTGCAAATAGTATGAAATGTGCCAATTCATAAAATGATTTTGCTGTATGTAGCTTTATGCTTTCACACGATCTCAGTTGTTTTTGTATTGAAAGCTTGATGCATGAACACAAAATTTCTCCCAATGCAGTGATTTCCGTATCAATTCTGAATGCTAAAAAAATTAATTAGAGTTTTGGCAGCTCAGCTGCAAATGCAATAATGTTGGGAAATTAACCAATGGAATACTGCAATACACTAATTAGGCCTATCTTGCCACATAACAACCGAAATCATGTTCTAATTTAGTGCAAGTTTCACTTCGGCAAAACATTCTGGTTTGACTTCGGTACTTGTCATGAATGGCTGAGGCCCCAACTCATTCAACCGAAACATACATGAACAATTTATTCAGTATTTGTGATGGTCAGTGATCTTTCATTTTGTTTCTCAATTCTAAAGAGGAACTTTAAAGTTTGTGGGGTGTACAACTATGCCATTTACTCGAAGGGTTGTCCTCTTACCAGTAAGATTCTCTTACAGTCTATAAGCTATAACCTATACGTTTGTAAAAACATATGAATGGATGGCAGCTGGAAAAACAAGTTGCTCATTTAAAGTAACAGCAAGTTTCTCAAGACACAAGGTGGTATCATTTTATTTCAGTTGTTAGTATGAAAATCCAAGACCAAGTCTTTTGAGAGTAAGAATGATTTCAGAATTGCCTGTCAGAATTTTTACGGCATATGAGAGCAACAGGTGCTCAGGAGTTTTTTTCTGGCCATCTGTCACTGCATATGTATGTCCTGACTGAATGATTGCAAAACTAAAGATTTCCTTTTGTGGGGATTGGTTTTTTGGGCATAGAGTCAGAAGTCCCAACAGGAAGGCACTGTATACGAATTTTTATCGACATGATATGGCCATGGTATTGAAGTCAAGTTTGTTTTGGTCGTTGTTCTTATATGCAGTATTGTCTGATTAATGTTCTTGTCGATTTCTGTTGCCTTAATCAAATCTAATAATTTTCTTTACAAATTTTTGTTTACTTTTACAACATCTTGTAGTAAGATATTATAAGTTTGGACCAATAATTTTCCTTTGTTAACTGGTAGTACATCGAGAATGTCACTGAAATATGATTCCAGATTTCTTATAATATACTTCCTTGTTAATTTGTCTATTTCTTCTATTACCCTATGTCTCATGTGGGTTTCAAACTTTCAGTTAGAGTCATCACTCGTACTATTGTTTGTAAAGAATAACTACATTCTTAAAGGAATTACATGTGTCATCATATGTTTCATCTCTCATATATTTGTAGTGATCACCTGGTTGAATACTACACATGTAATATTCTTCCTTTGCTTTAACCCTAGCATAGTTTTTGTAACAAGATACATGATAATGGACTTCTGCAGGCACTATGCCCCTACCAAAAACTGCTAAGATCTTTGAATCACAATGAATGTTTGCGCACTCTCGGAGTCTTTGAACAACTCTAAGTTCCGTGGCCTTAACTAATTTCTCATGCGTCGATGTTCCCTTGTATAATTTTATCTTTACACAAAATATATATTCTTCAGCTTACGAATTTGACTGTAGTGACGTTATTTTGTTTAAGGGTTTACTTGTGCACTCATTACTACCAGCATCATCACTGATATTTGCTTCAAATTATTTCTTATGATACTCAAAACACATCTTCATCGTAAAGAGACGTCTGCACTCCTGTGATTAATTATTTACGGGACCACGTTGCTTTCCACATTCCTTGCAGTTGCTTAACATTGGGTTGTTATTCCTTACTTGCTGCCTCTAACAGAGTTATCCACGATGAGTCCTGTGAGGTTGTCAGTGAATCTCCAGGTCGGACGTTTGACAATAAATGTATTGTACACTGGGGATCCGAGTTTGCTTGTTTCAGCATTCTTGATGATGGTGCGTTGACATTCACCACTGGCTTTGAAACAGAAAGATTTACAATGTTTTTATACTCTAATTATTATAAGAACTCTTATCATAACAATTTAAATCAATATTACCATATCTGTTTTTTTTAATAACGAACTACCACAATAATAAATATGATTAGAAATTAAATTTTCATAATTGTATTTAAGGAGTGGAGTACATACAAGCAAAGAGTTATGGCATACTATTTTACACAATGTCCACCTCTAGGCATCTACAACTGGCCAAAAAATCATATCATAACCCATCCTCCAAGTGGTAGCGATAACATCACCGGCTAAAGACCTAGTCCTAGAATTTCATGTATCTCACTGATGAATGGACAACAGCTTAAAGTGAACTAGAAATAGTTATTCAATGTCTTAATGTTTTGTAAAATATAGATTTTCAATGCATTGTAATAATATTTTGCAAAACGTTGTTGGCTACAGAAATAATTTTTCCCCTGCTTTGTATACTTTACATAAAATAATCTGAGTGGTAACATATTCATTCTCCTACCAGTTACATAATGACGTTTGATCAACGCAGTGGTTAAGCTGGTTCGCAATTAACTAATAATTTTGATATCAATCTTTGAAAAATGTCCTTGTTCGATAATTCTTTTATTAAGAGAGGCACACTGACTGGCGTGCTCCCGGTAAAGTTGGCAAAGTTGCATGCAGTTTAGTTCAATTTTCTAACGTCGCTTTAAAATTCCAGAATTTAAATTGTGTATATCTTTATTTTTCATTTCGATTTTGTTTGCTTTCTGCACGTAAGAGCATTAATGAGTATGTCAGTAACAACAATATGTTACTAGCAATTTCTTAGTTAAACTTGGTTGATGCATGAATAAAGTGATCGGGCCCACGGCAATGTTAATTTTACACATAACTGTAAGGGAAAACAAATGGGTTGAAAAATAGACGAGGATGTGTGGACCGCCGAGGCCGTGGTTAACGCACATGCGTTTGTGGGCTGCCAGGGTGCGAATTAAACTTTTTTCTGAGGGGCAGGAGGAAACTTTTTGCAGTGAACTCAAGACTTTTGGAATTTCGAGTTTTCCAGCAAAGTACTGGCAGGAAGTTTACTTACTTCTAGGTTATAAATATGTTTATCGGAGGTTAAGGGCACTATGTCACAAATATGGAACTTTACAGTAGTGCTCTTTGCCACAATACCACGATGGCACATAGTGCCCTTTCCTACAGGCTAAATAGCTTATTATACTGTGTAGGAGGTAGTGCTTTGCACCTCAGAAAAAAGCAAAAAATACAGTAAAACGATGAAAAAACCTCAATTTTATAAAATGTACATAGTGCCCTTTATTTGCGATGAACCGAAATAAACTGCAGTACGTAGTGTAATAATGGTATCTTCGCACTTTTTGAATCAAACCTTTGAAAATTCAACCCATGTATGAGGTGCTCTGTTGTTTCTTAAGTACCACAAGCTTTACTCCTGTTAAAATAAAAAGTTACTTACTTTTTGTTAAATTGGANAAACCTCAATTTTATAAAATGTACATAGTGCCCTTTATTTGCGATGAACCGAAATAAACTGCAGTACGTAGTGTAATCATGGTATCTTCGCACTTTTTGAATCAAACCTTTGAAAATTCAACCCATGTATGACGTGCGCTGTTGTTTCTTAAATACGCCATGTACCACAAGCTTTACTCCTGTTAAAATAAAAACTAACTTACTTTTTGTTCAATTAGACGGTTACTTATATTTTATCTATCGATTATGATATTTAATTTATAATTCATACGAATAAAATAGAGAGAAAAAAGGTTTGTTGGTAATACCCAGTAAGAAATAGTTCTTATGCAAGATGTTGTTACCCTGAGTGCGCACGAATACGGTGCGCTGCCCCTTTGGTGTAATTTTCTAGATCCGGTTAAAGCTTCGTTTGCATGAGGTGAAGGAATATCCTGGAAGTTTAACTTAAGCAGGGCGTCATACATGTAGGAAGCAGCAGTGAACGGAGTATAACATGTTCCCAATCTGTGCCTGGTGTGAAATTAAGTACAAGGGTGACACGAAACTTAGTGCTACACCTTAAACCTGGGTTTTTGACAGTCAGTATCTCTTAGTCGTCTGTGGCCTCGTGTGCTTTCCGGCCATTACTTCCCGCCTGAAGTAGGCGTCAATAGTTGTCATTGTCATCTGCAGGTGGGAACGATTCATCTCATCAGTCACCATGCATCATTACTCCTCGAGGAGGGAAACCACGTCTTCAGGGAGGGAAATCATTTCCCCTGGCGGGGAAATAATTTTTCTTACAAGAGTCAGGTTAAAAATTTTATGAGAGGGGAAATTCCCTTGCACACTGTGGGCAGCCACGATTACTTTTAATGCGCATTTTCGACAATCAGTTTTCAACATAGCATCCCAACCCACCACGATGCCGAAACTAACGTATAGTATAGTGGGTGAATACGTGTGTTTATAGCTTTAACTAGCCTTAGTTAACCTATAATACTAGTTGAACGAATGTTTTTTCAGTTCAGACAAACTAAGAATAGTTGGTAAACAAGTGGCAGATTTTCCATGCCGATGCACATTATAGACGGAACTTTCATCAGGTACTTACAAAAAATAACCTAAGCAGGTTTTTCAAAAGTGCTCACTTCTAAGCGAAATTTTTTTGCTAGAAATAAGGTCCAGGGTTATGTGGATTTTTATATATGAGGCGGAAGAATACACTATGGGCAGGAGGAAGGAACTAAGCAGAGCTTTCAAAAGTGCCCAGACAATCGTGAGCTAATCTCTCAGATAAGGGCGTAAGAATTCACTGCACGTTGTTAGAAAACTCTTTTAAATCATTGAATTACAGTCACTAAAATAATCATTCAGCTCTATTAGTGATCACACTGGAGTAGTTTTTATCGGGTCGCTATTAAATTTAAGTGTTTTGAGAAAGATTCGCGCAGATTGTTCTGAAGTGCGATATCTTGCAACACCTGTACGACTCCCATTAGAGAATATGAAATAAAATTGTCTGCATTTGTAACTTACTGTAGTATCCAGCGGTTTTTTTCTTGTAAGATTTATTACGTCTTTGTGGTGTGAAAGGCAGTGTAAAATGTCTCCGCCTTGAAAATATATCAGAAACATGCTGGGCCATTGAACCAGTGAAAAGTTTGTTGTTTGTTAAACCTTATGAAATCGGACGTGTGTGTGGTCTGCGATCGTGCGCGAGTTGCATGCGTTGACAGACTAGGAAAAATCACTAATGGAGTTCGACAGCCGATGTTCCACAATAATGATTATAAGGACTATGCATCCACGAGACAGGAGGGAGTGTATCACATCGCTGTCCATGTGCATCCCTTATAGAACAAGAGTTCAAGCCCGGAGAGTATTAAAATTGTTCTTCAAATTACCCTCAACTTTCATTGCATTAAATTCATTGAATGATGTATGACGTCACGCGAATGTCATAATCACGGCCACTTACTCTTTCAATTACTTGAATGTCTTGTTTTCCTTCAACATTTTCGTTTAGAACATGTTCAATATTTTCTTGAATCCAAAATTTCAATCGCCGGTTGCAGCATTTCTGACTATGTTAACGGAAGTAATATAATAATAAAAGAGCTGCGTCGACACATTTAATAGATGTTTCACAAAATAAGAAAATACTTTTTTAAAAGAAAATGTACAATAGCGTGAAGAAAATTTTCTCTCCGTATATTTCAACTGATAACTGATTTTATTAAAAAATCTGTGATAAATATTCATGTGGAGACTTGAAAGCTTATCGAATGCAATTCATTGAAATGCAAATTAAGTGATTTTAAGATTTAATAAATTGAATTGAAGTGATTGAATTCGATAAATATTTGATCTTGTGAAACCGCCTTTAGAGTATAAATTGGGATGAGGACTTCAGAGAACAACCTTTATTTACTTGAAACTGAAATTTTCTATAATGTTAAAATATAATACCACGCTCGGTTTTTTTCGTCTTGTCTATCAATAGAGCCACTTACTCACACCACAAGATCAACATATACCTGTGATTTAGTAGAGTAGGGCTAAAGTGTGCGTCCGGTAGAATTGCTAAATGCAGTTGAATTTGTTCCTATAAAGATTAGAGTGGCAACACTGAATGAGGTAACAAGGTGTCATGGCGAATTGTCGCCACATGTGGGAAGAGCTGGTTTATGCGAACTGCATCGAAATCATACGGTAAGTTTCGTTTTACATCCTTCTGATATAACTAGTATTTTGATTTTTTTAAGAAAAGTATATCATAACGAGAAGTAACTCTAAGAATATTACCGACAAGGCTTTATGATTCAGTGGTTTTTTGTGTGCGTTTTTATACAACAGAAAAATCACATTGTTCTACTTAAATTGCACCACTACTTGGTAACTGAAGAAATACTGCGAGGCAAATGTGCGCACGTGTAAGCGGGGTAAAAGTTTACAGTGCAAAATTTTGCCTCACGTGTAAACCTTTTCAACCGTTGTTAAAAAATTTCCTATGGAATAAGCAACTCACTACTGTAACTGTTTTAATAATTAAGTTTAATAGTCACATATTGTTTTTACTGGTATGTATTCAGTTCAGCCTCTGATAGCTTAATTTGCGCGCATTGTTACAGGAATCTTCCAAAAAAAAAATGAATCGAAAAGTCTGTTTACCGTAGATGTTAATGATAGCTAAACAGAGACTTGCAGAAGGGGCTTCAAAGCGTAGATTCGCTGCTGATTTCGGCGCATCAAAGGCAGCTCTACGTAAGAGACTAAAAAAGGCAAGAATCACTTGACATTTAAATACTCTAATAAGACGACTGCGCAAGAAAGAAATCCCAGAAAAGAAGAAAGGAAGGACACAAGACCGTAATGATTACAAGTTTGTCAATTAAAACTAATTTACAAGACAAAGCTGATGAAATGAAGGGGCAGGTGTCTGAAGAAACGAGTTCATACAAAAAACTTCAAAGCCAATTAAGCGATAAACAACGTTTTCTGTTAATGACAATGCTAATGTTAATTTGAAAAAGAAGAAAGCGCAGCGCAAGACGTAATGCTCTGTCTAGGATGCGAGGAGATATACACAGTTCATCCATGCAAAGACTGGATTTTGTGTAATGATTGTGATGAGTGACGGCATAAAGCCGTCACTCNATATACACAGTTCATCCATGCAAAGACTGGATTTTGTGTAATGATTGTGATGAGTGACGGCATAAAGCCGTCACTCATGAAGTTTGATGCGCTTTCGTTTTTTTGATAAGTTATTAAATACATTAAATTATTCGACAAGTAATTCAGATGAAATAATTTTTACATGTGGTCTATTTCTGTGTGTTCCTAACGTCATTTTAAAATTACTTTCTGATTAACTATTTGTATTAGGATACCATTTTAAACTTACCTAGTCCTATTTTTTTTTCATTTACATTCCTGGTCACACGCAAACTTTTTCCACACGTCATGTCAACGTTTACTGCACTGGTGGGACAAAAAATGCGTTTATGGCATGTGTTGACATTAATATAATTGCATGGAAAATATTTAAAACTATATATTAAAACCTAGTAAATTAAAAACATAAAAAACAAAAGGTTTTAAATTATCATTTATAGATTTGCTATGCATTCACATGGATATTTGGTTCAATGACCTAGCACGTACTCTTGCTCCACATTATTCTTCTTTCCTCTCGGCGAGCCGGTGAGAACACCGTGTGTGGCTGAAAATACGTGACATTAATTTATTAAATAATTTATTTCTAGATGTAATAATACTATAAATTCCAAAATTGAGGTGATCCTCGCAGCCATTACGCGGGAAGGAAAATAAGTATCAATCTAAAAATGACTCCGCACTAATATAATATGTTTATATCCAAGTGGTTAAAATTCGTACGATATTTTATTTTTTACAACCCAATGCAGTAGTGTATATAGTCAAATACTGAGTCAGCAGCCCGGAGTTGGAGCCCGTGGCCGAATGGTTGCTTTTGTGCTTAGTTAAATTGACTGAAAATGTTCGATTAATGACGTTAATTATATATAAAGTGCTTAAATGATTCATATGATTAATATGCTTAGTTACAGTAAGTTATCAAATTTACTGATTTTTTAAATGTAAATTAAATGCGACATACGATTTCAGGTAATGTTTTCATACTTCCGGCACTGAAGATGATTAGATTAGTATCGCGATTGCAGGGGCCCATCGCATAAATTAGATTTGTATAGAANTACTTCCGGCACTGAAGATGATTAGATTAGTATCGCGATTGCAGGGGCCCATCGCATAAATTAGATTTGTATAGAACAATTTTTAATTGATCTAAAAAATTAAAAATATAACTGGGCTCATCATGTGAGATATCCTTTGTATTACTTTGTAGCCGGAAAAGCTAATACAGTTATTGAAATTTAATATCAAAATTAAAATAATACCAAACAAACTGCTTTTATATCATGGTGTAGGTGAGATATCGGTACGACCGCGATATTTTTATATATGTATATGTATATTCTAATTGCCTATTAGATATTGTACATTTCAACCAATTAATTAAGTCCTATTTTTACTTAATTATGATTTTCTTAATTTTGATACCTGCACCTCAATACCGAAGAGATTGATTTCTCTATCATTTAAGAATGGCAAAAAGTCCTTAATATGCTTCCTTTGATCATAAATTATTTTTATATTTAATAAAAATATTATTCAGTTATCAATACCATCTGGCAACATATTGAAGTACCCAGAAGGATAAGACGTAATTTTTTACACGCCTATACTATCACTGGATGTGTATTGTGTACTTTCATGATTTTTAGATGCAAAAATGTGCAACGTCTACGACCGCCCCTCGAGTGGAGTAGTGGTTTCACCACAATTATAGAAATAGTATTACAAGGCCTGCACGGTGCATCAGAAAGTTAACGCAGCGAGAGAAGGTCACAGATAACAGAGCATGACTCCTCGTCGACTGCATTATCAGCACTTGTCGGAGTTTGATCTGGGTCAGTCTTTCTGGTACGCACGAGGCCGGGCGGACTTATTGCCACATTGCCAAGCATGTTGGGCATCCCGATGTAATGGTGGAAAGATGTTGGTACCAATTGGCATGCGAGGATACCCATTTGGACACAGTAAGTGTCATCCCTCACCACGGTGACTGGCATCAGCCTGACTACGGGTTTACCATTCTACGCGTAAGCTACGGTTAACAACAAAAAAGAGACAGAGGTACAGTATCTGGAGTGGCGCCGTAACCAGGAGGCATGGAGTGATGACGAATAGTGTCACATCATTTCCAAAAGTGAATGTCTGCTGTGCATTGCAACGGATGACCATCGTATGCAAGTATGGCGATGCTGACGAGAAATTACACGTGCTGCCAATGTTGTGGAGAGATACACCAGCATTTATCGTAGCATCATTGTATGTAGAGCAGTATTGTATGTTCTTAAGTCACATCTGGTAGTGATTAGAGGGACCCTGATGTCACAATGGCGTGCCAGTAACATCCTACGTTTATATGTGTTACCCCTCATGAGATCGCACCCATGTACAGATTTCACAAGGTGATACTCGTACACACGCAGCACATGTTTCT
Source organism: Clitarchus hookeri (assembly GCA_002778355.1). Taxonomy (NCBI): domain Eukaryota; kingdom Metazoa; phylum Arthropoda; class Insecta; order Phasmatodea; family Phasmatidae; genus Clitarchus; species Clitarchus hookeri. Next base: position 335,144 of record NQII01002022.1, on the reverse strand, counting down.
ATGGAATGTCAGCATTATACTGACGTAATCTCGTGGCCAGCAAGCTCCCCAGATCTTTCCCCGATAAAAAATTCGTGAGATAAACTGGGACATCAACTCCGATCCAGTGCATACCTGCAGGTTACCAAGGGTCTGTTATAACTACTGTTGGCTGAATTGTCTCAGGAAAGGGTGAAATGGTTGTACGACTCCCTCCAGAATTTAATTGTCGCAGTTATTCAGGATTAAGGGGTTGCTACAGCCTACCAACATAGGACCAGAAGTATTGTCGTCTCATTTGACCTTCTGTCTGTTGTTTAATTTACTGCAATAAAGTCACACGAGATCTCAACACATGCAGTTTCATTCCAATTTCCACAACGTCTTCTAAGTGCGTAACTTTTTCGTGTGTGAGTATTATTCTTAGTTATGTCAGTAACATATGAGGGGCATCGTTTTTCTCACATCAAAAGAAAGAATAGCAGGTATCTCCATTTTGTGAACGATTTTCTGTATTTATGTGTACTTGCGAATTTCAGGGGCTGAAAATATGAAGTGGCAATCCTCTTACATGCTGTATGGTATTATTTTAATACATTCTAGTATGTCATCTTAAGTTTAATATCTCATTCGTATGCAGGTATCCCTTGTTTTACCATACGGCAAAAAAAATTGCAAAATAAATCTGCTAGTACAGTAAAACCTCGTTTATCCGGACTAACTGGGACCAAAGGCAATCCGGAAAATTTAAAATACTGATAATCCGGGTAATAAACAAAAAAAATACTTAAATAAGCAGACGTACCGTTTTATTACGATAAAAAACTATGTTTTGTAACAAAATTACATATAATTGTTTAAAAAACATTAAAAAAATATAAAAATAACTTTTCACATAATTTCTTAACAAAGAATTGGTCCACAGTCTTCTGTTTCAAACACGTGTGGCGTTTGAATGAAGCACGGTCACGCAAACGCTTTATCATTGGTAGTTCAGCTGGGGTGGTGTCGGACTGACGCTCCAAGTACGCCATGATGTTTGTCAGCTGGTCCGCAGCATCTGCATGTATCGTCCGCTGTTGCGGTGTGATCGCTCCCTCCTCGTCCACGTCATCTTCTTCCTCACTGTCTGCTGTAGATGTGCATGCCGCTACAATATCTTCTTCCGTCATAGTGCCGTAGCCACCGTCATTGTTGTCTTTCAGCCACTCACTGACGTCTTCCATATCAACATCTGAGCACCCACTTATTGTTCCTAACATTTGCAGATGGTCGTCTGCAGCCACTTGCACCAATCATCGCTTGCCATTTCGTTTGTAGCACAAATAGCTGGCCACAGTTTTTTCCATGACTTTTATAAAGACCTTTTTGTAGTGCAATTTCAAGCGTCTGCAACCATGTAAATAACGTCTTTGATATTGATTGATTTCAACAAATCTATCACACTTTTTTCCCCTTCCTCTTCAATTATTTTACTAAGCAGTTCTTTTCGGTAAACTCTTTTGATGTTTTCAAGGACTCCCTGGTCCATAGACTGCAGCGGTGGGGTTACGTTTGTTGGAAGAAATTTCACTTTAATTCCTCCACTCACGAGTTCTTGTTCTCCCGGATGAGATGGAGCATTGTCGATGAGTAAAATAGCTTTTTCTGGTAAACTATTTTCTTTCAGGAATTTTTGAACTTCAGGAACAAAGTTATCAAAAAACCAATTCTTAAACAAAAAACTGTCCATCCACGCACTTTTTTGTGGTCGGTAAACCACTGGCCACGTATTGTGGTTCACATTTTTTAGCGCTCGGGGATTCTTGGATTTCCCTACAATGACAAGAGGAAACTTATGTTTCCCTGATGCATTGCTACAAGCCATAGCAGTTAGCCTATCTTTGTTTTTCTTTTAGCCCTTAGCCGAATATTCAAGCTTTGATGCTAACGTTTTGCTCGGAAGCATCCGGTAAAAAAGCCCAGTTTCGTCAGCATTATAAACTTGATCGGGTGTCAATTCTTCAGATAAAACAAATTGTTCGAAGTCCTTTTTAAATTTTTCAGCATCAGCAACGTCACTAGGCAAGCTCTCTCCAGTCAGAGTAAGTTGGCGAATACCGTGTCAGTTTTTAAAACGCTCTAGCCACCCCTGGCTAGCAGTGAATTTTAGGTCAGTATTCGGTAAATTTTGGTTAAGCTCATAGCTTTTTGGGCCAAGATCGGTCCAGATATAGGCAAACCACGTTCTTGAATTAATATTCTTTGCTTCTTCCAGTCGGACACTGTTGAAGTTCCAACTCCCAATTCAGCAGCTATTTTTTTCAATGCTTCTCCTTTATCAATTCGATTATTAGCATCTAACTTTTTATCCATTGAAACCACGACCTTCTTTCGATTCGATGCCATTTGAAACTTGTACGTATACTACAATACACTCCCAAACACTTTGATAAAAAACAAAAACAATATCCGGTTGAACCACATACAATAATCAAAATGACAAATGCCGTTTGAAAACAGTAGGAAAACTGAAGAGATTGAGAGAGGAAAAGTGATGGGTAGGGATTCATGGTAAAGTCAAAGCTATTTATAGCTGGTGAGTCAATCCACTTCATATTACATATTATCTATGTGAACATTGAATGGAAAACATCCGGATTATCCGGAGATCCGTATCAACGAGGACCGGATTAACGAGGTTTTACTGTATTTGTTTGTAGGAACGGCGTACAAATGTAGGGATTGGTTATAGAATTCCTTTGTTGAAAGTATAATTATAAAACTGCTACCCAAACCGAAATAGAAAATATGTATTACTGTTTGCAGAACATGCATGCTCTTTACGCAAGGGTAGGCTTTTATATTGCCTTATGTTGTTCATCTATCTTATGCATGTTTTTCAGCCCTTATTGTAATATGCTGGCATGTGTTTGCCAGTGCTTTCTTTTTTAAGTGGGAGCAGAAAACAATTTGCCATAAAATATATATGAAATAACAAAGTAATAGCTGTCTGAAGGGAACCCCACAAGAAGACCAAAATCAACACCAAGAAAGAAAATGTGAACTTAATATCACACACTGTCACAATTTATCAAAACACAGAGACATTATACTTAAGTTCGTAAATTTTCATCACACACAATAGATGCATAGGCCTATAGAACAAATTAATAATATCTAATCAAAAGAATTCAAAGGATACTGCCAACTTTTACAAAGATAGTACAACTTATCTCTCCGGAATCCATTAAAGAACGAAAACAAGCAAGAATGATTGTGTTTGCACAAACTGCATTTTAAATTTAAGAATGAGGAAATGGTGTTAAAATGCTCAGATTACTATCCTCCGAACATGGTTTGATTCCAGCCTGGCAAAATCAGGACTTGCGCACACGATAAATGAGGGGGATAATTTCATAGATGGGCGGGTTCTCTCAGGGTATTTCTATGACCCGACTACAGCAGTACATCGATGCCCCATCTCCAACATACTTCACCCCCGCTGGTGATAAAGCATTATCCAATTCCTCACACTGACTCGTAGTTCAGAACTTCGTTTCCTGCAGAGGGAAGCAGCTGTGGTTTTACAGCATCCTGCTCCCTCGTCGCTGAGGGACAGCAGCATGTCGTGGGCAGATGAGCTCGCATCTACTGAATGAATAAGTATACAGAAGTGAAGTGGCGTGGTGGTTCCTTTGACGTGGGCATGCCCATTCGCTGGTTGGCGGTGAGAGGCTTTGGAATAGGACTTGTGTCTGATTGGCTAGTTCGTGCTACGAAATACAACCTATTGGCTGTGCTTTCGGCTGGCAAGTAAGTCGTCAGGTGCATGTTGGTGAACGGTGTCCCATCATGTTGCTGGCCATTGCCTAGTATGTGACTGGATTCCGCGGTGCGATCGGCTGTTTCATTTCTGTATTCTAGAGTATTCTGTGTCTCAGCTGTCAAAGACCTGCTGCACTACTGGCGATAAGCAGGGACCTCTGGCAGTCTGGTTGCTGACGGCTAGCCGACGGTGGCAGGAAGGTTTCTGCATGCAGGGGCTGGAGCCTAAGATCATTACCGTCGATCCGATGAAGGACGTTGTGCCTGGATGGAGACAGCATTCCCTGCCTCCATAACACATCCCCTTCGTGGTGCCAAGGGAAAATAAATTATCTGCTCCCCGGGTTTATCGCCAAAACCAAAATATGTCTACTGCTGTCAACAACCCTAAAGTATACTGTTACACTGCCACTCTAGGGTTGTCTTTGACGATCTGGTTTATTGGATGACTCTTTGCCTTCATAAATTGCCACTCCAGGGTTCATGGCAATTGTCAAATTAATCAGAACCATACTTCAGTTATTTGCTTTGTCTTATAACAAGCAACAATAAAATTACTATTGATCCATTTCTTTGAATGTTTATGTTGTAGTAAAATTAATAATGGGATGACGAAGTTATTAATGATGACCATTTACTAAGTTTTACTGTACCGTAGTGCAAATATTCTGTTGAAGTGTTAATATTAACAAATCCTCTAAGTAATGTTGTTGCAAACAAATTTATTACGCTAAAATAACAGTGAGTTCCTACGACATTAAAGTAATGTCCAGGCAACACCAGTTTACACTGACTTGAAGAAAAACGGGCGGATGCTAGTGAACAGTGATAACCTCGTAAAATAAATCCTCTATATTTAAATTCTAAAGCATAGAATGAGAACTAAATGTAACCTAGATCAGCTTTAGAACCTTGCAAAACAATTTGCGTGAGCCTAATATGTGTATATTATAATGTATTTCCATTAAACGAATGAATGCTGCAGTTTGTCTTTATATGTTCTAAAATATCCACAATATGAAACAAAGATAGGCGTCAAAATAGTGCAGTTGGTAGGACGATGGATTTCGCGAAGAGGAGGTTTTCATGCATACAAGGTACGGGCTCGATCACCCCCCCCCCCAACCCTTGTCATCCCTTAATTTTTTCCCTTGTAGGCAATTGGTTTTGGTGACAAAATAAGTGTACTTAATTTATTTCACACCGAAATGTTTTTCTTTATAGCAAAGGAAATAAAAATTTTCTTGTAACACAAATGATAATATCAATTCAACACGAAACTGGTTTTGCTGCAACATAAACACCACCTTAATGTCGACAGGATAGTAAGCAGATAACTTTGTTACAAAAGTACTTGATATAACAATTACATTAAAAGTACAACCGTATATTACATTAACAGCAACATTATTTACTGATGGCGCACAGTGCACGAGAAAATTACTGTACTTAACGTTAACACTGTTGGCACAACATCAGACTTTTATCTGTGCATGAATGGATTGCGATGCCGAAGGACAAAAAAACCTTTATCCATTCTCAGTTGCTTACTTCGGTTAGCTGGAGCAAACATTTTTATAGAGTAAAGGACAAGTGTTAGGTTTTCGCGTCATTAATGGTATCCTGCATCATTTTCTTATGGATATTGGCTATACGCAAGTATAGCTCTTGTTTCAAGTTAATCCTGATGCACTCATAATCCACTTTGAAGCTAAACACCATGGACAGGAGCACACTCGTTTCGAGCTTTCCATGTGTAAATAGGGTCTTTTTAGTAATCCGCGATTGCTCATGCTATTGGCCACCATGTGTTTGTAGTACTTGAGAAAAAATAAATTTTTTGTTCTGCACTTAATAACCACATGGTGCAACTTATCAATTGAAGGTTACATTAATTTCATGTGTCAGGGGGTTTTTCATATTTAGTATGATGTTCCATACACGTAACCTCGGCATATATTAATGCGTTTATGTTAGGTTTTGTAAGGTTGGTACTTAATCTCTCCTAAGTTACTAAGGACGTCGTTTATGTATTTTGTTTCTGAATGGGGGTTTGAACCTTTTTTGACAGCCTACAGGGACTAGATAGGTACAATTAGTAGTATTATGTTTTGGTAATGAAGCCATCATTACTCGCCAGTTATTCAATGTTCAGGACCTAAGAATATATTATTATACACTGCGNGCCTATACGCAAGTATAGCTCTTGTTTCAAGTTAATCCTGATGCACTCATAATCCACTTTGAAGCTAAACACCATGGACAGGAGCACACTCGTTTCAAGCTTTCCATGTGTAAATAGGGTCTTTTTAGTAATCCGCGATTGCTCATGCTATTGGCCACCATGTGTTTGTAGTACTTGAGAAAAAATAATTTTTTTGTTCTGCACTTAATAACCACATGGTGCAACTTATCAATTGAAGGTTACATTAATTTCATGTGTCAGGGGGTTTTTCATATTTAGTATGATGTTCCATACACGTAACCTCGGCATATATTAATGCGTTTATGTTAGGTTTTGTAAGGTTGGTACTTAATCTCTCCTAAGTTACTAAGGACGTCGTTTATGTATTTTGTTTCTGAATGGGGGTTTGAACCTTTTTTGACAGCCTACAGGGACTAGATAGGTACAATTAGTAGTATTATGTTTTGGTAATGAAGCCATCATTACTCGCCAGTTATTCAATGTTCAGGACCTAAGAATATATTATTATACACTGCGCGTCTTTGCGAAGAAGCACCCGGGTAGTGCTAACTTATGGAAGGATTTGCGACCGACGCTCCCTATCATGTCTGGTTCACTGTTTTACCAGAATGGTGGAGTCTTTGGTTTCTCTTCCCGGGACTTCTGCATTTTCCACAGAGATTGTGAGCCACCCCTTTGACTGAAAGGTCTGGAGATGTGCCGCGGGTTAAAACTTGTCATTGGTTTTTGCAGTCTGTTATTTTTCCCCAGTGAACATGGATACGAGCGAGTATGCAGGCACATCTTTCTTAGACAAATAAGATTACCTTTTCATGACCACGCCGGTTGGCGACGTATCTTGGGCGAGGATCAGCATCGAGGAGTGACAAGTTGACGCTTGCCTAGAATATGAGCTCCATACCGCTGCCGATGGCTTTGGAGGCAATGCTCTGCTCGTCGCCACTGACAAGATCATCGAAGATGGCGAAGTTATGCTGTTGGCAACCTATGAGTGGCTTACGACGAAGTGGGTCTGTTGGCAGTCCCAACCATTTTGACGACCTTGGAGTGGCCCACGAAGAAGGCTTGCTGGCAGACTCATCCATCGCTGACAGCCTTGGAGGGCATGGCTTGCGAAGAAGAAAGTCTGCTGGAAGACTCATCCGTTGGTTGGAACTCTGGAGCAGCTTACGATAAAAAGTGTATACTAGTAAAGTTAAGTGTTGATGACAGCAGCAGCGAAATATTTGGAATTAACTATGGTAACGAGAACTGAATAGTAGGTGTTTGGCTCGCTGAGGCCTGGCGTCAAAGCCAGTGTATTTTGGAGGCGGGGATGCCATTTTCTTCAAGGCGCAACAAATATTGTTGAGTTTATCGCAACGAATAAGTACCTTACCGCCGGTCTACTGGCTTGTTACCAGTTATCAGCCTGCGAGCAGCCCCTGCTTCTTGCCAGTGATGTAGCAGCCTTTTGGCAACTATAAGATCACCTGCCCTTGGCCTGCTGCCTTTTACCAGACTGTGAAGTGTCCCTCCTCGCCATTAACGCAACAATCCTTTGCTGGCTACAAGATCATCTGCCCACGAAGTTTGCCGGACGTCAACTGGCGAGGAAACAGAAACTATTAACACTGCTCCTGCCTTCTTTTCCAGGTGATGAAATACTTATTTGTGAAACTAATTTTGTACAGACACAAGCAATCATGTTATTGACTGCGATGATTTTTTCTTTTGCATGTATTCAGGAGAATGGAGGCTGTATTTCGTCATAATGATTGTGTGCTTTTAAACTGTATTTACTTTTCTACGTTTTGTTTATGATGTGTAGTTCGAGACTTTGAAAAATGCACAAAAGATTTAATAATTTGTCTCTGTGTGTGAAATTGAATCATTACTGCAGAGACTACCTCAGGGTGTTTATAGCCCACAGTGCGTACTTTTTAAATTTTAACATTTTTTGAAAAAGACATGCTCTTGATTGCAATCTTAGAGAAGCGGGTAGACAAGGGTTGTCACGAGCATTCTCATCGCACTAAGTCCTGCAAAAATTGTAAAAGCTACTTCTCATATAAGGGTCAACGTCACGCCTCTTCTGCAAACATCCATATGCAATTTTCATTTCCGCTTGGTTGTTCGCTTTATGGTAAAATAAGATGGACATATCCACATAACATTTAAAACATTTTAATGCAAAATGACATACTTCGATGATATTTAAAATGGTAAACCATATTACAGTGCAGATATTCCCGACATTCGGCTGCTGCAGTAATTATGACTTAACTTTCACATACAAACATAAATTCAAGAAATCGATGTAAGTATTATAAATTAGATTTCTGTATGACAAGACGAGATAAATAGTGCCCGCATTATAGGCTGCAGATGTAATTGAATTTCAATTATTTAACAGTTATTTAAAAATGCATCAAATTACTGTATTCTTAATGGTAAAGTTAGGAACTGCATTTCCAAGATTAAAGACAAGGGAAAATTAACAAATAGAATAAATAAAACTCTGGTACAAACTATATCCAAAGCGTAATTAAAACATTTACATTCTGCGTATTTTTAATTAACAAAAAAATCGTTACATTATAGGGCGAAACAAATTTTCTATAAATTTTTATATCAGTATCGTGGGTACAATACTATAACCAGATCACTAAACAATTGTGTAATCTGAGTTATCTACGCCAGCATATTGTTCCAGTAAGGAACTTTTAAATGCTAGAACTAATTAACATTTATTCGAAATTCGAGACCCTCGTGACCAGATTCCAAATTAGATAAGAAAGAAAACGAAGTTACATTCATTGCTATTAGCAGGAAATTGAACATATCTTGTGTCGTTTCGTCACATTTATGTGGTGACAAGTGGTGCTTCTTTGTTTTTCACTTACTTGCTTAACTGCATATTCATCTGCTGTGCTCTAGTGATTGGAATGTCCAGCTGAAGCTCTTTGGAATTGTAAATACCAAAGGTACAATATTATTGTTTACTAGGAATTAATTAACCAAATTATATTTTATACTATTTATGTAATTATATATACAATTTTATAAATATTGTTATGTATGTACTATTTACATGTCAGAATATATATTTTGTATTAAGTTGGTTTAGGTTCGCGGCCGCTGTACAGAGTAGGGATTGGCGCGCTTTTGAGAGATATGGCCATTNTAGGGATTTGGACGGTGTGCACGGAGCAGGCTTGACGTGTTGTTACCGCTTGGTTAGACAATGGCACATGATAGTTGACCTGGTCAAAGCGTTCGTATCAAATTGACTATGGATTACTAGTGCGTATCATATACGACGGAGTAAACATGTGGGCCGTATTGTGAAATTCACGAGCCATGCGACGAGAGAATATGTATGCGATCGTGGACGGTTTTGTGCTTCTTTTGATATACAGTGGCTCATATTAATATTCGGCCACCTGTGATTATTGCAGTTTCATGGCCTTATGTTACATTAGTATTGAAGATAAGCATAAATCATATTGCACAATCATTCTTGTGTGCTTTAAATGAAATATAGCGGTATCCAATAACGGAAGTGAGCAAAGCAACTTAAACAATATGATTTTTTCATCCCATGCTGCACAAGTACGCCACTTTAAAATTCCATCATTCAAACACAAACATAATCCTCTTTGAAAACTAAACACACAGTTTTTTAGTACCTGGTAGCATGGCCTTTCTGTTTAATTACTTCTCGCAGGCGTTGTTGCATATTAGCAATTATATTCCTGGTACATTCAGAGCCAATCTTACTCCATCATTCCTCGAACCTTTTCTCTAATTCTTTTGTTGACCTAACTGTTGTAGTACGCAGTCTTCTTTTGAGTTCATCCCACAGACTTTCTATGGGATTCAGGTTGGGTGATTGAGGAGTTGTGTTAATGACTTTGTGACAGTTATACAAAAGCCAGCTCTTGACAATGTATGACATTTGTTTTGGGTCATTATCTTCGTAGAAATTAAACGTGTTCCTAGTGCCCAGATTATCATCCCTCTTGTGTAGGTTTGCTGTCAGGGTGTTGAGATGGTCTCCCTTTTTCATTGTTCCATCTACACGGACAGCCTCTCCATCACCTGCTGTAGATATACAGCCCCAGATCATAATACTACCTCCACTGTGTTTCACAGTAGGTTGCATGTTCCTAGGTTTCAGCTCCTGATTTGGCTTGCGCCATACTGTTACCCTGCCATCTGAACCAAACACATTAAATTTCGTCTCATCAGCAAAAATAACATCGTCCCACTAATTTTCATATTTGTCAGAGTGGTCTTTTGCGAACGTAAGAAGTTCCTACTATTTGCCTCATTAATGAAATGCTTCTTTCTAGATACCCTGCTATTATATCCTGCTCTTCTGATAACTCGTCGTATGGTTTCTGGATGGACGTTATTTCCGCATTCATTGAGTACCTCCGTTGTAAGTTTGCAAGTACTAATCTTCGGACCTTTCCTTATTTTCCTGATTACTAGACGTTCTTCTCTCTGGCTTAGTTTCTTTGGCTGTCGTTTTTGAGGTGCCGAATCTATTCTTTCTTCCTTCTGAAACCTTCTTATGATGTCTCCAACAGTGCACCTCAGCAGATTCAAGTGCTCCGCAATTTCTCGTTGAGATTTCTTCTTTGCATGATGAAAAATGACAAGCTGCCGCTGTTGAAACGTTGTATTCCTGCCCTACGTCCCATTTCCCTGACTGACGCAGTCAACAGAGCTACCCAATAGAACCTCTCAGCGCAGAGAGCGTGCAGGGAATGACACGAAGTACGAACGCAATGTGCATTATGCCTGTGCCACGCGTCCACCACAACTGGCCGAATATTTCACTGCTCATTTCACTTATTGGCTACTATTGCATTTCATTTAAAGCACACAAGAATGATTGTGCAATATGTTTTATGTTTATCTTCATTTATAATGTAACATAAGGCTATACAACTGCGATAATCATCGGTGGCCGAATATTAATGTGAGCCACTGAACGTGAACTGTCCTTAATTGCAGAATGGGACCTTTGTCATGGAGAACCAGGTTTCGCCGAACCTCGGGGCTCTGGTTGCCTCGTTGCCGAACTTCGCCTCGCCCCATTTGTTGACTAATGCTTGCCAGTTGCCGGCGATTGCTGCTGTCCATAAAGGCAGAGCATTCACCGTTGTTGTATGACTACAGGCATATACATTTAAGGGGTAAAAAACTGTCTTTTACCATATGCGCCGAAGGAAACACGATACTGTACTGCATTTTGAACTTATGGTGTGGTGTGTTGAAGCTATCGTCTTTCTGTGCTCAACAAGTAACTGCTCTTAACATACAAGTAATTGTTCGTGTCCTGCCTTGTGTTGCGGCAAGTTGAGAAGGAGTCTAATGTGATCATTTGACGATGTTAGTAGAGAGAAAATGAGGGATTGGGGACAATATTGCAGAAAAATTGTATTCAGAAAATCGATGGACAGCTATAGCCATTTTAACAATTTTTTTATGTAGCTACCTGTGGATATGGTTGCGTGGTTGTATGGACTGCATAAAAGTAAAGTAAGCTGTCGGCCGACAAAATCTTTTATAATTTTTTTCTTCTATTTTTTGTATTCTGCACTGTTTTATTGGTATATCACTTTTAAAGGAAGTAAATATAAATAATGTATGCAGTAGATGCCTTGTTGGTAACTAGTGCGACATGTCTAGTAATAAAATGCCTGTGTTGGCGCAGGTCTCAGGAGAGAAAGAATATTAGTGTTTAGGTTAACGAGTGTTAACTTCCTCATGGAGCGACCAAGTTTGTGATCTGTGTTAGCACAGTTCAATCTATGTTTTCAGTTTGTAGTGTTCAGTTTCCTCTTACGCATTCTCGAGCATAAAACATTTAGAGGTTCGATGCATTAATCAGACGTAAATTTTACACTATGTGAGCCCGAAAACAAAAATCGCTCATAACTTCAAAGAGTAGATTTTCAATAAATTAATTAGAGTATTGGACCGACGAATTGAACATATTAAATTTAAAACGTTAATCATTCAATGTGCCAATACGATCATACAAATAGTACAATGAAATATTTACGTAGACATGCTGAAAACTTTATCACGCATAATATACCGTAATGTTATTATTGAAATCAATGACACTAATTAATTTAACCCTTTCGATTTAGTTACATTTAATCGCAATCAACTATCTATTTTATGGTTAAATGAACGATAATTAATGCGGTTCCCTTCAAAATTAATAATAAAATAATAAATTAATAATTAATGCATCTGGATCCCGGCGTCGGGCTGAAATAAATCAAGAAGTTAAATAAAAGGGGAAATGATGGCTGAAATAAACATCCCGAATAAAATGTTAATGACTTGACTGTTGGCATCAGTAAAAATAACATTTATTTATTTTGCAAGGAGTCAGCTTTTTGTCAGAAATTGTGCAAGAAAATGGAGTATTTGAATTAATAATAACATAAAAAAGTTTTAACTGGAGGCAAGGAAATATTTTTGTGCATAGAAAGAATTTACATGTTAAATAACAAATCATATTTAAATATATTAAAACATAGTTTTAAGCTGTTGTTAAACATTATTACATGAAACTCTCAATATAACACGTTACGATTTAAAAACATATTATTTTATCGTTTACGGTTTGATGAAGGCATCATTGCAAAAGTATTTTCGAGGTAGCTAATGCAATTCCTGTCCGTGACACACATTCCAACTTCGTAGTTCTTGTCTTTTCGCTCTACATATCTGAAGCCAATTACTGAGTACGCAACGCGAAGTTATCGAAAACCGATATTCCCACGGTCAACGAAAGTGAATCACTCTTCTCTTACACGGAGGAAAAAGGAACGAATACTTTGCTGTCGCCGTGACCTCGAATAACTTAGTTTTTACCTGTTCGCAGAAATATTTTTCGCAAAGTTCCAAATAGCTTTTTTTTGCTTTAACTTACAGGATCGTATTTATATCATTAAATGATTTCTAGATTAAAAAATAGAAAAAAATTTAACCATCTTTATAAAGGTTAATATTGTAAGAATTTCAGAAGTTCTCTTGAAATGTTAGGTAATTATTTAATTCACAGTCGTTATATACCTTGTCTCAAAATTCGTGCGCAGGGCCTAAACCATGTAAAATATGAATGGAGATAGAAACGAAAATATAAGTTACAAAATTATTTTCTACGATACACTACTTCCTCAATATTATAACACTGTATGATGGAATATAACCATTTACTTGATATAATCTAGTTGTTATCTAATGTTGTACCATAGCTCATACTTAACATAATAACAAGATTGAAAGAATAAAGCAGATTACATATTATTTTTAAATCAAAGATAAATTATTTAAGTTATTAATTATACAACTCTAACACTGCACGATGCCTGTAACGAAACCAATTACGTAACCAATCAATAATTAAAATGTCTTGGCTACAATCGTCAGACAAAGTGCATTTAGAGTTATAGATGTTCGACAAATATTCCATTACTTACACAACGTTGCTAAATAATTCAAGTGAACTTAGTTTTTTTTATGGAATTTTGCCACAAAAAGTTTTATGTCTATTATCTGCTATGATTCACAACGTGTAGGAGATGGGCGCGAACTTCGGGACAGTTTGTTTACTTATTCGTTCAAAGGAGTTGTGAATTTACGTTCGTGGACAATAACTATGAATAACAGAGAAATTAAATGCAATGGCGGATAACAGAGTTTCAACCGGCCCCCGAGCTGTTTGCACATGTGGTGTGTCTCTGTAGGCCGCAATACGGCACTGATAACTCGACCAAACACAGTAATTATGAAGCGCTGCAATAGGCAAAACATAATATGGCGTATAGCTAGCACAATCTTGATGCGCTTGATGTGTAATCAACAGCAGTTTCTCGAAGAACGCATGTCGACGACGCTGTGCTTGAGGAAGAACCATCGTGAAACTGGTATGGTGTTAAAGACTTTCATGTCCATCAGAGTATCATTTTCAGGGCCTGGTGTGTGTTGTGTGGAAATATCAGTATTTTCTTCAGCAGAGTACGCCGAGGAGTAGACCACCACGGGGAGTAATTTCACCCGAACTGCCAGACAGTGCAGTAGAGGTACAGCAGGCGACATTGCTGCGGCCCGAGAGCATCCAAATGGATGTGCACATCCAAGCATGCTGTGCATCGATGCTTGTGTCGAGGGAAACGTTATGCTCGGACCTATGCTTGATGCATACAATTAACAACTGCCCTCAAAACTGCACCATTATCATGACTGAAAGGAAAGAAGGAGGTTTTGGTGACACTCAACAGCTGACGGAGTTGAAGCGAGGTGAAGGTGCAACAGAGATGCAATACAATTGACGGGTCAAATGGGAGCACCCTGGCAAAACCCATAGGCCTGCAGCAACATCCGCAAGGTTCCCCACCAAAGAATATGCGTCTTTGTCTTCGCTGGAAATCTAAACCGGTTCACCTTGATGGGAGTCGTGTGGTGTGGCTAAAACCCCGCTACGGTCCTATCATGCGACGCAGAGAGCATTGAGCTTGGAACAATTATAGACGGGGATGCTTAACGTTAATTAATTGTTTCGCAGTGATTCCTAGCGTACTTACGTATGATAAAATTACAAGTGGAGGAGTAGCGAGTGGCCACAGCAGTCCAGCTAACATTACTGAAGCGAACCAATATGGACGTCATTGCATTTTGGTCTGGTGAGTACACGATGCGCATAAAATCTTCGTTGTATATTTTCGAATGTGCTGTGTATCTAAACTGCTACAGTAACCATTTACGTTCCTGAGAGTTGCAGAAATAAAGTGATTGTGAAGTTGTAGTACTATGCTCTTTTGAATACTTTACATATTTTTGGCATCATTCAGAAAAAAACTTCGAGAAGTAGTTTCCAAGATGTTCGCACTTTTCGAGTCCCACGCGATGTCTGCGCGGCAGAATTTTGTAGTGTTATAACTAGTCGGGTGTTCTTATAGGTTTTTTTTTCTAAATATACAGGAGTTTTTTTACCTGAATTACATCAATGTGGACATTAATATTACTTAAGGCAGAAACTTATTTTTAAATATGCTGAAAATGAAAATACATATATCAAAATTACTCGAATGCTTGTAAATAATATTTCACCAGATGTCCTTTCTAAGAAGAGCCTGATGTCGAGAGATGTTATCCCTTTCAGTCCCGAGTTAATTTACGAGCTCAAACATTGCAATCGTTTAATTTTATGATATGTGCTGTACTTGCAATGGACGTGCTTCGTGTAACCCGCGAACAACGTGCCACGTGTTCGTTGTTGCAAGCATTGGCCATTCACAAACGAGAGGTGCTGGAACTTCAACAATTNGCGAACAACGTGCCACGTGTTCGTTGTTGCAAGCATTGGCCATTCACAAACGAGAGGTGCTGGAACTTCAACAATTAAGACCACTCACACGGAAGATGCTCAAAACAACGGTCATTGATTCCTTGTTGTATACAGTTGAAAGCATCAATACAATTCAATTGCAACATGTCCTTGTTCATGGACACTGGCACTGAACGGGTTAATACAGAAAAGAGAAATTGAAGGACATGGTCGTTGACTTGGCACTGTCATATCCACAGCAACATTTTTACTTCGAACGTTTCTTTACTAAATGCAATACGTACTGAACATGAAAACGTACCCACCATTATTTGTGCTGTAAAAAATAAAAGTAAGCACCTCACTGTTTCGTTTCAAAGGCATGAAATTAAAATCACACAAGATAATTACCGCTAAGGCNAAATAAAAGTAAGCACCTCACTGTTTCGTTTCAAAGGCATGAAATTAAAATCACACAAGATAATTACCGCTAAGGCACCTAACAAAATGGAAAGTGTATGCAAATGCATTTGATGACGACGATAATATTGGACAATCCCTTGAATTCTGGAGTACTATGGAACCACAAAGAATTTTTTTAAAAATATAAAACCATCACAAGCTGAATTTCAATTAACTAGGTCTACAAACTTGCAAAGCTATAAATACATTTTTTATTGTCACCCATAGAGAAAGACTTATGAATGGAGCGCATTTTAAACAGTAATTCCTGACATCGTAAATTTTTTAGAATTTCCTGCGGCCTGGTATATTTCTGGGAGGGATTAAGTCCAAAGAAAAAATATTTCACCCCTTTCACCTATTTATTATGATGCAACAGCAATAAAAGGAAACTGAGTGAAAAAAAAAAAAAACTTATGGTTTTCTCTTTGCCTTGATAGAAAACAGCACACTGCATGTTTTGAAGTTTTTCGAATACATAACCATCGTCCAATAAAAACCACGCAGGCATCGATTGTCGTGATGGCCTCTCACCATGAAGTACTGGGTTCGACCACGATCATGGTGTACATTACCTGAACCCTAAGAAATTATTTGTAAATTTACCACATCAGTGTGTATGTAAAATGACAAAGCGTNAAGGCAGTAACTTATTTTTAAATATGCTGAAAATGAAAATACATATATCAAAATTACTCGAATGCTTGTAAATAATATTTCACCAGATGTCCTTTCTAAGAAGAGCCTGATGTCGAGAGATGTTATCCCTTTCAGTCCCGAGTTAATTTACGAGCTCAAACATTGCAATCGTTTAATTTTATGATATGTGCTGTACTTGCAATGGACGTGCTTCGTGTAACCCACGAACAACGTGCCACGTGTTCGTTGTTGCAAGCATTGGCCATTCACAAACGAGAGGTGCTGGAACTTCAACAATTAAGACCACTCACACGGAAGATGCTCAAAACAACGGTCATTGATTCCTTGTTGTATACAGTTGAAAGCATCAATACAATTCAATTGCAACATGTCCTTGTTCATGGACACTGGCACTGAACGGGTTAATACAGAAAAGAGAAATTGAAGGACATGGTCGTTGACTTGGCACTGTCATATCCACAGCAACATTTTTACTTCGAACGTTTCTTTACTAAATGCAATACGTACTGAACATGAAAACGTACCCACCATTATTTGTGCTGTAAAAAATAAAAGTAAGCACCTCACTGTTTCGTTTCAAAGGCATGAAATTAAAATCACACAAGATAATTACCGCTAAGGCGCCTAACAAAATGGAAAGTGTATGCAAATGCATTTGATGACGACGATACTATTGGACAATCCCTTGAATTCTGGAGTACTATGGAACCACAAAGAATTTTTTTAAAAATATAAAACCATCACAAGCTGAATTTCAATTAACTAGGTCTACAAACTTGCAAAGCTATAAATACATTTTTTATTGTCACCCATAGAGAAAGACTTATGAATGGAGCGCATTTTAAACAGTAATTCCTGACATCGTAAATTTTTTAGAATTTCCTGTGGCCTGGTATATTTCTGGGAGGGATTAAGTCCAAAGAAAAAATATTTCACCCCTTTCACCTATTTATTATGATGCAACAGCAATAAAAGGAAACTGAGTGAAAAAAAAACAAACTTATGGTTTTCTCTTTGCCGTGATAGAAAACAGCACACTACATGTTTTGTAGTTTTTCGAATACATAACCATCGTCCAATGAAAACCACGCAGGCATCGATTGTCGTGATGGCCTCTCACCATGAAGTACTGGGTTCGACCACGATCACGGTGTACATTACCTGAACCCTAAGAAATTATTTGTAAATTTACCACATCAGTGTGTATGTAAAATGACAAAGCGTNTGGTGTACATTACCTGAACCCTAAGAAATTATTTGTAAATTTACCACATCAGTGTGTATGTAAAATGACAAAGCGTGAACGGTAAAATATTTTTCCTTTACATCCATGGTAACGTTCCTACAGTTGCTCAGGAAAGAGTCGAATATATATGGAAGTTCCCAACATTGTATAGTAGCGATGCTAAATATTCTCATATTTTCAGCCTGATACGTGGTACTTTTTCCATACACTGTATAGTTTAAAAACTTCCATTACAGTTTAAGAAGTTTACCAGAAATTTTTTTACAGTGTGTGATGCTCTACTGTTTTCCCAACGCATTAGGCTACCGCTCGATCTTGCCTTTGGGTACCATGCTTTGATATTGTGTTGGTTTTTAGGAATCTATTTACGCTAATGCGGGTCTCAAATGATTACTGCTGTCAATGCGGTGGATACTATGCAGGAAACTATTTATTAATTATCATTAAGACGATTTGTTACTGCTGTTGGAATTTGCAGAATGGCATGCTCGACAATGTACCGGCCAATCAACTGGAAATGTTTCAATTAATGAGTCCAGTGAAAATGACTTTGTGAATTTTATGTATAGTCCATTAGAGGTTTATTCACACTTTTTGAATCAAAACTTTGAAAATTCACCCCATGTATGACATGTTTGGATTTTTCTTAAATGCATAATATGTCACAAGCGTTTTATAGGGGAGCTAGTAGCTAGTTGTAACAGGGGTAAGTAGTAACAGCTAAATTACTCGGCAGTTAGCAACAATTATGAGCAGATTTAACACTCAACGTGACCCTTATAATGCCCTCTATTTCGTAACCATAGTCAGTGTCGCTCGGGACGGCGCAGCGAGCGGTAGTGAGCAGGTCCACCATTTTGACCAGGTAACGGAAAACAAATAATCTCGTAAACTTTGAGTTTAGGTGTGGTAATGGATATGTTTGAACTATGTGTTTATATTTTCATATCTCAATATATTAACCTTCCAAATGTTACGAATATTTATCTTACAATCTCATTTAAATATATATCTTTTAATAATAATATCTAAAATCGTCCTATGGGGTATGTTGTGACAATATCTCGAGGCATGTTGTAACGTGTTACAACTTGCCAATTGTGGTTTTAATTCCTTTGGCTAGACTTTTTGCCTCAAATTTAAATACGAAAATGACTATATTTTCTTGTTTTAGAATGAGGAATTATAAACGAAGTCCAATAGAGCAACAAAAAGTCAAGATATTTACGAGCAGGCTGCCAAAGGAGTCATAGAAAGTATGACAAATATTCGAAAAGTTGCTCAGATAATCGATCTTTGCCACGTGTCTTTGTTTAGATATATTAAAAAGAAGAAAAACAATGAACCTCTTTCTGTTGGGTATGTCAAACCAAGACTAGTATTCACACCTGAAAAATAAGAGAAAATAGCCTCGTATTTGCTGAAATGCTCTGATATCTACTCCGGATTGCTTCCGTTAGAAGTAAGAAAGCTCACTTTTCAATGCGCTGTATCAACTGGTGCCAATAATATCCCTGATTCATGGCACAAAAATGAAATGGCTGGTCCAGATTGGTTTACTAAATTCATAGGGAGAAATCCAAAACTGTCTCTCAGGACGCCAAAGGCTACATATTTAAGCAGAGTAACAAGCCAGTTGACAGGTGAGACATCTACTGAACCGATTCCAGGACCGTCATGTATCTAAAACAAAGCAATAGATTTCTCACCCTCAAAAATAAGACCTCTTCCTAAAGCTCCTTCTCGAAAAAAATGCAACAGAGGTGGCCGCAAGCGAAAATCTGCCGTTTTGACTGACACACCTGAAAAAGATGCCTTACAGAAAGAATTTGAAGAGAAGTTAACAAAAACAAGAAGAAAAAGTCAAAGGGAAAGGAAAAGGAAAGGGAAAGGAAAAGGAAAAAGGAAAACCTGAAGGAACAGGAAAAGAAAATGAAAAGATAAGAAAGGTGAAAAAAAAATTAATTTACCCAATGACTCTGAAATCGAAGAGTGGTTTTTTTTTGTTTGTGGAGAAGAATACAGCAGATCTATTAAAGAATATTGGGTCGAATGTTTGATGAGTAAATTGTGGGCACATGTTGAATGCGTGAGAGGCAACACTGTTTCTTACGTTTGTGTAAACTGTGATTCTGTTGAAGACTGACGTTTTATTCAAATTTTAAGTATTATTATAGGCTACAGATAGATGTTAAACAGGACTGCAAAAAGTGCCATGTTGATTGTGATAAAACTATTAAGCATTAGAGACTATAAGATACTAAATAAGTTAAAAAACAACACGTTGATTGTTTTAAAGGTTCCGTTTTTCCCCTTCCTTGGCCGAGCAACGCGGGAGCTACAAGTGTTACACTGGCACGCGACACAAGAGTACAATCGCCGCTACCCTCGTGGCTCTGAACTNCTATAAGATACTAAATAAGTTAAAAAACAACACGTTGATTGTTTTAAAGGTTCCGTTTTTCCCCTTCCTTGGCCGAGAAACGCGGGAGCTACAAGTGTTACACTGGCACGCGACACAAGAGTACAATCGCCGCTACCCTCGTGGCTCTGAACTGGCGTGCAGTGTTCTCGTAGTGCTGCGTCTACCTACGGCACGTTTAGTGGAAACCGTATAATTTTATTGTTGAAAAGCCTGAAGAAAAGTACAGCACAGGCTCCTATCCTAGTTTGACTCGTGTCCGGCTGGTATGTTTTAAAACACGGCAGTCTGAGAAAGAAGTTTTTAACTATATTGGAGGGTTCCAGAATAATATTTACAGAATGCGTGGTAACTTTAAAGTACCATTCCTTCCTCGTTTGGGGTATGATGTCTTTTCGTAGGTTAACGTACGGGGGGCAAGTTTGAGAGTTCCGTCAAAAAACCAGGATTTAAAGCACTCTGCATCGCAGATCAAACGCCTGTCAGGCGTAACCATTAACTAATGGCTATTTCGAATTTAGCATTTATCTCGAAAGTTAAAACCGATACTCGGACGAACCGCATAGCANTAGCATTTATCTCGAAAGTTAAAACCGATACTCGGACGAACCGCATAGCAAGTTTCCAAGAATTATTCTTCACGACAATCTAACAACGTATTCATTTTGAGCTCTATAATAACATATTGATTTTGTTCAATCTTGAGATTTGTAAGAAAAATATTCATGCTTTTGAAATTTCTATTGCTCGTTTAATTCACTTTTCAAAAATAATTTAACCTCATTGCCATAATTTTCTCAGACCATTATTTCACATCACAATGCAAATGAATGACGTATGGTAAAAACATAGAAACTAATCTTATACTCTTTATCGCTCTTAATTAGATTTATTAATTTATCCCGTATATCCGGTTTTGAATTTGCAAGTTCCAGTTTTATAACTATTAATTTTGGTTAGTCAGGACAATTTAGTTTCAGTAAAAATCGTTCTAACCTTGTCGCTAATGGCGTNTTATAACTATTAATTTTGGTTAGTCAGGACAATTTAGTTTCAGTAAAAATCGTTCTAACCTTGTCGCTAATGGCGTATCTGAAATTTTTAGAAGAAAATTACGAAGGCACTGCACGCCTTATTGTACGCGCAACGGGACGTGTATCCGACGCAGGAGAAACACAATACGAGCCAGAGAAACGGGGATAGAGAGAAAGACCGATAAATCTTATTGCAGAGAGAGAGAGAGAGAGAGAGAGAGAGAGAGAGAGAGAGAGTAGCGTAGTTGTTCATGGTTTGCGCCGAGCTCAAATAAAAGTTTTCGGCTTGGGGAGAATCCTCTTAAAGTTCCGCTCCTAAAAATGTCTGGCGTGTTGCAGCCTGATAAAATGAATGGTGATTGTTGTACCTGGAACGGTATAGGCTTCCCTTTACTCTCAGAACTTATGAAGACCTCCTCGAATGAACATTTATAAACACGTTCCTTTAAGGCCATATTTCACGATAATTTTCTATTTCATTACCTGATATATATTTATATAAAAGCCACATAAATGTAAATACTGTATTTGAAGTCAAATAATTAAAGTTTTCAAAATATAACACCGAAAATTGGAAAATTTAGGAATATGGGAGCCCAAGTTTCTATGCCCCTAATTAACTATGCCAACTAAATCGCATGCCATGTTGTATATATAAGATACACAACATATTAATTAAGTATTAAAGATATTTAGCGAGTGGTACTCGGGTACTGGCATTCTGAATATATTTAAAATAGGTATTGAACTTTTACGCCAACACATTTTTATTCGTCCGGGAGAAAATAATATATATATTTATTCGTTTCTCTTGGACGAAGAAAAATGTGTTGACAAAAACATCAATACCTATTTTAATATTATATTCAGGATACCAGTTCCCGAGTACCCATTGTTAAATATGCTTGATATTTAATTAAAATGTTGTGTATATGATATAGATCACAACATGACATGTGATTTATTAGGTAAAGTTAATTAGGAGCACAGAATCTTGGGCTCCCATATTCCAAAATTATCGACTTTTCGGTGATATATTTTGAATACTATGATCATTTGACTACAAATATTTGCATTAATGTTGTCCTTTTATAAATATCTTTGAGATGTTTAAATAAAACATTATTGTGGTTTACGACCTTAAGGCGCCCGTCTACCTGTCGCGCGAACTGATTTGCAACGTTTTTGCAATACACTTTTATAAAAATAACTATTTCACGTGTGCACAATCTGTTTGCATACGAAAATAAATAAAATTTCACACTACGGTGGGAAAAAAATGTCAACAGGAGCACCTGAGAGGTGTTGTTTATGCGGAGCCCATCCCGGACGTGCAGACACTGGAACAACGCATTCATTCTGCCTGTGTCGCCATCCGGATGAAGGATGGCACATTTGGACGTGTGTGGCAGTCGCTGCTGCAGCGCGAACGCGCATGCTTAGGGCCACTTCGGACACGTCATCTAACGGTGGCATCATGACAGCATGTCATGCACTGCATTCTACTGTACACGAATGATGTAATATTACATGGTTTCTACCATCGGAACCATGAATTTACGAACATATGTCCACATGACCGTTTTTGCTTCTTATCCTCTCAGGGATCGTCTGCTGCAGTTTGTCCCCTTTGCTCAAATGCATTCTGTATAAAATACAAGAAAGTGACATTGTTTTCATTCAGAAATAGTTGTCACATATTTTTTACATACAATGTTGGTTGGTCAATGTTCGCCTAACAGAAAAATACACACATTTTACCAACAGCTTGTTTACCAACTTGTTACCAACAATCAACCAAACATTTAAAATAAAAATGTTACACTTGCAATATGTAATGGCATTTTCTGATTTAGTGGCATTATTTTCTGGAGGGTACAGGAGGAGGTCTTAAAATTTTCCTGGTGTAAAATTTTTGTTGCCATTTTCCGATGGGCCAACATTTTATCAATGTGTGTGTTCCAGGACAAAATATATCCAACCTTTCCAACCAACGCCAAAGATTGAGCAAACGTAGGTTGCTACTCGGAAACAGTCATAAGGGGCAAGGTTGCTATCAAGGGTCTACTTAAATTACCTAACTACTCTTTCAAATTTAATTACATTTCTAGTTTTTGTAGCTTAATGTGAACATTATCTATTGGTAGTCAATTTATAACAAGATGAGCAAAATAATTAAAAGTTAACGAAATATTTAAAAAAAGGTGTGAACGGCTTAATTAAGGCTACTAGTCTCCTTCGTTGGTACAGGGGCCACGGTGGTGTAGTGGTTAGACTACTCGCCTCCCACCAAGGCGAAACTGGTTCAATTCCCGGTGGGGCCGACCCCGAATTTTTGCATGCAGGAATCGTGCCGAACGATGCCGCTGGTCGGCGGGTTTTCTCGGGGATCTCCCGTTTCCCCCGCCGTTGCATTCCAGTGCTGCTCCATACTTACATCGCTTCACCCTCATCGGCTGTTAAGACCTCGATGTTAAGAGCCACCCAAATCTCTTCAATTCATTGGTGTAGACAGTTCCCATGAATAAGATGTTGTATTACAACTGTTTAACACAATACATATGTTAATAATTACTGTTAATTAATAAAGTATAGCCAGTACTCGAAGTCATATTTAGGACCATCGTTAACTGACTGGACCCCGTGCAAGGTATGGTTACATTTGTAGTAATTTTAAGAAAACTCAGTTTAATTTTGGCAGTGCCAAATGTATGGACACAGCGACTTTGAATGAGCTAGTAAATAAAATTTTCATATATCAGAATGCTATATCGATTTAGTCCTTTCAGCACTTCTGCAAGAGGTTTACATAAGTAGGCTGCATAATTTACACATCTGTACTAAACAACCATTGCTGAACAGAAACTGTGAATTTCTTAAGAAATATTAAAATAATTGTAATTAAATGAATATTAAACTCACGACTTTTTAACAACTCTTCTTCTGGAGAGAAATTTTTTTTTTTGAGAGTTCAAAACTTTATATTACNTTGGCTGCATAATTTACACATCTGTACTAAACAACCATTGCTGAACAGAAACTGTGAATTTCTTAAGAAATATTAAAATAATTGTAATTAAATGAAACTTAAACTCACGACTTTTTAACAACTCTTCTTCTGGAGAGAAATTTTTTTTTTTGAGAGTTCAAAACTTTATATTACNTTAAACTCACGACTTTTTAACAACTCTTCTTCTGGAGAGAAATTTTTTTTTTTGAGAGTTCAAAACTTTATATTACCTACATGGTTTCATAACTCTCTTTACATGTACTAAATATCTGAAGTTGATAAAGTGACTTTAAATGAATTACCGTATCGTATGCAGCGTATCTTCCAGCACAGTAATTTCAAATCCTAAATTTTGTATTTCGGTGTTATGAAATTTCGACTGCCAGGCATCCAATAATAGAGAGCCTCGCATTCCAAATTTAATCGGCTTTGGTTTATCGCTCAAAGGGATTCATATGGGCACCACCGCCATCAATTTATTTTATAATCTTCAACTGCGGAAGTTTACATTAATGAAAACAGTCGAATTTAAAATACAGTTCCTTTCATGGACTAATTGCAGACTTTATGAAAATTATTATTTTTTCATACAATCTCCTGTTTACACTTCAGCCAGGCTAGTCCACAAGAAAAATATATGACTTTTAAAAATCCAATAGATTTTGTTCTTAAGCTTAATTATTGCCATCTTTTTTACGAAAAAAACATCGTTTCCTTACTAGTATAACAACTGTTAAATTATATCGCTAGTCTCTGCAAAAAAAATAATTTCATCTCATCTACACCAGTAAAAGGTTTTTGCGCTGAATACAGTTTTTAAACTTATGGTAATACCCTGAGATATTTTGGGAACTCATTGTTGTTTGCAAACACTCAAAATGCTGTAAGTTGTCTCCAGTTCAACACGTTTTGTGTCGCGTCGCANGGAACTCATTGTTGTTTGCAAACACTCAAAATGCTGTAAGTTGTCTCCAGTTCAACACGTTTTGTGTCGCGTCGCACAACTTACACTACTCACCAATCTCGACAGTTGACTACGAATTGTCGTGAGCGAATATTTCCCTAAAAGTGTCGCATTGAAAGGAATATTTGAGGATCCTCGTTTTCCTCACTAAGCCGAGACTCCTGTTGTAACCCTGTAAGANGTGTCGCATTGAAAGGAATATTTGAGGATCCTCGTTTTCCTCACTAAGCCGAGACTCCTGTTGTAACCCTGTAAGAATTTGTTGCCTGTACATATTTCGTATAACCTTAGGATGCATGAAGGGTTTTGAGCAATTTGCTCAGAACACTGCAGTTTAAATATGAGTCCATGATTCTCCAACATAATGAATGAGAATCTTAGGCGTGCCTCCGTGTGTTCGTGTGCCTAAAGATGGGGACATATTCCATTTCCTGAAACGTCGCACTGGCTGTTATCGAGGCAAGTTTGCTGTGTTCTCTTGCGTTTCCTTCTGTGTGGCGCCCAACGTTATTTAAGCATTAACTAATACACTCTCTAATTGTTAGTTGGCTTGGTAACTCGTTTTGGCGTTGTCTCATTTCCCTTGTGACAACACACGTCACCACTTTTGCGGAGTTCATGTGTTATTTACATATCTGTCGACAACAAATAAACTTGATTCTTCTTTATATTTTATTGAAATAAATTTTGTGTTTAATTTTATCCAATATTCTTAGTTTTATGCCGCAAGCAAAAACATTATAGAGCAGAATAGGTTATAAATAATATTCGTTAAACAATGAAGACATTGACATAAAGAGTGTGTTTTTATTATAGATCTAAATGTTTTTCTGGGTGTAAAGATATAACCCTGATCATGGTATATACGAGATGTATTCCTGTGTCCTTTATGTATTCTTGTGCAAGACACATTGTTGCTTAGTGTTTCTACATAAAACGAGAGTGGAGCGCTGACCAGTGAACTGTTCGAAATTCCATTCGCCAATCAGCACCTGGGTGCTTACTTGCCAGTCGGCAATGAATCCCCAGCACGCGGCAGCCAATCAGAAGAAAGGTCAACTTCCAGAGCCTCACGCAGCCAATAATAGAATGGGTACACCCATATCAACGGAACCGCCACGCCATCCCACTTATGTGTATTTGCCAATCCTGTAGTGGAAGTCAAACCCGCACCAGAGCAATGCTTGCAGCATTCTTCTGGTAGAACTTCATCTTCTCGGGCGATGAACGTGCGAGCGAAACTTGAGCGGAGGAAAACATTCGTTCCTGGTTATCTTCCCGCTGCCGAAGCGAGCGTTTGGGTGGCAAGAAAACTCTTGTTTCATTACGTGCCGCGTAAACGTTTTTGAAACGTTGAAAACAGCTACGAAAATTTTCATTCTTGTTGAATGTGTTACTCTTTAGTAATGAAACTTGAGCATCTTCGTAAAACAGCTTTAGACTCGATTTGATAGAGTTCTGCGACCGCCTCGAAGGACGCACAACGCAGCCACGTCCAATTGTAAAAACAAGAAAATAGACAGCAGCTGTTTCGATAGGTTCTGTTTACCTCGGCACGTGCGCTCAGCATGAAGTATGACGCACAGTTGTGCGTAGCGCTAGAAATCAACGGAGTTGTTCAGCTGGACATATAGGCACAACCTACGTTGTAAAAATATTTGTAATAATTTTGTTGAAGTTCCTTGATGCAGTAATCATTTACTGTTAACGAGCTGGATGGTGAAATAACACACTGGGATCGTATTCGTGTAGGAGCCAGGTTCAATTTCTGTTTCGGCAATTCTAATTTCGGTTTTCCATGGTTTACCGAAATAACCTCAGGCGAATGCTGGGGTGGTTCCTTATCGCAGACTGTGGCAGGTTTCTTCCCGGTTACTGCTTGTTCAAGTCATTTATTGCGTCTCTATCCAATATCTCTGCTGTCATTGGGACGTCAAGAGTCACACCTGCCTCGAGCCAAAGAATACTTATGTGTATAGAAGTGAAAGGGCTTGGCTTATCCATTCCCTGATTGGCTGCGCAAGCCTCCGGAACGGGCCTTCTGTCAGACTGGCTACTGCGCGCACGAAAGGTTTGCTACTGGTTGGGCTGCTGGTTGGCTAAGTAAGTTACCAGGCGCGGTTTGGCGAACGGCGTTCCAACGTTTTATTGATCAGGGCGCCATTTTGCTGGCGTGTGCGGCTGAAGTTCGGTATGTGGGCGGCTGTTTGACTTCTATGTTCTTAGGTGTTTTGTGTTTGAGCTTTTTTCCGCGTTCGAAGCTCAGAAGCAAGAGGGCAATAAGTACGACGTTGCCACACACATCAAATGCGCCATCGCCGATACGTGCAGAGCTCTGAAACAACGTGCAGTGTTCTCGTCGTCTTGCGTGTGCCTATGAGACTTTAAGCCATAGCCCTATTATTTCATCGGTGGAAAGTCTGTAGTAAAGCTCAGTGTTAGTTCGTCTAGTACTTTTTACGTATCTTACCCAAATATTTTGAAAAGAAGCGCTTTGAGAAAGCTTTTTTTTTTTGCTATGTTGGAATGCTTCAAAATAGTGTTTCTACCTTGCGTGATGTCTTTACGGTAATCAACAGGTATAGTATGATGCCTGAGTTATTTTCGTAACTCAGCACATTGCGTGCACATTTAATAGTTACGTTTACAACATTCTGTATTTCAAACACTCTATAACGAAGTTCAAGCTCCAGGCAGGAGGCTGTAATAAGCCAAAACTACCCAAACATCTATATGGTGTCATGCCAAACTTTTCAGATCGGGAATAATGGATCTGGTACGTCACTATCCAGTCATTTATAAAGATAAAAGCACCCGCTTTGAGAATGGAGAAGCCATTAAACAAAGCAGTTTATTGAATTATTGTGGCTATTATACGTTTGCTTCGTCAAATACTACCGAAAAATACTCAAGGGTTGTTTCGAATAACTGCCGTGATACGAAAGAAAATACTGTCTGAAATGAAATATGATTTTATGAAATAGTAATATCTTCTTCCATCTCTCTTCAATTGTACACTATATGTTGTCTTCTTTAACATTTTTAAACCTGTGTTTTATTATTTAAAGTTATCGTTGGCTTGGTATATATAGTCCAATGACAGAAAAAATAACATGAAGTTTATTTTAGAACATTCTGAACGACTGTTATAGCCAGCTAACGCTGAAAAAATACTTTGTGGCTGCTACAAAATGTTTTTTTTTTGGTATACACACAGCCAAACTATTTTGTGGTGAACACAAAATTTTATAGTTGCCACCACGAAACATATGCAACGTCTAGAAATTTATTTTGTGTTGGCAACAAAATATTTTGTGCTCACTACGATATTAGTGGCTGTTTGTATACAAATAAAATATTTTGTAAAAGCCACAAATTATTTTTTTCAGTGCACTGTTTCTTGAAAATCGAAAAAGTGTCCAAAGAGCAGTTTCGTTTTGCTAAACTGAAAAATGACGCAGCGGGCACACTTTTTTTGGAAACTGACTGGTTAGGTCTGGTCAAACTGAGACGGAATGGGACAGCAACAAAGCATCTTTGGTCTTGGGACATTGCTCAAGTTGTAGAGAATTCCTTCGCGTTTCATACGGCACTTTCTGCAATTTGACGTATTTNCGGTCTTGGGACATTGCTCAAGTTGTAGAGAATTCCTTCGCGTTTCATACGGCACTTTCTGCAATTTGACGTATTTAATTTAACAGTCTAACTAAAGAACACTACATGGAAACGCTCCATCTCGAAAATTTTTAATTTCCGCTTTTGTATACCAATTTAATATACACATTTAATAACGGATTCAACCAAACTTCCACTCTATCATGTGAAAACATTGCACTCAAGATAAAATCCAGTCTCTTAAATGTATCAAGCAACTCCAACTCCTGGAGTTGGGTTACTTTTATTCTCCATGTTACTTTCTCTATGGATTATAGTGAAGCTGCTGTCGGTATACCCGTATAGTTGTAACAACGGAATGTAATTTTTATAAAATTTATTATACTCATAGTTTGTCCAACAGTTCTGATGCCTGTAGTTATTTAATAAGTAAAGCCGAACTCTCAGAATAGAATGTAAAAGAAAAGAAAATGCCGGATAGAAAAAGAAANGTAGTTATTTAATAAGTAAAGCCGAACTCTCAGAATAGAATGTAAAAGAAAAGAAAATGCCGGATAGAAAAAGAAATTAATACTGTAATTAAAATAAGTGTTCGTAAATTTCGCTGTAAAAAACCAGAATACCATGACGGTAAGTAGATTGAAATTAAGGTTATGTTGTCATTCATACGTGCGTTCCACCTAATCTGCTAATAATGATTATGNGTAGTTATTTAATAAGTAAAGCCGAACTCTCAGAATAGAATGTAAAAGAAAAGAAAATGCCGGATAGAAAAAGAAAATAATACTGTAATTAAAAGAAGTGTTCGTAAATTTCGCTGTAAAAAACCAGAATACCATGGCGGTAAGTAGATTGAAATTAAGGTTATGTTGTCATTCATACGTGCGTTCCACCTAATCTGCTAATAATGATTATGNACGGTAAGTAGATTGAAATTAAGGTTATGTTGTCATTCATACGTGCGTTCCACCTAATCTGCTAATAATGATTATGTTAACTGTAATTACTACTAAAGTTTCTTGGCGCGAAATTTAATGTTTGGAAAAATAACAGACGACTATGAAAAATTCCTTGCCCAAATTTTGCATGGTAGCCGATAATTATGCCCAGGAATGTTACTTGATGAAGGCGACCATTACTATAAAAGCACAGTGCCAATGTCCAATGAAGCATAGGGATAGTGAGAAAGATGCGACTCCTATGCGCCTTGCGTTTTATGTTTACAAGGTACGTTAATCAACAGTATTTATTTCTCCCAGAATTGCTTACAAGCATTCACTAATGAAATCAACTAATATTATAACTATTTATGATAAGGTTACATTAAATGTGGAAACAATTGTACTGCGTGTTTCATTTACTTTGGAAATGGAACTACAAGATTAAGATGTCTGGCTGTCCAAACTAGTGNAACAATTGTACTGCGTGTTTCATTTACTTTGGAAATGGAACTACAAGATTAAGATGTCTGGCTGTCCAAACTAGTGTAAGACAGTTACTAACACAGATAACTACGCTGGAAATATTTCAACTCTAGTCGAAGTATGAAAAAGTTGTGGCAGTAGAAAATACGTGATCATATTCACAGGTTTCCATGCAAGATTTCTCAATATCCAGGACGCAAGAAGCGATACTTAAGTGAGGGCGAGGAGCTTAATATAATGTAACTTTACAAACTAATTGTTTAGGAATATTTTACAGAATATTGTTGACGATTTGCCGGAGGCATGAGACCTCACACATTTCGTTGTAATGTTAAATACGAATAATATAACATTTTGTTCAATATACTCTATGCTTATCACTTGCTTGTTCAATTTATGAGGAAATCAAGTCATCAAATGAGAATGAGACACCTTGTCAGAACGGAAGAAACATTTCAAACCACATATAAAGATTCATAAACTGATATTTAAACGATTTCACGAAGATCGTTGCAAGTTTGAAGAAAAGGCTATGCAAAATGAAGAAACTGAATTGTTGGCCTTTGATTCGCTTGTGAGCGAATTCTACTAGATGAGACAACTCCAGGAATACAACTTCTACGCACAAATGTAACATGGGTTCATATTTTGTCAAATGCATGTCCAGGATAAAATGTTAACTATACGACGATGCAGTATCTATAATCTATATTCATTGGTGTATTTAAGCAGACTAAATAAATCTGCACATCTTCCAAATCGTGCCACAGTTTTCTTCCCTATGACAATATGTTCTTATTATTGGTAACATTTAAAATAAATGTGAAAAAGTTGAGATTTATTCAGATGGACGAGAAGTGATCGAAGAAACGTTTGATGTTATTTCCATGAATTTTGACACGTTTTATGACTTCAAAGGCCATATATGTAAAATATTCCAACAATTTGTTACCAGAAAGGACATCAAGAGCCAGATACCAAGGCAAAATAAACTGAATTTCTTTTAAATACACAAGTATGAAATATGAGCATCACAAACAATGGTAGGAGCTGCGTGGGAATCTTTATGTATTCAGAAAAAGGACGCAGACATCTTTCTTTCCAAGAGAACCACTTTAAAATGTCGTGCTGTTAAACAATCCAGGTAAGTTATGCGGTGTTAGGCACCTGTGTAAGTATCTGAATATAGTGTCCTAGGCTGTTTTGCTTCTCAAAGAGATGAAGAAGGTGAATACAATATTGCTGGTAAAAATTAATACTGTATTCAAACACATACATATGTCACTTATAGTGCTGTTTTAACAATAATNACAATATTGCTGGTAAAAATTAATACTGTATTCAAACACATACATATGTCACTTATAGTGCTGTTTTAACAATAATCTATTTGATATTGTAGGAAAACCAAAATTTAAATAAAATTAATATTAGTATCAGAATGTTATTGAAAATAATAGTGAAACTATTTCAACACCTAAGACAATTGACCTCCTGTGCCATTTTTCATAGGGTTTTACTATTTTAATAGATAGCATCCCTTACCAGGCGCTTTGAAAGTGCACAGCTAGACATGACATCCCTTAGCAATTGTCCACATGATAACCGTAAGAGATAAATAACCTCCTCCTGCAAAACTGTCCGTAATGGAGGGACGCTTCAATTTTACTAGCCGTTTTTATTTTTATTTCCGTGAACGAGTGGAGAGTCATTCTGCGACTCCGGCGGTTAGAGAGTGCCGAGACGGACCTGCGCGGTGACAGGTACTTGGGCGCGCATACGTAGCAACTTGAGGGGATATTACGATCAGTTGCAAGTACTGCGCGATGCCGCAAATCAAAGTTCAGTTGTAGTACGGATGAGAAACTTCAGCCGCACCACTGTCCGCGCTCCGCAGGATTGAACGGGATTTCAGCTAGAACCTCGTCCAAAGTTTCGGCGCTAAGCGACGTGAAGTAATGTTAGCACGTTTCAGCCAAACACAAGGGGGCTTCCATGGCACTCAAGTACCTTCACGACGTCTGTATTGGTGGAGGTGGTATCAAGTGAAGAAAGGAGAGGCACAAGCATCTGCAGACCCGAGAATGAAGCTAGACATTTTAAGTGACCAAAAATATCTTACTTTGCCTGCCTGAAATTTCNAGACCCGAGAATGAAGCTAGACATTTTAAGTGACCAAAAATATCTTACTTTGCCTGCCTGAAATTTCTGATGAGGGGAAATAATTATTATGAAAACTTCTTCTCCTTGCCAACGTGACATTACGAAATTCCTATGCTTTTTTTACAATAATATTATTGTCTGATCTCTTTCTCGGGGAGTGGCGTTCAGAGAGTTATCGGAATGGTTTTTCCTACTCGAAGTTTACTTCTTCCCAAAGCTGTGATATTTACATTACTTGCAAGGGAGTGAATGACTGGGTCGGGTGTGCCAGCATTCAAATGGGGATGGAAGGGGAAACGGGGATTGATATTATTCAGTTGCAGATGGGAGGTAATGAAAATTCAGAAGGAAAAAAACGAAGGAAATGAATACAAAAATTTACGCAAACTAAGAGTAGCAACCGCTTGTTAGTCAGAACTTTTAATCCTCCTTAATAATTAATATTACATATCAAAATTTATACTAAGGGTTACTAACTGAAAATTTTTTTTTATCGAAGTTTGTCTTGTAATGAAGGAAAATAAAATTAATAGCAGATATGGTTAAGTACATCAAGTAATAATTTTCAACTCATGTTGAGAGAATTATTTTACTGAAGTTCATATTTCTTCCTCCATTTCAGAACGGTTCAACCATCGTGAATTTTCACTGCAACGAGTAATCTGACGCTTTTGTTATGCCACATGCAGGCTTACCCACCGTTTATTGAAATA
This sequence comes from Clitarchus hookeri, assembly GCA_002778355.1. NCBI lineage: Eukaryota > Metazoa > Arthropoda > Insecta > Phasmatodea > Phasmatidae > Clitarchus > Clitarchus hookeri. Next base: position 302,096 of record NQII01002022.1, on the reverse strand, counting down.
GNAAAATTTTTTTTTATCGAAGTTTGTCTTGTAATGAAGGAAAATAAAATTAATAGCAGATATGGTTAAGTACATCAAGCAATAATTTTCAACTCATGTTGAGAGAATTATTTTACTGAAGTTCATATTTCTTCCTCCATTTCAGAACGGTTCAACCATCGTGAATTTTCACTGCAACGAGTAATCTGACGCTTTTGTTATGCCACATGCAGGCTTACCCACCGTTTATTGAAATAGCTTGTATAATGTATTCACGGTAACTTCAAGATNTACATGATATTTGCAGAAATAGCTTCTTCCACAAAATAATTTTGGGTGCCCGTACCTGTGACAGAAATTTTTTTGTCTTCAATGTGATTGTGAATTGACAAATGCTCACTAATTCTTCGTTCATGTCGGAATTTCATTGTCACTGGAATAAGGGTTCTGCTATTCTCCGTTACAATGTTGCAGAGCAATATAATAATATTAGCAAGCTTTCAATAGGGTGTTCACGTTAAACTGAGCACTTTTGAAATCCCGGCTTTACATACACTTCTATGCACAGTATGTATTCTTCCACTATATCCGTAAATTTACATTGTCATGGACCTGGTCACTTTATTCACGCGTTGGTCGACGGAAACGGTGAAATTATTAAAAAACTAACGTCAATATTTTTCAAATTTGCTCGTTCTTATACTTTAATGCATAAAAACAGAAAGCAAAAGAAACTATTTCGGTGTTTACAAACGTTAACCTGGCACTTTTAATTCGACGTTAATACATAGAACTACTTTCCCTGCAGGGTTACCAACTTTCCTGGACTCATGTCGGTCGATGTGCCACTTAAAATCTGTGCAGGTAGGGACAATGACATTTTCCAAATATTTATTTCGAAAGTGCTCAGTTGATTTTGATCGGCCTATAATCATATATATGTAATTTAGTTACGTCTAAGCGACATTTACACGGCAAATACCTAAGTCAAGCTAGCATAAAGAAACCGCATTTTCATCCATAAATCATAGTTTGCCCCCTTGAGACCCAGTGTACACAAACACGTATATAACTTAGTGGGAGTTGGTTTTTGGTAGGTATTGTACACTGCGAGAAACGTTGACCAATGATCTTCACTCTGGGCAACTTATTCGTGAACTGTGCTATCACTGCATGTTGTGACTAGTTCACATTACTATGTCCTCGCACAAAGTCCACATATCATTTGTTGTATCGGCTCTCTAGACCTCAATGTTAAGAGCTGCCCAAAACACTCAGTTACACTACGTCGGTCTTGATAAAGAAACAAGAGCTTTTTCAGCTCAATTACACCACATCTTTAATAATTATTATATGCAGCACCTGAAACCGCGAAAGAAAGTGGTCCTGAAATGGTTATAAAGAAAGAAGATGAATTGCGGCCCGTTAGTCGACTTAGTGAATTATACCATAGTGAATCATGTAGGCCTTGTTAATAAACTGGATTAGATGTTCCACTTGTTGCTGATTGTATACCGGTCAAATTTACAATACCTTATTCTCCTGACAGTATTGTCATCGTTGAGAAATATTTAGTGTGGATTTATTGCACTGTCGTAGGGTTACACGAATTTTAATGTGTTTAATTTTTGTTTAATGGACGTAATAAACCATTTTAAGTAGTTTATTGCCATGGTAATGATATTTGTATGAACGCTGTTTTAATAACACAGATTTTCTAATAAATTTCCGACATATCACTGCGCTGCATTAACGACTGTGGTTATTATCAGTGGCTACTTTTGTCGTCTCAATCTGTTTACTTTGTAATCCGTTTAGCGCAGTGACCACGTTGAAACGAATAAGTAATTAAATTCTCTCTGATTTAACGCCAATTATCGTAACCAGCAAAGCTATGACCACCGGGGCGTGTATTCAATCTAACAGTTAGCCAATTCAGCTGACATAATTAGCGATAAGAGTTTGCTATTTTGCGCCACATCACAAGCTAGGGGTGTCACAGATTGTATTCGAGCAGCCTGCGTGCTGTCGAAGTTTAAGGGAAACATTCCCCTGCCGGATTATTGACATTTCTAGCTAGTTTATAATTTTTTGAAAAGAAAATTCCCAAAGTTTTCCTATACCAAACTAGCTATTTACCTTTAACTGCAGTACAGATAAGACAGGGAAACTAACGGCTGTTCACGATAAAGTGAGCTCTTTTGAAATCAACCTTTTAGAAATATCGCTGCTCCTACATGCATATATATTTAAGGGCTCACTGAGTCGCATGCACCCTGCTAATTTGGTAACAACAGAGGGAAAGTAGTTCTATGTAATAACGTTGAAATAATAATGCCTGGTAAACATTTTGAAAACTAAAATAAATTCTCTCGTTGTCTGGTTTTTTTAATGCACCTAAATGCATGGATTAGATCTTTATAATATTTACTTTTACATTAATTTTAGAGTTTCACTTGACCGAAGTATGGATCAAGTGATCATGCCATAGTAATGTTAAATTTACGTATGGCGGATGAATACACAATGTCCATAGAAGTAGATATCAAGCAGGGCATTCAAAAGTTCTCAGTTTACCATGAACAGCCTATATAAACTCATAATTACGTCACAATTTTAACTATGCCAAAATTTGGTAAAATCAGTGTTGTGATAAATACCAGTTCATAATTCAGTCGTTATGTCTTTACTGCTGTGTAAGGTCAAAAACTGATTGGGTATAAGGGTACTTTCGGAATTATCTGTTTTAAAATATAAACAAGCTAAAAAAAAAAAGAATCCAATACAAAGGGGGAGGGGAAGGTTGCCCTTAAAGGGGAAATGTTCTCCAAGAAAACCACCATNCCCCCCTTCTCAATAGTCAGTAAGAATCGAACCGGACCCAAAAACGGACACGATTGGAAAACGGATACTCGCCTTAGAAGAGTAACGTAATTGAGTACTGTTATACCTTTCATACCATTCAAAATTTTCTCAAGTGCACACTACAAACCTTTTTTGAAAAAAAAAAAATAAAAAAAAACTGGTTATCATTGATAAGTTCGCACCACCGAAAATAACAAGTAAAAAATAATCGTATTGTCGGCCTGCTTCCACTCGCTGTAGTACATCAGAACAGAAATCGATAAAAACACATGAATTAAGTGGCGCGGTGGTTCCTTTGATGTGGGCGCAACCATTCACTGATTGACTGCGCGAGGCTTTGGAAAGGGAATTCGCGTCTGACTGGCTACAGTGTGCTGCGAAATGTTCCCTGTTGGCTGGGCTGTCGGCTGTCGAGTAAGTTACCAGGAGCTGGTTGGCGAACGGCGTTCCGACATCTCGTTGGCCAGTGACACGGTTTCGCTGGCATTTTCGGCTGGAGTTCGCGGTGTAGGCTGCTGTTTCACTTCTGTGTTCGCGAGTATTCTGTGACATCGGTGAGTCGTGGAAATAAATGATCACGGTTCTGTCGTGAAATAAATGTCTTGAAAAAGAGAACGGTGGCAAACTCAAATGAGGGGTAATACCTGACCTGGTTAACCAGCGAGGTGTTGAAGTGGTGAACACGGAACTCGTACACCCGAGTTTGACTCTCGGTTCGGCCATCCTGATTTTTGTTTCACATCGTTTCCCGAAATCACTCTAGGCGGATGCTGGGGTTGTTCCTTGCTACAGGCTATGGCCGATTCCTTCCCCATGCCTGCTTCTCTGAGCAACTTGCGCCGTCTCTGACGACCTCGCTGTCGGCTAGACGTTAAGCCCTACCTACCCAGCTGCTTCACTTACAGAAATATTATAAAGTTATAATGTGGTCGAGGGGTTTCGCGGTGGTGTAGTGGTTGGAGCACCTCCCTCCCTGGCGGAACAGGTTTCGATTCTAGGCAGGATTAACCCCGGATTTCACTGTTGGTGGGTACGTTTTCTCTGGGTACTTACGTTACCTACATAAAGCATTCGATCTCTGCTCCATCTCCTCATTACACCCTCGTCGGCGCTTCGTCCGTCCACACCTCACTCATATGGCAGAAGAATGCATAACGGGGTTGGAAGGAAAAAAAGAGTCCAGTTAGCCGCCGAAGAACAACGTCACCCAGCGGGTAAGTAAACATATGTGAAACAGCCGCACATGCCAGCAAAATGGCGTCGCTGACCAGCAACATGTCGTCCCCCAATCTCAGCGCCTGTTAACCTACTCGCCATTCGGCAGCCCAGCCAACAGGGAACATTTCGCAGCACGAGGTAGCCAATCGGACAAAAAGGCTCATTCCCAGAGTCATCGAAATTTATATAATGCAAGTAGTGTTGTCGTCAATTGCTGCTTTATAGGCATAAATTAACCATCAGTAGAACGTAATGTTAGGAAATTGACGCCCAAGCTAATATGAGTGGCATGGTGGAATTTAGATTGTCCGCACCACTCTCATTATACGGCAAACTTGGTGTAGTTAGCATGTAATTTTATCTTAAAATGTAACCCATAAAAAGGTTTTATGTAAAAGCAGCATATAAATGAAAATAAGGAACATCATAATTATTAAAAATGTTTACAGTTGTTACAAACAATTATTTGAAAACCAGTTGCCAAAGATTTTCGTTTAAACTATTCAGCAGATGCATAGTATATTTACAACACGATAATTAAAAAGAAACACAACATTTTAATATCCTTCAATATTTATAAGAAATTGAAAATTTACAACACTTGCTCGTTAAAATTCAATATTATTTCTACACATTCCATATTTTGTTAAATTTACTGTGATTTATTCTAAATGTTAGAAAAAAAATCTTTCACTGCTACTATTTAAAGAATTTATTTTACAAATGGAACATTTTTGTACCACGTGTTTTTATAACATGGGTACAAACTTCGGCAGGCTGTTCCTTACGAAAATATGAGACGAAAATGCATATTGTCGGTTCACGACTGGAAGAGACTTTCTTGAAGCCCTGCTAAAGATCCACTTTCAAGCCCATTTCGTATTCTTCAGCCAAAAGCAAACAAACATTGCCATGTGACTGCCATGTGGCAGTCACATGGCAATGTTTACATTCCACTGTGTGTGTGTGTACATGTGTTCGTACATGCACGTACCCATTATAAAAGTCACGTATATATTATTAATGGATATTCCACAAGCGTAAAGTTTCTAATCTTGAGAATTTCACACAAAAGAATATGCGATGCCAGTGAAAAACATTTAATTCTATAAACCCAAAATGCGAGTATTTTGATGAATCGATAGTAGTTGTCTATTTACAATCGATTGTTAGTGACTTTCGATAATTTCCCCTACGTCGAAGGCAAGATCTTCAGTATTGATCGAAATTACTACAGACGTTATAATGGCGTGGTGGATACTGATTCGGATGTTTCGCGCAATTGTAAAACGATATTTTAAAATGGTTGTGACTGTTTTTGACAGGATGGCAGAGTTTGCGAGTGAAGGATTCTACGTCTTCGACAATGTGAAAAGAATTCTTATGTGAAAATACTGCAACGTTAGAATAGAGTGGCAAAGGAAAGACACGTACACGAAACACATAAAAACAGTACAACGAGAAAGTGAGCACAAAGTAAAATCATACGTTATTACAAACAAAATAATAAAGAGCGAATATTAGTAAAACGAGACAAATAAATGAATTATTATAGGTTAAGCAAGATAATCGCACAAATTCTCTGGCACGTGTGTCAACAACACAAGGAGGAACGAAGGTTAGTAAGCAAATGGCCGCGTTACTTTCACCTTGAGCGTGATCATGTGACTATGCAAGAAACATTGAAATCTAAAGACGTTAGCATCACGTCATTAATAATTGGCATAATAAGATACAAGTCTTTTTGATACCTATTTGTGAGCAATAAATGAACAATTACGTTAAAATTTTGGAACTATTTCCTCTCTTTGTGCTGGCAACCTAACGGCATAACTGTATCCGCGCTCGCCGCTGTTTGTAATGTTATATGCATGTCGCTAACGGCTAGGGTGTTTTTTCATAGGTTGATTTTCAAAAGTTTCTTTCAGTCGTGAACAGACTATATACAACTTATTACTTAAAGTGATTATTAAGAAAGCTATGCGCCCCCAAAATTTGAGTTTTAAAATGCGTTTAGTTGAAAATATCAGAAACCACGTGTGATTAAGCAACAAATCTGTGAATGGTGTTTTGAATAAAGGAGATCTTACACCTCTCAAAACGCGGTTGGCAATATCATCCTCTTTCCTGTTGGAAATGGCTGTTGGCACCAAAGGTTGACATCAAACTTTGTAACTCTACGTTATAAGCCATTTTTAAATACAATCTGTGAATCAGCACGTCTAAATTAACAAAAAAAGTTCGTCTAGTAGGAACACTCTCAGGTAAACAGTTTGTAAAATAATTCATTTTGAACATTCAAAATATAAAGTATGTTGCATACCAGGCAGGCAAACCACAATATAGGGCAAATCAATTTGAATGAGGCGCATAGGTCCCTTAATAATCACCTGGCAAGAAATATGGTACTTACATTTCAGTCTTATATTTTAGTCAAGAATGACCTCCCGAAGTAAGTCCCCATTATTTAATGTACATAATAAAATTACTAGCTTTATTTTCTACTAATCCATGAAGCTATTGCCTTTTTTTAGATTTAAATTATGAATTATTAATCCGCATGTCACAATTAACGAAAATGGGTGCCTTGTGTAAATACCCTCAGTCTCACGATTTTTGAGGAATTCGTGTTTTAATTTCAAAATAACACTGCCAATAACTGGCATGTGTCAACACGTTCAACACTGTTGTGCACCTCTCTCTGGGATTTCCCCTCCCCTTGATGTAGCCGCAATTGTGTGTTATTGGACTATGTGCGTGTTGCTCGCCTGCCAGGTATTTGTATTTGCGTTTAAATCAAAACGCGAACAGCACGAAAAAAGCAAGGCTTAGAGTATTTACACAATACGACCTTTTTCGTTAATTTCAAGGAAAAGGCTATTTAAATGAAACTATTTTAAGACAGCAACAGATGTTGTGGTGTTTGAATATATTTGTTGAGTTACATGTTGCACAAACACTCAGCGTTACATCTTAAATATTTTCTCCAATAAACGAGGGTTTCAGATTGAACTTTAAATATGTGTACCGCCCTTGGGAATAACATTGTATCGTACGTCGTATATATGTTTCCACCTTATTTTTTCCCGAGATACGAAACGAATACAAAGAATGAGCCGAGAGTAGCTACTCTCGCGACAAGCTCGTCTAGACTTGGTGTTATGTGACGACATAGTGAAGCAGTGGCATATGTTCGAATTATTTCACTTGTATATACGCAAACGTATTTTACCTCAGAGGGTATGATTTTATCAATTTACTCCATCATGAAATAATAAACTTCAACAGCTCCTTTTTTTTGCAGTACATTTACTGTACAAAAAAAGGGGTCTTTCTTCTAACGTCATCCGTGCAAAACACATTGCCCAAGTGTCGGCGTAAGTACAATATGGCTGTACAGCAACACGTGGTAGAGGAAGATATTGCACTTATCCCATTGCTGTAGTATGTATGGCGCTGCTTTGCTGGCATTTCTCATCAGCGTCTAAGATGCGTGTCGAACTTGCTTGCCCGTCTCTTGTGTGCCTCGGCTCTCAGAACCCCGATGTATAGAGCCGCCCAAATCTCTCCACTCTTGTGCGCCGAAGGCTTGGGTCTCACTTCTCTTTGCAGCGTCATAAACACGCGTGCACTTGATAATTCCTCTCAAGTTGTGCAACCAAATATTAGAGTCAATTCATGGTTGCTTCTAACTTTTTTTAAGCCCTGCTCAAGTTCTTTTGTCAAATTATTCTTCCACCTCAGACAAATAACATTACCGTTAGCTTCATGACTCTCAGTGTTTTTAAATCATATGTAATTGATTACTTGCGTTAAAGTCGTAAGTACGCAGAAGGTCTAGAAAATTACAACACAGAGACAACGCACTGCATTTGTGCGCACTCTGTTTAATAATATTTTGCATGATAACTATTTTTTACTAGGCAATACCAGAACGACTACTTTTCTCTCCGTTTTTATTCATACTAATTACAAATTAAATATAATTTATAGATACAATGTAAATAAAATTTGAATTTAACCAAAAATCATATTCTTCTATTTTAATTTAAACATAAGTATAAAAGGCTTGGGTTAAATTATGTATTTAGTGAACAACCAAACACGTGATACATGGGGTGATTTTTCAAAGGTTTGATTTAAAAAATGTTAAGATACTGCGAATAGAATATAGTTCAGAAATTTATCTGAACTAGAGCCTATAATAATAATATTATTCTACATTACATCCATTGAAATTTTTTGAACATGTCCTACATAATTATCATTGTTAGTCAACAGTCAAAATACTACTACAATTGTTCTGAATAATTACTTTCTGTCACCGTATATGACGTAATAGAGCAATGCATTTTATTTAACTCTGTTACATATAGGTCTACAGCTTTCGGATCTGGTTGCCTACCGCACTGATCTGGTGAATATTTCTCTTCTGTTACAAGCTTCTTCAAACACATTCCTCGCTTCTCTGATATCCTATGGAAACCACTGAAGGAGCGTTGACAAATCCTTACTAATTTTCCCGCAGCGAAACTTGTGGTAGGTAGACTATAAATCCTTCTTTCTTCGAGATCCGTCTTCCTCTACCTTCTACAAACAACACGTACCATCTCTATCAAGAGCTTGAGATGCATATTTTAGACATTTTTGTTTGCAAAGTCATCATTGAAATATAATTCAATATTTAAATGGTTGTTAAGTCAATATTCTTAACTCGAATCTATTCGCTATATATTCGTAATTTTTGAAAAAACCCCATCTATGACATTTTTGGTTATTTCCCTAAATACGACATATATCACAAGCGTTTTATACGTATGTTAACATAAAAGTACCTATCTTATTATCGGTAAAATTGAACTTTTATTTACATTTTAACTGTAAATAATAGCATTTCATTTATAGTTAAAACGAATGAAAACACAGATAAAATAGGTGTTTTGGTAATGCCTAGTAAGAAATAGTTATTATGAAAAATATGTTTACACTTAGTGTGCAGGAATGCGATGCGTTGTCCCTCTGGTGTGATTTTCTAGTCTTCGTTAAGTGGAGGAATATCTTGGAAGCAGGAACTTGAGCAGGCTTTCAAAAATTTGGAAGCAACCGGGAATGGACTGTCTAGGTCGCGATCAGAATACAGGTAGCCTTGGATTACAGGATGGTTCGTCATAGCTTCCCGAGAAAAATGTAGAATAAATACAGTTAATCAATTAGCTTCCCTAATTAAACATTATGCGCACAGTTTCAGAAATACCACATATAGTAATTACAATTTATAACTACTTATTACAAAATATGTGAACTCTACAAAATAATTTATTTACAGTTTATTATATTGGCAATGTTTCAAAATAGACCCGCGAGTCACGTAATTAATCACCTAATTGACATTGCGCCTTTGCCACAAAAAGTTAACAACACCTGTCGTGCAGAACATTGAAGTCTGCAGATGAAACATTCATCATACTTGTGTTATGTTAAAACAACATCAATTTCAATGCTCTTTAACAAATCTCAAATTTTACATCTAAGTATTTTACAGACATAACCACACCTAGAATTGTTTTAAGTTTTCCTCGCAGGGACTTCTTTGTATCTGTGGCTTACGTGTGGTTTTGCTGTTGAACGTGAATGACTTAGTACATTCCTCGAATGCCTACTTTAATTTCTTATATACTTTGTTTCTTTTTCCGAAACTGAGATTTTCATTTACATTCACCATACTGTTGCACTAAATCAACCAACAATAATAAATTATAGTAATGATGTCTTAACATGGAAGGCTCTATTGTGGTATTATAGTTTCAGATATTCAATATGTTTGCTGCAACACGGTGTTTATATGACGTAAGCCTAGCAAGTGAATTTAGTTTCAGTTTTGAAACGAAATAGCTTATAAATGGCTCGTATTCGATGGTTGAAGGTCATTGCGCAACATGGCTGGAGACATATCACAGTATAACGTATTTAAAGTTCAGCGAACAAAATATATATCATAATTAGCAGCTTGTTACTTCGTATCTTGTATAGACGGAAGCATTTTGATAACATGAGAAATATTTTAATTAAATCGCAGGACCGACTCGGATTTCTCCTGCAGTTACATTATTTTCAGTATAAAGTTCGTCATGCCTCTCTCTTAAATACATGTTAATTTTTTTATTTTTACCATTAATTAAGTTTTTTCAGTACTAACAGCAATGTTGGCCTTTGGAAAAGCGCTGTCATACGCAATTTAGTCTTTACAAAACCTCTTATTTCTGAATTCTTCAACATTAGAAATAAATATTCATAATTGTATTACTTGGGATTTCTCAACCTAACCAGTTTCTGCATAAAACGAATCCAATTACGTAAAGTCCCGTAATGTAATGAGAAACTTTATTTCCCTTCGCGGAAAATTTGTTTAGCTTGTCGCCTCTACCCTGAGGCACAAAAGCAGTTTTTAATAAATATGTCAAAATAACAAGTATATAAAGTGAACTGACAGTAACAGATGAAGCTCGCTCGTATTTCAGTCGAGAGTTTCTTGAAATTTGGATCTTAGCTACTGCTTGAAACATAGTGCTACTATTTGCAACACTTAACCTGCAAACATTCGAACTTGTAGGCAGAATAATGTAGTTCCCGTGTATAAAAATGAACAGAAAACAAACGAGGAAGTTTACCGTGCTACTTTTTATACCAAAAATTATTACATCAATTAACTGATATTTTGTGATTAGAATAAACTGGCGTTGAACATTTACACAAAGACTGTAGCTCCGAAAACACGTAAACTAAGGAAAAATAATTTCATACTGAAAAAACTGTAACGAACTCGTTTTTATACGGAGAACTGAATTATACCGAAATAAAATTGAACCGATACACTTAGAAATGCAAAGTATCAGACATAACTCATGCACATAAAGGAATACAGATCTAAAACAATAATTAAACACCGTTTAAATAAAATATTTATCTCTTTAAGGCCGCACTTGTTACTTACAGGAATTAAGAGAAAAAAATTTACTTTTTGCGCTTTATAGTGTATTAAGGGGGTTGGATACAAAAAAATTAATGATTTTATGTTTGTATCAGACAATATTCAACTTGTACGCCTTCTATGAAATGCCATTTTCCTGGAATAAAAAGTGTACAATTTTTTTTTATAATTTGATGTCAAAAACAAACATTTTTTTTGTTTTGCTGCAGCCATAATAACAAATACTAACTAAGTTGTACAAATGAATAAAAAACAGTGTAAACTAATGCCATGGGCTACCGCGTGACATATGTAATCACCAAATAACAAGCCATACATATAACAATTTTACACATATTTAACAATTAAAAAAAAATACATGAACTGTTATTTGGCGATTGCATATATGTCAAGCGGTAGCGCACAGCACAAGTTTAAATTGTATATCTTTTCGTTATTAAATCTTAGTATTGATTTTTATGGCTGCAGCAAAACAGAAAAATGTTTGTTTACACATCAATTTATTGAAAATATATGTAGAGTAAAATAATTTTATTCGAGGAAAATGTCATCACATACAATGCGTACAAATTAAACAAATTTTGGTACAAAAATTAAATGATTTATTTTTTGCTATCAAACACTTCAAGACGTATTGTTTAGGAAACGTGCGAAGCAATGGTTACTCATAAGAAATATATTCTAAAATAAAATGATGAAATTTAAATATGGCACGGTATCATTGTGCTTCAGTTACTAGCGATAAACGAGTTGATATTGGTTCCCGTGCTCCGCGCGCGAATCCCCTTTAGCCGCCATTCTTACCCTCACCGCCGCCCTCCAATTCACTGCTCTCAATCCCCTTGAGATATCGGTCCGCTGGCCTCTCCAACGGTCGTTTCCCTTTCATCTTCAGCTCGTGCATTTTTCTTGGCACACTCCTGCCGCAGCCACAACATTTAAGCCTCCTCTCTTTTCTTATCCTCCCCCTCCTTCACCTTCTCGCTATCCTTCTCGATTCCTAATTTATCCCCTCCCCCCTCCAAGTTCCTTCGCTGCATCCCCGTGGAAACTCCCGTCGTCCTCCCAGCCGCTTTCTTTCGAGGACTCCGCACCTCAGCGCCCATTAGTCCCCGCCGAGAAACCATGTGTATTTTACAATAATTTTTTTTTTGCGTTTATCGGGACGTGTAACCCACGGAGCCTCGAGACTCCTGCGGTTTTTATTAAGGGGGCCGCCTGGTTGACGGAATTTTGCACACCTGAGACCTATAAGCGTCAGAGCGCTAGGGCCGATCAAGACATGCGCATCAACTCTCTCATCGCCTCTACGCGCAAAGCAACGAACTGGCTTGCAGTCTCGCCGTCGAAAGCACGCCTCTATGAGACTTTCAGCGGAGAACCTACAATTTTATGACGTAATAATTTAAACAAAGATTAGACGCACGTCTCTATTCCTTTTTTAATGTTTCGTACCGGAATGTTCATACCTAAAAATGACNTTTAAACAAAGATTAGACGCACGTCTCTATTCCTTTTTTAATGTTTCGTACCGGAATGTTCATACCTAAAAATGACTGCGAACACACCCGTTCGAGCCATTTCCACTGTAACAAAAACATTCTTTAGAGAGAAATGGAGGAACTGAAAGTCGTGCACATAGGCGTAACGTTTCTTAAATTCTATCAATAAGCAGACCTCACTCAGACACGTTGGACGGTTTTTTTTAAAATAAAATATGTTCAGCTGGAGCTCTGCACACCGTTCGGTGGCCACCCAGGCCTTTTCATCGCTTTCGATCGATGACGCTAGCGTTTCCGCTGTTTTTCCTCCTTTTCGACGCGCGTATGNCCGCGAACACACCCGTTCGAGCCATTTCCACTGTAACAAAAACATTCTTTAGAGAGAAATGGAGGAACTGAAAGTCGTGCACATAGGCGTAACGTTTCTTAAATTCTATCAATAAGCAGACCTCACTCAGACACGTTGGACGGTTTTTTTAAAAATAAAATATGTTCAGCTGGAGCTCTGCACACCGTTCGGTGGCCTACCCAGGCCTTTTCATCGCTTTCGATCGATGACGCTAGCGTTTCCGCTGTTTTTCCTCCTTTTCGACGCGCGTATGCAAATCTCTCTACGTGACTCAGCTACTCTCCCCCTCGCTCCTCCTCCTCAGAATTGGCTACGTGTGGTCGTTTACCGTGCTTGTTAGCACCGCCTTGCTTTCCATCGCGCCGAGTTTCTCCCCGCGATTGATATACAATTTGATTTCTGTTCGCCCAGATGCCCTCGCACTTCTCCGCCGCATCGCTGGATGCTCGAAGAGCGGAGTCGCTTTCAACATCACCTCACATCCTTCCTTTATTCCCACCTTCGAATTTCCACATGTACGAGGAAGTATGGGCAACGGTCGCGGGATTGAGTGCAGTGGAGAGATTCGGGCGGCTTTTAAGGCTGTTCGATACAAAAAAAAAATTATTACTTTATGTTTGTACCAAACATTGTTAAAGTTGTACAAATTGTAGCAGATGATATTTTCCTCGCATAAAAGAAATTGCAGACTTCATATTTTCGAATAATTTGATGTCATTACCAACATTGTTCTATTTTTGCTGCAGATATAATAAGAAATTTTAAATAATTTGTACAAGTGAAAAAAATTACAACGTGAACTAATGCCGTGGACTGCACTTTAAATGTATGAAAAAACCAAATACCAAGCAATGTATACACGAAAAAAAAAAAATAAATATGGAACAATTTTTATATTTAATATTATATAAAGCTTGTTATTTGGAGATTACGTATGTGCCACGCGGTATCGCACGCCACTAGTTTACTTTGTAAGTTTTTTCATCTGTACAAATTACCTAGTATTTTCTATTATGACTGCAGAAAAAAAATTGTATCTCACATCAAATTATTCTAAAAAAATGTAAAATGAAATTTTTTATTCTACCAAAATGGCATCACATACAATCCGTAAAAGTATAACAATGTTTGGTACAAATGTAAAATTATTTTAAATTTTTATATTTATATATACATATGCCTACAAGCATGTTTCAATAAAATGTTATGTAAGTATCTGCATGATTTTTCTAAGGCGAACGAGTAGATGGGTTTTCTCATAGTGCTCCCATATTTATTTTACATATACATTTTATGGTGGAATTCTTTTTGTAGGCACAAGCTAGGCTTTTATACAGAGAATTTATAGAGAAAAAAAATTACAGTTGACGTTCTGACACCGTGAGGTGAACATCGATTTGGAAGCGCTCTCTCGTCATACCACGAAGATGAATTGCGAATAAGAAGATCTGCTTTTGGCCTCAATGATCATGGAGCCACGACCTGCATAATTGTTAACTGGTTGTCGCCAGTGCCGATTCTGTGATCGAGTTTTCACATATGGTCAAAATGCTCGTCGGCATGAGAGAACGGTCTCCACGAAGAGCCCTTTTCGCGCGATGAAGCATTACGACATTGGTCCCACGCAGTTTGTGCAAGGCCATACATTGAAAGAACATACCAAGATCTGCAAGGATTCATCCACTGGGAGTCAGCAAGTTTTGTCTGCAATACCTCTTGCTGCATCGATGGGTACCGATACGACAGGCGATTATGACGAGACAGTTAATGCTAAAGACGGAATGAGAGCAGTAGAGTCGGTTTGCGCAGAAAGTCCACTTGCAAGACGTTCGCGTGAAGTTGACGAACTTCAAAATAAACGGTCGTTGGCTCTAAATACTGATGAGCATGAAACTCTTGCTAAAAGAAAAATATATATCATATTGAGGATGAACCATGAAATGAAGACGATCATGAATATAGCATAGATAAAAATTAACATGAAGGAAGTGATATTGTCGAGGACGATGATGGCGATTTTCTCGATGCACTGAAACACCCCTCCAACACATTTGCTGCAATGAGCGACAAGAAGAAGGAAAAAGACGCCGAGGATAATGGCTACCTATTTTCAGAAGACCCTAATGAACTTGTTGATAGACTCGTATAGTTGATTGACCTTCAAAAAGTGGGTATTTCTCGCGCATTGTTGAAATACCTTCAATCATTAGTAAACTGAAGGAACGGGGATATATCGCATGATGCGATGAACTGCGTTCTTCTGAAATTTTAATTACAATAAAGATATAAATTATTATAAAATAATTGGTTTTTCTTTATTTTTGTATGTCGCATCCTTTTTTCCCTCCCAAAATTAAAGTGGTGCTATAGGCACTCGACTATACACGGAAAGATCTACATATCGAATTAAAATAAAGACTTAAGTATAAAAATGCATTGATAGTTGACTGCATACAATACTTTAATTCTGTCGACATGTACAAATTTGGAGACAGTTGGTGAAAAAATGTAATTTATATATATATAGTTGGGGGACAAACCGAAGGATTGATCGCAGGATCGTTCGAAGAATTGGGATTTATCGAAGGATTGGGATTGATCGAAGGATTAGGAATCGAATATGACTACAGTGTTCCCATTTAAGCCGAAGGCAGGTTCAAAGTATGCATTCCACTCTCCTTTCTACTGGGATTAATGAATGTTATAAGAAAATAATAATAGGAGCAAGGCAGGAACTGGTGATTATACTGGCCACATCGCATTTGGATGCCTTTTCGGGAGTCAGACAAAACCTGCAGCCTGTCCCTCTTACTTTAAACACCATATAATGGTCTGTCCCTCATGTGAACCCTAGCACCTGCAAACGTCTTAAGCTGTTGAATTATTCCAAGAAAGAAAAAAATATCGAAATGGCATTTGGAAGTTGGAGCCTGGTCACCTGCCCGACCCTGTCCGCCACCACGAGAAATCACTGTGTCGTAAAAACGTCTTCCAGCACAGAAAAAACCGCGCTACATCATACTGGCGCTTCAGATGAACAAACAGTCCCCCGCCGCCTCTTCTAACTGAAGAAACAACCACTCTGTAAGCATGTCCAAATAAGGGTCTCCAGTAACAGTTGGCTGGTGAAAAATGAAAGGTTCGAAAACAGTGTATTTGGATACAGCGCAAAACACGTTCACTTCGGGGGAAGCGCGCTAGTGTTCGGTGGTTTCATGTGGAGGCTCCTGACTCCATATCCGCACGTTGTGCCGGTTCTCCTTACCATTTGTATGGAACGTCGCTTCATCGCTAGAAACCAGCTTAGACATGAAGGCATCGTCTACCTCGTTCTGGGTACATAAAGGAAACATCAGACCATCCCCTTCACATTAACGTGTGGAATGCGAGGTCGCTTCCCCCTCACCACCACAAACCAAAAGTTACGAACGCCATCCAAACCGTAACACTGGACATTCTGACAAGAGCGTGGAACGAGTTTGATTATCGCGTATATGTCGTTCGGGCCGCTCATGGTGGTCATATTGAACATTTATGAATGTATGGTAAACAAACTTCACGGTTACACAGTTCATTTGATTGGTCAATCAAGGTTGTAGGTTGTTTNTGGTAAACAAACTTCACGGTTACACAGTTCATTTGATTGGTCAATCAAGGTTGTAGGTTGTTTGGTTTTGATATTAAAGACATTTTAATTTTGGGTATTCTTTTATACTTATCCTGTTAATAATAAACTAGAACTAACCAAGTAACCATACTCATTTTGCCTGAAATTTAGGTCAAATTGGCTAAATGGTCTTGTTTAACAGGTAATCAGGGTGGCGATGGCGTGACAACGTACAGAATAGTTGATAGTGAAAATACCTGTAAATAACATTCCTAACACTCCCATTTGCACCCCTTGAGGTAATTAAATATATTTATCAATGCTGCGCAGAAACTCCATTTCCAGCCCTCCCCAAAAGTATTATTATTTGCAATGCCCGGAAGAAAGCAATGAAATACCCATTTCTTCTAATAAAATCTGGCGTTAAAGTTGAAATATATTTTATAGAACTGGCCAAGCGTATTGTGCAGCTGATTGAGAGAAAAGTAAAGATATTATTCACTGCAGCCCTTATGAGTGCCTCGTGATTTTCTCGGGAAGTTTGTCATGATTTGTTTTTCGACAATCATTTTAAAATAAATAGAAAATCCTGATCTTCTACAAAGTGGCTTCTTCCAGACATAATGAAATAAATCTTTGGCAGACAAAATATTTGATAATACCACTGTTACAAAACTGATTACCTTATTCAAGGCTTGAAATAAATCTCTAGTAAAGAATTCTAGACATTTGTGGAACTGTAATTGATATCTTCATTTAATAATATTTTTAAAGTATACAAATATATTTTAATATTAATTTCTGACATATCTTTTTATTGTTTTCGTCATCTATAGAAAAAAAATCTGTCTCAATGTTGTGGGGTTGATGGGCCTGGAATGGAAGTGTTTTAAACACAATTTTTCCACAGGAATATTAATCTGATACATTAAGAATGTATGTTTATTTAACTCAGATCTGTGCAAATGACTGGCGCATTTTGCGGTGTACATATTCCACAACTGCCCTNGAATGTATGTTTATTTAACTCAGATCTGTGCAAATGACTGGCGCATTTTGCGGTGTACATATTCCACAACTGCCCTCCTTCTTCAGGGCGTTATGGATTTCATTATTTTTATGGCGTGGGTAACGTGAGCGCGTGTTTTATGAACACTTCCTGCCGTACTTGTCTAACACGTTTAGAGAGTTAAAATGTAAAAAAATAANGAATGTATGTTTATTTAACTCAGATCTGTGCAAATGACTGGCGCATTTTGCGGTGTACATATTCCACAACTGCCCTTCTTCTTCAGGGCGTTATGGATTTCATTATTTTTATGGCGTGGGTAATGTGAGCGCGTGTTTTATGAACACTTCCTGCCGTACTTGTCTAACACGTTTAGAGAGTTAAAATGTAAAAAAATAACCCTCCACGCTTTTCTTCGGGAAGGAGAATCTAGTAACAAGCGGTATCGTATTTCTCACATTATGTTCTCTATTTTCCCAAAAAGAGGATTTTCCCTCTCATCGGGAGAGGGTTGAGAGAATCGAGGGTTGAGAGACTCGAGGGTGAGGTGATTTAGTAGAAAAGAAAACTGAAAATTTTGTGTTTCCGTTCACTGTCATGCACAAAAAAGGCTACAGAAAATGGCTTATTGATTATATCAGTCTCCAAACCCCCTTACTTACAAGATCGGAGCTTGTTATTTTGGAGTCATGTAAGCGGCTAACCTTCAAACAATTACCTGTTCAGCCTACTCGACTCATGAAATCGCAGGGAAGAGGAAAATTTTTCCGGCCGAATGACGGGCAAGAATGACCGTCTTTCCTAACGATTCCGATACACTTGGAGTTAAACCAGAAGCACCAACTTTGACAAACTCGTATACTTTATCCTGACTATTGGCTCACCATCCTGGTCATTTGGCTCCCAGGGAAATGATGCACATCCATGCATTTGTTTAATCTATTCCAGTCTGTTTTCTGTCATTTCATCATTGTTATTTAGGCTGATGTGCAACAGTTATCTCTCATCAACCGGCTATCATTCCATTACGTTGGAAAGGAGGCTTCTGCTATCCCGCGACCATCACCCAAGGGAGTACGTACAGCAATGTTTCTTCAGATATGAACAATTTCAATTAAATAATTTCCAATGCAAAAACTTTTTGCACGTACCTTTACTTATTCATTTGCAACTACCTCTTTTAACACTCGATTTTGGGTAGAAAGTGTTGCATCCTTCTTCAATCGTGCAGTAGATTTTCTATTTCCTTGCATTTCAATGTATCCATCTTACTCTTAACTAAATGGTCAGTGAATGTTGCTTCACGAAATAACTTTTGTGCTCTTGTCACGGACAGTCTCGTTACCTTTTGAAACAGCAAGGTAGCACATTGAGTGCTATACAGAATCATGACGCCCTTTCATAATGATATTACATGTAATGATTTCCTGAAATCACCCACACATTTCGGAGGCATTTCTAGTCACAGTCTATGTGATGTGGATGCAACAGCTCTCAGTTTTTGGAAGATCCTCGGATTCAGTTTCGTAAACTGTGGTTTTCAAACTTTCAGTTCCACCATTGCTGCGAAGCGATCACTTCTTCACCATGGTAGTGCCATCTGTATTTGTTATACAGGATGTTCCAAACATAGACGTCCAAACTGAAGCAGATGACAGAGAGGCTCAAGACCAACACAAATTACCAATACACACGAGGTCCGATTCTGGACCGCTTAAAATTTACGAATTTCCCCCCGATTATTCGGACCTTATATACACCTCACTTAGAATGTCATAATAGTGAAAAATTAACTCTCCCAATGAATTGATGTTTGAACAAATGATAAGTGACCTTTTTTGTCACTTTACGAAACACCAATCATGCCATTGTCATTACAGCGACGTTGGAAATAATAACGGTTTTGCAGAATTTATATATTGTCCGGATATTTGTCATAAATTAGAGTTTTAAAATAATAATGTACTGCATAACCTAATGTCTGCTACTGGAAAAACAGCCTTATTTTATGCTAAATTAGAATTGTAATCAATAAAGTGATGCAAGTAAATGGCTTAGTTTCATTTATAGAGGTATTACTAAAAATCCGTATATCTGTACACACAGCCTGCGCCTTCGTAGTACCTGTCAAGAACCTTCAAAGGTGAAGCTACATCAGGTTATACTAGTGGTTAAGCCAGAAAGATCAATATGTAATAAGACAGATAAAATAACCCATTTATTCATTGAATGCTAGTGAGAAGTTCTCAAACTTTAGAACTGTGCATGTGAAAAAAAATTTCTGTTGCATAATATCAGAGGATTGAGGTGGTTAATAAATAACTTCAGTATTTAACACGAGTGAACCAAAGCGAAGGCACTATATTCTTTCTCTTTTACTCGATTGTGTTGCGTTTCAAGGTCATATATCAGGATTTGTGAGAACTAAACCCTTTTCACGTGTGTAGCATTGCTTTAAAGTTGGGTTGTATTTATTGAAACTTCTGCATACTAACTATGATTTCACATTTTTGACGTCGAAGTCTGCTGATTACCGAATATGATTAATATTTTAGATTAGACGTGCGATAAGGTTTTTTTCCAGTGGCAAGCATTATGTTATGTAGTACATTATTATTTTTAATCTCAAACTCGTGACGTAACTTAGGCAAACCCGTTATTATTTTTCACGTCGAAACGAATGAATATTATAAAGAAAACTGAGGACTAACGCCATGCATGTAGAAAGGACTCTCAAGCGAACGACAGCCAAAATTTTTCGCCACTAGGTAAGCTCTAGTGTCGGCAATGTACCAGATTTTCTCTATTTTTTACGTTCAAAAAGAAGGATAATTGCAGGATAAAAAGTATCAGTGACTTTTGACATCGTAATTTCTGACACCAAATTGAAACAGTTTGTTTAACTGCATGAGACTGAAAAGGTGAGAGGAGGGGCAAAAGACATTACAAGCTAGAAGTAAAGAAAGATACACAAGTTTTTGATAGTCGCGTGCATAGAACTGTGTTATTAAGTTATAAAATAGAATACAATTATATTGCTAAAGTTGAAACATTAAATAAAGCCGCTACACATGTCAAATGTGATAAATATAAGTGGATCATAAAACTTACATAAAACGTTATTTCCGGCAACAATTTTTACCGTCTATCCAAGAAATATTAATAGGTTATGGCAAGCAGCACTAGCCTGATACTAAATAAAAACTTCTTCATATATACTAGCAAATATTGTCACGAGTTAATAAATTGCTCTACGAATATTACACAAAGAAATCAGATCATATTAGTTAGTAGTAATCATAAATCAAATATAAAATAAATTTGTAACTAAGTAAAATATTTCTCTTTTATAATTTACTTTGCTTACAATTATAATAACAAGTTAATTTTTGGAAAACAGCGCACCTAGCGGCGGAAATTTTCCCTTTGCCTCACTCTCCCGTACAAAATAACGTTTTGTTCCTAACTTGGGTAGAATAAACCTTCGTTTGTTTAAAATTATGGTCAGTGTTGGTAAAAGTACAAAAAAAAAAAAAAAACAATCGAGCTCAAGTACAATTACTTGGGGTAAAATTGTATGTAATTACAAACAAAAATTACTTTAGATGAAAGAAATATGTAAATTGGAAATTGCGACTACAAGTACTCGGTTTTTATTACATTATTTGAAAAAAAATTTTAAGTTTCCCTTATTGGCGAATTTGTTATATTCGGCCTACCTCATGAGTTACGGCGTAGTGGGAAAATCTATAATTATACAGGAAATGGCGGGGTAAAACTTAAGAACTACATGTTCGAGACGTCTGATTACAGACAAATCTGCCAGACTATGCTTCATGGAGCTGCGAGTAATGCAGGCAGAATACGCTAATTCGCAGTTACAGGAAGAAATCAGTCAGTTCAGTAGAGCCAAAAAGTTACTCGTTTGAAACTTTTCAAAATTCTAGAAAGTTCCTAAAGTAAAGAATTCATTGATACTGATATTAGTACAAACATCCACGGTTGTAGAAAATAAGAACAAAAAAGTTCCTGCCACTCTCTGCACTTAAATTCTTTACCAAAAGGACACCTCTCAGTAATGAAATTGTTTTATTAAGTTTTATTCGGTGATACATGCTGCACTTTGAAGATTATATCTAGCAAACAGCTTGCATTTTGTGGACATTTTTTTCTTTAGATTGCCTGCTTGCTTGTTCAAAATAATTTAGGAGTACGCAAAAGGAAAACTGTGTAGTTGACATTTAAATTATTTAGCTCGAGTTACATGAACAGCTATTGCTACTCTTACTATTAGTGGTTTTGAATACACACAATCAAAGATAATCAATCATTTTGTTGAAACCATATCACAAAACTGCTTCATACATACTAGCAAATATTGTAACGAGTTAATAAATTGCTGTATGAATGTTGCACATAGAAATAAGATCAGCTTAGTTAGTAATTATATTTACAAGAGACATGTGAAATTAATACCTCTGTATAAATAGTAGTGAAATATAAATTCACGGCGTTCCAAAATAATCCTTTTTATACCGGGAGTGGCAGAAATAACTCCCGAATTTGAACGGCTAATAAAAAATACACAAACGATACTAGTCAAAATTTTATTAAACCATCTAAAAGAATTATTTTTGCCATTTAGTTTCATTTAATTTTTTTCATTTTCACTTAATCTTTAAACATAATATTTTTTTAATTTTCACTTAATCTTTAAAAATAATCTTTTTTTAATTGACACTTAATTTTTAAACATAATCTTTTTTTTAATTTTCACTTTTTAAAAATAATCTCACTCAAATGCCAACCGTGACATGTCTGAAGCCTCACTCTGAAATTACGCATTACTCTTCTCGTCATCTCTTGTGGAATTTCCGCGATTTCGTGTCGGATAGCAACTTTGAGTTCATCGATTGTCGTCGGTTTGTTTTTGTAGACTCTACTCTTCAGGTAACCCCAGAGAAAGAAGTCACAGGCGGTAAGATCGGGTGAACGAGCTGGCCACGGGATGTCGCCTCGCAGTGAGATTAAACGCCCTGGACACATTTGTCTTAGGACTGCCGTAGATTCTCTTGCTGTGTGAGCGGTGGCACCATCCTGTTGAAACCATACAGCAGGATTTACACGTTCATTCAGTTTCGCCTCCAGGAAGTTGTGTAGTATCTCTACGTAAAGATGAGACGTTACTGTAACTGTTCGTCCTTACTCCTAAACAAAATACGGACCTATTATTCCAAAGTCTGCTACAGCACACCAAACAGTGACACGTTGGCTATGGAGAGGTCGCTCACGAAGTTGCCGAGGATTATTTTCTGCCCAATATCAAAAATTCTGTTTGTTGACGAATCCTGATAAATGAAAATGTGGTTCGTCACTTGAGAGCACAACTGCGTCTGTTGGAAAGTTTTCCAGGATAGCCTGTCAAGATGCAATACGGTTGGCCCAATCACGTTCACTAAGTTCCTGCACAACCATGATTTTGTACGGATGAAAGTGGAGGTCTTGGTGTAAAATTCTTCTCACACTACGATCAGATATTCCCAAGCTGGCAGCGTGCCTACGGGCTGGACGTCTTGGAGATTTGGTAACTGCTTGTTGGAGTAATTGAACGTTTTGTGGAGTTCGAGAGCTGCGAGGTCTACCTGGCGGTGCATTGTTTAAAGCCGAACCTGTGACTCTAAAATGTTTAACCCACAATAGAACGATTTTCCTGTCAGGGACTGCACCGTGCCGACCTATTTCGAAGCACGTACGAAATAATCTCTGCGTTGTGAGTACAGANATGTCTTGGAGATTTGGTAACTGCTTGTTGGAGTAATTGAACGTTTTGTGGAGTTCGAAAGCTGCGAGGTCTACCTGGCGGTGCATTGTTTAAAGCCGAACCTGTGACTCTAAAATGTTTAACCCACAATAGAACGATTTTCCTGTCAGGGACTGCACCGTGCCGACCTATTTCGAAGCACGTACGAAATAATCTCTGCAATGTGAGTACAGAATCACCATTTTTAATATAGGTTTCAAGGACGAACGCACGATGTTCACCGCTCCTTGCCATGGTGACGACTGAAATGGCAGCAGTGGTGCTGCACTATGACACAACCCCGGTCCGCCTACCACCACTAGCGCCGAGCCCATGGCGGTGGCAAATTTGGGAGTTATTTTTGCCGCTCCCTGTACAACTTTATACCTTTCGACTGAACTCCGCCGAATCAACACAAAACAGATAATTTAAGATTGAGGTTTCAAACGCTAACATGGTGACAGTATGCATCATTTAGAGTATATCGATTACCATCTATACTGTGAGCAGTTTGTTTGGTATTCGCCTACGATGTAAATCAATAAGCTTTAGATGTAAGTAAAACTATAACCACATCTTATCGTCAAACGAAATAAATTAACGATTACTGATAAGTAACGATTACATCTTTTCGCCACAAGTAGATTACAAATGAAAATAATTTTTTTCCGACATATAGCTAATTACAAGTAAAAAATTACGCAGAAAGTAATTGTTACCTGTAACATGGTTACTTGTTATTCGTTATATGCCATCACTGATTGAAGCAATTCAAGTTGGTGTTTTTTTTTTTTTTTGCTTTGTGGAAATTAGCGTACGAATTGACTTATTAGTACCGTGATTATGTTCCTAACAATTTCACATTTCCAATTGACTGACACATAAATAAAGTAATTAGGCCCATTGAAATGTAAATTTAACGTGTGGCAAAAGAATACAAAATGAAAGCAAAGCAGCACTCAAGCAGTGCTTCCAGAAGTACTACCTTCACCGTGAACAGCCTATTTCAAACACATGTCCCAAAAAACTGGGCTCACAAATGCGCATTGTGTGTGAAATTTTCTCAATAATATTTTGAAAATGTGTTTCTTTTTCCATATCTTAGGCATGGACTTTATTTTAAAATAATTATCTGTGCAATTGTAGAACTTTCTCTGGTGACTGAAATACTGAAATATTTGTACTATCTCAGGTTTCCAGAAATTACCCAATGTACTCGAGGTAACTATAAACACTTGCAATCTAAAGGTGTATATTTGAATATTTTCATTTAATCAATTCAATTACTGCAACGTACTTTTGCCTTACCTGATGAAAGCAATATTGGTTCGAGTGTACCCCTCCTCATGCTTAAAAAACGAGATATGCATTCAATTTATGTTTTCATTTATGTGTTATTTATCATGACCAACACTGATAGTTAGCCACAGTTCTTCGGTAATTGTAGGTTGTTTCCTTCTTTGTACAATACAAATATTATGCCTTTTTGCCCTCAGAGTTTTGGGATATTACTTTTATTATTTTGCTTGGCTCGTAGACTTAAATAGTGCTTGCTTCAGCCTTGAGTACACTGTTCTAGCGACTTCTGTTCATCTCCTGGCACTTAACCAAGATTCAATGCAGAGAACATATGACCATACTAATGTGGATATCCACCCTCTAATGCAAATCGCTGTTTAATTGTTTTCTTTATCCTCCAAGACTCCACGTTTTGGTAAGAACCCAACTGAAGGGTTATTTATTTTTTATACTCTATTATCTGATTATATTCCGTTTTGTTCAGGCCCCTCGCATATTTTTAGCTGCCATCCGAGATATCTCACTTATTTCCTACGTTGAAAAATATCTTCATCTCGCTAGACATTTATGGAAAATTTCTTGGATTTTGCTACAGAACTTGTCGCGTGTTTGTGTTTATTTCTGCCAAGTTCACTGTGCATATTTCTGCATCACATATTTTGTTTTCCATACTTCATCAAGTCGTTTGGCCAACCTTGGTTTCACCTCACTTTCAGCCTCTAAATTCTCAGATTCCAAGGTGACTTCATACAAGATCAGTCGGCAGTCACTTGAGCTTGCTTTGATTACCGTTTACTTTCGTAACAGTCTCGATTCGGTTCACTTCATTTCGTGAGAATTATATGTAAGTAAAATTCACTCATACTTGTTATTGACGCATATATTCGTGTGCTTCCTAATGTATTAGCCTCAAAGATAGCATTCAAGACCACACACAGATATCGCACAAACACACACATACGGTGTATTTACACACACACACGCATACTTATTTCTCTTATCAGTGGCGGGCCAGCTTCGCTTTTGTGACATCGCATTAATGTTTATCCTCTCATGTTTAGCCTTCTTTCACAGATATTGCAGCAATTCGCCCCTTTCCAGAGGAATCTCAACATTCTATGAGAGTGGCTGAGCACTAACCTGATGTGATGAAGAGCTAACTTCAACTATCATTGGATATCATCTCGTATGTTTACACAATATGCTTTTGAATAACATGTCTAAATTCAACCCACCACATCTATGGACTAAAATAAACAAAAAATCCTGGTAGAAAAATGTTTGGATAATATGTCTAGTATTTTCTCAGTTACTTAGAAGTTAGACATAACAACGCCGGGAGTCCGCATTCACAAGTTTCATATCACCAAGGCGAACGGAATTGGTGCGATATTTACATGTGAGAATAAATTTCCATCGTAGCCAATATGATTCCGTTCGCCTTCGTGATATGCAACTTGTTGTGCACGCACGTATATATAGCTGCGGACTACCGGCGTCGTTATGCCTAACTTCAAATTAAATTTTAAAAAATACTAGATGAATAATTTGAACATTTTTTCTACTATGATATTTTGTTTACATTAATTCATAGATGTTGTGGTTTGAATTTCTACATCATTAAAAAAAACACCTTGTATATTATATAACCACGACCCATGTAATAGTATTCTACCAACACCTTAGTTATTCACAGCCTCATTAAATTTTGCCAACAAAAGTATACATAAAACCACAAGCACACAATTCGCCACAACACAACCAGCCAAAAATATATGTAAGATACTGTTCTACAGGAACGCTCTTAGTCACGGCAGTTCCCAAATACTATCCTGTTCTTCGATTTTATCCCTATAATTCTGCCAGTGCATGCCACAGGCCATTATTTGAACATACAGACAACTATCCTCGTTTAATGATAATCCTGAATCGATACCACTAAACTTACCGGTATTAAAGGGGCATAAAACAAATCACTTTTTACTTGCTGCCAATGTAATCTAGTCTAATCCAATACCAGCCTTGATAGTCTCACTCACAATTCCAAGCAGCCTAAGGCGCCAGTATTTTAATGGCCGCAAATCAAAACCACTTTTTAGCTGGATACATTACTGTTTCCGATACGATACCAAGAGGCAATGCGGATGGGAGATTTAGAGAGTTGTGCCGATGTGCGTGTTAATGGAAAATGAGCGATGGCTACCATCAACGACGTGGTCTGACATTGTAGGAGGACCAGAAACCACGATACTCTCACGATAGTCCCATGATAAATATTTGAACCCCAAATGTTATTATACCGCAAACCAGCTTCCCGTGAACCAGTTTTGTATTCTTCAAGTAAAAAGGTGTGGTAGCTGGCTGGGAAATAACATAACTTCCACTTAAAAATAAGACACGAAGGTCCCCACTATTGTCCAGTAGCTCCCTGCTCGGTAACAGAAACATAATTTTTGATTTTCATCACATCTAACAGTTACTAAATGCTGGTGAAATCCCATGTTTTCTGCCAAGCAATATTTTTCGATTGAAATATTTATCATTTTAGTTTCTATTCTTGGCTAGTGATGAGTATGGTGTAATTTTCTTGAAAGCCTCAATACCTCGCCATACTACCGTTGGCCGCATCTGAGACTAACATTTCCCTTGAATGCAGTAAATCATTAATATTTATGTTTGTAAGCAAGGACTTGAACACGTTTCAGGGAAAGAAGATCTTTACTCTTTGACAGACGATTTTGAATAAGAGAAGGGAGAGTCGGTACAGCAAATTATCTAGAGGATATGACACTGTATGTGGGCATGACACCCAAAGTAAGGAGTCAGAGTAAAATGAAATAAACTGAAATTAATTTATGTGGTAAGGTAAAAACACTGCTGAGAACACGCATAAATTAAAATCACGTATTTTTATGAGTGCAAACTATGTTAAACACGATTAAGGGTCTTCTGTGAAGTTGTCTTTTGCGCTTATACTCGTACTCGGTGAATAAATTCTCTGAGAATAAGAATTCCTCCCCCCAGAAACGGTAAAAACAATTAAGCTAAGGCCGCATAGTTTTTATTTTATCATATTAAGTGTATTTCAGAAAAAAGTGTGAAAATGGTTCAAAGTTACATCTTTAGAGCTGGCCTGCGCAGTGTTCTCAAGGGTACTACCTACCAGCTGGCAGCTGCGAAATTATAATAGGAAATCCCATGTTAAGGAAACTTCGCCTCAGCGCGTTAATTTAAAAGATAGGCGTTTCAAATAAAATGTATTCTTAACGAATTTTGAGAAGAAGGTTCCTACGAGCATATATTTTTAATATGGATAGGCAGTATGTTCTTCTTTGGAAAACGTAAATTTTAAAAAATCCTTGCAAACAGGCTGTACATGTTATGGAAAAATCTCCGCCGTAGGGAACTTCTAAGAAATTCGTGAAGAATACGTTTCGTTTGAAACGCCTGTCTTTAAAACTAACGCATTGGAGCGAAATGTCCTTAAAATGGGATATCGTATTTAAATTTCGAAACTGCCAGCCGGCAGGCAGGTCCCTTAAGAAGCATGAGGCAAGTAAATCTATACGCCAGTAGTCTAATTTCTGGACATTCATCGCGTGCAATAAAGTCAACTATTACAGATCTGTTACAGATCTAATTATCATATCACTGTCTAACGGCGGGAATACTGCACACAGCTCGCGTAGGAGCGACGGAGTGCCGGGCGCGCATGTTAACCACTACGCCTGTATCGGTACCTTGCCTCTGTGTGCCTTTGACGCGTTAAACCAGTTCCGTTGTCTAGAGACTTTAACCGCAAGCATGTGTGCTTGAAATACTGCGTGGGAATTGACGAGGCGAAATGGGACGGGCTTGGGGCTTCGTCTAATCGGCAAACGGCTCTTCATAACTTGTGTACCGAGGAACGTTAGTAGCAAATCTACTAACCATCTTCCTCGTGCTTTGTGAAAGCTGGCCGTCACTTATCATCTTATTAACACTGCCAATATCAGGTCGACAGATTGCCGATAGTTTGTATGCAGGGAAACATCTGCAGCTAGCATCTGACGCCAAGTCCAAAAGTGTAATTAGGTGACAAGCGAATGCTTAACCTCGACCTGAGAGGAAACTGGCAGAAACCTCTCGTACCGGGAGAAAAAAAATTAATATTAGCTTTACCTTGCAAACAGACCTGTTGGGTTGGCCAGTGTTCTGTCGAAATAACATATTATTAACTAATTTTTCTGAAATTATATCCAGCATTATTATCGGAAAATCGTTTTCTTGCTATCTACAAGTGGATATTTTGAGGCGACTTCAGAGTAAACATTTGTATGTACTGCAATGGAAAATACTCCATATTTTATCGACTTCGGTAGCAGCCGTTGGCAATGCGCCTTTGGGACCCGAAGTTCGGTGATAGAATTTTGTGCTGGTCATTGCAGTAAGTGCCGCTTTAAAAACTAACTTTAAGTATAGTTTGTTATCTGTTCCTACTGGCGTTAATATGTATTAAAAAATATAAATAATTTGAAAAATGCTATATCTTTAACAAATGCATCGTCTACGTATCAGTATCAGTGTGATGAATAACATTTCATGGAATAATTGCAGATGTTGCCTTAGTTTTTAGTTACGGGAGATTAACCACTTAACATTCTATTCTGCAACCACTTAACATTTTGTTCCACGTATAGAGATGATCGGAAATTAGACGCCTAAAGTTTGGGAGGTGATCCCTTATGAAAAATAAAGTCGAAAATAGATGGGACACCATATACCTAAACGGAATATTCAAGGAGATATGAGCGTATGAAAATTGTGTTTTGAAAACGCATTTTTGCCGAAGGCCTTGTACAACGCCTACAAAGTCCGCAGCAAAAAAAAAGTACTTATGCTTCTTATGTTAGAGAAGCACGTGCGTAATGCCTGCCGTCCTCGGTCTGTGC
Source organism: Clitarchus hookeri (assembly GCA_002778355.1). Lineage (NCBI taxonomy): Eukaryota > Metazoa > Arthropoda > Insecta > Phasmatodea > Phasmatidae > Clitarchus > Clitarchus hookeri. The sequence goes on along the minus strand of NQII01002022.1, from coordinate 272,549 downwards.
CCACTGTTTGGCTTAAGGAAGTGATACATCAGCACATCAACGACATACCCTCCAGTAGTACACGCTCCATAGCGCACCAAATAGGCGTGTCCCATTCAACCGCGTGGGACGTACTGTGGAAAAATCGCTACCATCTCTACCACTGGCAGAAAGTACAAGGAATCCAGAGAAAATGCGTTTTCAGAACCTCATTTTCACAGGTTCATATCTCCTTTAATATTCTATTTAGATGTATGATGTCCTATATATTTTCGAATTTATTTTTCATAAAGATTCACCTCCCGTAGTTTGAGCGTCTAATTTCCGAACATTCTGTATTCATAACGCACTGCATGCTGTTATATGAGTAAAATAAAGCCCATAGTTAATTCGCAGTTACTTCCAACTTTTCTAACGCCATGCTAAAGTTCTACTTCCAGTATATTCCTCCGCCTCATGCAAGCAATGTTTAACCGAGTCTAGAAAATTACACCTAAGGGACAGTGCGCCATATTCGTGCCCACTCAGTATAATTATTTTTTTTGCATAAGAACTACTTCTTACTAGGTATTACAACACATCTATTTTCTCCCTGTTTTTGTTTATATTAATTGCGAATTTAAAATATTATAGTTTATACATAAATTATAACTGAAAGTACAATTTGATAAACAACGATGTATTTTATGTTTAAAAAAGTATAAATGCTTCTAATGCATGACTAGGAAACAGCAATGCACGTCGTACATGGGGAAATTTTCTCAGGTTTAATTTAAAAGTGTGAACAAACCGGAATAGACTGCGGTGCACGAAATCCGTATAAACACGACCAACCAAGCTCTGAGCGTAATAATTTTTTTCGCTGTTGGTAAGCCAACACTGTGTATATAATTTGGTTAATGCTTGTGCAGTGGCTCAACAGTAACCCCTCTAATCAATTCCGAAGTGTCAGTCACTGATAGGTGTTTGCAAGTATCTGTCAGACCAATGCTAACGTCTGCTGAAAGAACTGAAATGAAAATCGATTCACGAAAATTTAAATTTCTTTGTTGACTCCACTTAACTTATGTGACCGCTATAATTGTATTATGTCGTGCAATAAAAAATGTCGTATTCCCCAAAAAATAGTGGGGCATGGTGAATACCAAAAAAACACCTCGTGGCCACCACTAAATACATTTTTTTTCAGGGCAAAAGGAACATTAGGGTGTTGCATGGTTGCCTACCACTGAGCGGATTTGCAAAATACACGTACTTCTAATGAGATTTAATTTTTACAGTAGGAAAACGACGACAAATAGGAGAAACACCTTCACAAACGGGAATTTAGGTTCGGTATTGAACCCATTCCAGAGGCAGATAAATAACTGCTTCCGGTATTAACAAGAAGGAAACACATTGTGTTGACTGGTCTTGGTTTGTTACATAAACCCTGAATCAAGAAAAAATTATTTCATTGCAACGCCAAAAAGGTGCATATATTAGTGACTGAAAGGCTAATGAGAGGTGCAGAAAAAGAGCGCAGTAGGCTTTACGTACTAAATTTACCTGAAACTGCACCAAGAAAGGACGTTAATTAAACCGCATTGACGAGAATTCAAACATTGAACCTTGCGGTCCATCCAGAGTTAACGCCTATGAAAACTAAACCACGAAGTTTCTCTAGAGCTTCAACGTAACGCAGTTATGGAAACTCATTTCGTTATTTTTTTATTACGGCACAAATGACGGAACTGGGTTAAGTGTGTGATTTTTTTTCGCTATGAAATTAATGAATATCGAATTATAAAACTTCACGTAAAAGAGAAATATTCTGTAATTTACGTGAAATAAAAAAAAATTAAATCCTTCATCTTCATGGATGAGAGCAAAAAAACGAAAGTCTGCCTGTTATTGTAACAAGTCATTCCATCTTCTCTTTGTGCTTGGTTTCGCAAGAATTTCAAAACTTTTCAAGCTAACGACACCCTTCAAATACGTCAGAACCAATTTAACTTTTCATTTTCGTTTTAATTTCGCTACCAAGAAGTAAGTTTCTGTGAAGGGGAAAAAAAATTTATCGAGATAGCAAAACTCATTATCAGATAATTTTTCCTGTTTAAAAAAAAAAATAATTTTGGGGAAAAGTATTAAAATATTGCATCATGTTAAGAATTTTGTAATTTCTCGTGTACGTGAAGCTAATTCTGTACCAGCGTAATTGGGCAGTGTTTCTTGTGTTTATATCGCATGGGCAGTCACAGTAAAGTATAATAAAACAGAATTTTTACATTAACATATTGAAACATAAATTAACAATTACTGGAGTATTAACATCACTAAAAATTCTAAGTTAAACTGATTACATATTGAGTGCATACATAGAGTCTCTAAGGTTTCTTTGACATGCACTCTGAGGGCACACCGTGCCGAACTGTTTGCACTGAACGAGGCGGTGCAGCGGTAAATCTTCGGACTCACATTCAAGAGGATCCGAGTTCGATTCCTGATCCGCTCATCCTGATGTAAACTTCCCCAAAATTACTTAGGGCGAATGCTTGGATGGTTGCCTACTACAGGCAATGGTCCGTTCCTTCACCCCTACTGCAACTTGCCCCGCCTGTAAAAACACCGCTGTAGACAAGAAGTTAGTAATGCCTTACCTACCTCGCTATCGAACTGTTTGCTTTAGAGCACCGCATCTGCTTTCTGGAGCGGCGAGCTTCCCTATTTACGGGCAACAGCATAAAAGAGTCGGGTCAACATTCCCAAGACAGTCTTCAGCATCTCCTGCCGTAAAGAGGGCAGCCACGCGTGCCGTGTTTAACCACGCGGTTTCTCGCGGTAGCCAGCTTGTATCGGGAAGCACGCTTCGTGTGGACGACAAGACGGCAGCTCTCGCCAAATATTACGTGCGGAATGCTTAAACGTTGCCGTGGCAGAGATTTTTGTTTGTGGAAACGCGGCTTGCACTGTAAAACGCGTACGTGTAGACGGGGTTCAAGCCGTGTCTTCACCGGCGAAAAAATATTGTATTAGTTATATATTAAATAACGGAATTGCAAGAACTTTTGCAATGCCTTTGGAAGATAACGTCGAAGGATTATTCCTACTGAAATAAAAAGAGTGCGTCGTACTTAAAACGGCAGAAAAAATAAAGGAGTTAAAAACGTTTGTTTTGATTTTTTCTTTGGAGTTTTCAGCCGACAATAATTATTGTAACTGGAGGTCATTAAATCTTCTACATTCTGCGTTTATTACACACATTTACTAGTTATTTAAAAGGAGTCATTACGCAGATAGTGAGTTAGTAACAACAGTAATCAACACAGAGTATTTATTTATATATAAAAAAACAATCACTGAAGTCGTGCACCATCTCAGTCTCTTATTGTACCAACGCTGTAGTATTTTAAACGACTTGACTTCCTACTTTGACAACCAAAATCAAATTATGAGGAAAAACTGTACGTTATAATTAAATAATTTTTATCATAAGCGTGGATATATAGGTACATTCACAAAAATTAATACGATTTTGTGACATACATATTATGTGAAGTTACTTGCACACTATTACACATGGAGTTTGATGATTTTTAATATTGTTTTTTTTNGTGACATACATATTATGTGAAGTTACTTGCACACTATTACACATGGAGTTTGATGATTTTTAATATTGTTTTTTTTTAAGTTTATATTTTCATATATGTTTTATTACAGATTCTGTTCAACAAGTAAGGGATTTCCCCCTAGCANGTTTTTTTTAAGTTTATATTTTCATATATGTTTTATTACAGATTCTGTTCAACAAGTAAGGGATTTCCCCCTAGCAGAACTAATATAAATGTATTTTATAGCATATTGGTAATTACTTGAAATGAGTTTGCAATGCCCTCTCTTTATTTTAAGGCTAGAATTATTTGTTCGCAAACCAAATGACAGTGTGCCTTGTAGACTTTCTTGAAAATTAAAGCTTTCAGCTGTGTGTAGGTGGTAGAATATTTTCTTTTTAAAAACGTATAGCGCACATGGCACGTAATGACAATATGAGCATATTTGAGGTCCAAATAAATGCTAGTATGAATAATTGCAATTCTTTTCACTAATATACCAAATTCGTTATCTACAAAGCGACTAGCTGTTAACAGGCGATATCTTTACATTTTACACTCGGCTGGCGTTTGATAACGTATTTAACTATTTTATCTGAGTAATATAGTTGCTGCAGACTAGGAACGCCCGAAAAATTCTCAATATATTATAGCATGTTGTTTGCTCGGTGACACTTTCATTATAGATTCACCCATTTTCACTCAATTCACGTGTATAATGAACCCGCAGTGTGCATTGACGACTGCTACCAAAATAATACTACCGAAGCCTTTAGAACTGTAAAAATGTTAACTACTAAATTGTGGCGATATTATTTTTACATTTTTACTACGCAAGGCGCTAAAGCAGAGAAGCAAATTTTGGCTTAAAAAATTCTTTATTGCTATTTGATTTCATTCCTCCTATGACTCCAGTTCGTAAAAACGACATTACGTCGGTAACGATCTAACTCTCGTGTAAATTGTCGCCCGCCATTACAATGTTCCACGAGCAGTTCGCCCACCTCAGCTGGAAATGTCGCCTTGTTCTGTAAGCAACTCGAGCACATAAACACCACCCAGGCGACTTAATAATAGGAGGGAGGGAGAAATAGACAACGCAATAGCTCCGTGTTGNCGAGCACATAAACACCACCCAGGCGACTTAATAATAGGAGGGAGGGAGAAATAGACAACGCAATAGCTCCGTGTTGCGGAACGCCAGAGTGAGGCAAGGGCTGAAGAACATCACGACGCTGTTGGCTGAAATGTGACACGTAAATTCTGAAACTCGCCAAATGTTTTACGCATTTGCTGAGGAAAATAATTCATTTTGCAATTTTTGAAGCTGGATGAGAAAATTGTTCCAGAAATTGTTATACATATATAACGACAANAAAATAATTCATTTTGCAATTTTTGAAGCTGGATGAGAAAATTGTTCCAGAAATTGTTATACATATATAACGACAATATGGGAAATGTATCTTCGAACATGTCTTCATACAAGAGTCTTGCGCTATTGTTATCCATACAAATAACATATCATTACATAGCGGGAAAAACGTTTCATGAGAAATGTTATTTCTTGCTACGCCACGTCATACAATTACTATGAGCAACGATAATGCCTCTCAGTACATACATTTAAATGATTGTAATGAAGACAACTCATACGGCTGAATCAAAAATTATAAACCTTTCCAATAACGTTGTAATACGTTATATTATTAATTATTATTACTATAATATAATTATACTTAACACATTCTAATAAAATATGTATAACCTAGTTTCGAACTTGTTAAATGACTTGACATGTGTTCGGAATAATAACAGAGAAAGAATGATGAGAAATTCTAACCGTAAATTTAACTTATCTGTATGACCTCTCAGTAGCTAAAAATCTTAAATTACGTCTGAAGCTGTCATGAGGAGACATTTCTTTGCATTAAATTATTTTTGTCGTTACATGCAGTTTCGTTTATTCTCAAATGACTTAAACAATCATCGGTATTACCTTTTATTCAACAAATTCATATGCAAATGTTATTTCCATCTCAGTAGCCATTTTCGCACCGTTTTAATTAAGATCCCTTTTCCTTTCGTTTTTTTTATGAATAGTTGACAAACAGCAGACATTGACATAATTCTTCAGTCGTCCGCATTTATACGATATTGAAGAATTTTTTAGTAAAAACGTATTGCACAGTATGAACGCAGGTTAGTGTTCTGTCTTCAAACTATGCCTCACAAGTCATCCTCTGCCATGTAGCTGAATCTACGAACACATAGTTATGGGAGGATCGATTGTTTGATCGATAATATGTTTTGTTTACAGGAAATGTACAGGCAATTATAGCAGAAGCAACGTAATAATTCAATAAGTTACAATAACTCAACGCACCAGCCGATAGTTATGGGAAGACTNAATTATAGCAGAAGCAACGTAATAATTCAATAAGTTACAATAACTCAACGCACCAGCCGATAGTTATGGGAAGACTTGAACACCTCGAAGCGAAAATTTTTTTGTTGATGTAGCAGTAGAACACTATAATTGTTCCAGATTGTAGAATTTGACTTCAAAGCAGTGGATAGAGCTTTCCAGCTAAATAAACTAGGATTTTACTGATGCCCAGTGACTCCCTATTTGTTCACTTCTTGGTAGGAGATTAAAATATGTTTTAGTGAGCAGTATTTCACTCGTGGCATTCATTGCTTGTCATACAGCGGGTTGAATAAAAATCAACAGAGAAGTGAAAAACAGAATAATAATGTTTTCGGATTTCACAATAGCAGAAACAATANGGGTTGAATAAAAATCAACAGAGAAGTGAAAAACAGAATAATAATGTTTTCGGATTTCACAATAGCAGAAACAATACTTCTGTTATAACTTCCAAATATTCTATCAGCTTATTACAATCCCAGTAGAATTTATCATGCAAAATATTTACTATACCCAACGTGACTTTTAGAAGAAACGTAGGCCTTTGTTACTTTAATGCCGGTATTTTAAACATAAATGTATTTGCAATAATTCGCTTGAATCGTCACTGTTTCACTCTTCAGAAATTGAGAGTAATTGCGTTTTTAGTTCCAGTAACATTCGACGCATTTAAACGAAATATTATTTATTTGTTGCACTTCATCGACCACATTTTTATGCAGGGAGGCAGATCAAATATGAAACTAGCGCATATTTACCGATCAAAGTAGAACTGCAAAAAATTTCTTGAGAATAATTGCGGGAGTAACACACATGAAAACGAATTAATTTATATATAAGAACTGCGTGAGGTCATCCGGTAATCAACATAGGGTAGAAAACATATGATATATGACTTACAGCGATTGATTAATTAATAATTACTTCAGACATGCCTCACTGTAGAGCTACCACCAAGGAAAAAAAACAGGAGATGACATTTAAACAGGAGATNTAATTACTTCAGACATGCCTCACTGTAGAGCTACCACCAAGGAAAAAAAACAGGAGATGACATTTAAACAGGAGATAACATTTAAACAGGAGATGACATTAAAACAGGAGATGACATTAAAACATACACGAAAACAAGTCAAGACTAGCTGTNAACATTTAAACAGGAGATGACATTAAAACAGGAGATGACATTAAAACATACACGAAAACAAGTCAAGACTAGCTGTTGTCAACAGATATTCCCAACATACAATTAGTTTTACAGTGGATTCATATCAAGAGTTCTAGAAAACTAATTAAACAACGCAGGACGATAAACAAAATAACGAGGATCAAAGACAAAATAAAAATAAACGCACAAATCTCTACGCGACCCAACGAAGACAACACAGACGAACACTTAAACGAGGACAGATACGTAAGCTCTTAAGCTGACGTCACAACGAATAGAGCACAACAGAACTCACAGTTCTCTTGGTGAACCAGTGGGGACGTTTCGGAAACTTCCAACCATCGTCAGGCAAACTTAATCTGCAATGGCTTGTATCCGAAGTATTTTCTCAGTTTATTACGTACTCCCATTGCAAGTATCATTCAAAGGACTACAGTGATTAGTAAGTGAAGAAAGAATCCTCAAAAATCGAATTTCAAAATGATATATTTCAAAATAAATATAAACTACTTCTGATCAAGAATAAATTCCTAAGAAAGGTAGCGTTTTCTAGATGCTGAGAGTTGACATCTGTAAAAATTTGGTGGGCATTATCACCCAAAGATTTTAAGAAAATAAAAACATTTCATACATGTTTCATATTTGACAGGCACTTTCAAACGTATGTATCTGTTTCCGTGAGAGCCATTTGAATATAATAATTCACGTCAGTCATTAAAAATTCTATANAGGTTTCATATTTGACAGGCGCTTTCAAACGTATGTATCTGTTTCCGTGAGAGCCATTTGAATATAATAATTCACGTCAGTCATTAAAAATTCTATATAAACACAGGGTTGCATAATTTCCCATAATAATGAAACAGCATCCTCCANTATAAACACAGGGTTGCATAATTTCCCATAATAATGAAACAGCATCCTCCATTTCATTAACGAATGAGCAAGGCATTACCCAATACACTTACACAGACTTGAGATAAAAATTCATTTAAACAATATTCAGGTATTTGTTACTAGTATATAATACTTTTAAAAAATAGTTTTAAAATATAGATTTTTATTGGAAAATACATTTATTAAAACAATTTTATATCATAATTCCTATAATATACCCTATTCAGTTTCGTACATCGTCACCTCACTATATATATACATATCCTAACTTGTTTGATTGTCCTTCTTTCACGTCGCAACGGATCGACGTAATTTTTTGCACATAAATAGTTGGAGGGCTGAAAGGTGATATTGGCTACTTTTTACTGCGAGATAGTATCTCAAAAAATTTACAAACGACAATAGTGAATCAAGTCGGAAAAGAGTTTGCCGCCAGCGTGCTCTCTTGCAATACGCTTTATAAACCGTTAAAGATGGAACAATATAATGTAGTAAAGAATTGTGTAGAACAAAAAGACCTAAAAAAAAAACTCCGCGGTAGACAAACAAAACAGACAAATACTAATAAGTGTTTTACCATTTAATTCACCAAGACGTTGAGTTTTATAATATGTATAGAATATAAAAGATCAACACAACGTAAAATTAAACTTTATTTTAAAAAAATCCTAAACCATAATTCTGTAGTCCATGCGAGCGGAGCCCCGGGCACAGCTAGTATAGTATATATAAACCTTGAGTTCGGAAATAGCCTATAGACGGCCGTTTATTCTTTAAATGAAGGTTGCGCCTAATTTTTATTAATATGAATGCTAATTTCTGGAGAAATAAAGAAAGAAAATTAATCAAACCTATTTTTACATCTCCAAACGAAAGCCTATTTATGATCTGGCCGGAATTTCAGTCTCAACCTCGTGGTCCCAAGCGAAAACCTCGCGCCAGGCGCAGAGTTCTCTGCAAACAGATATGAGACGTGTTTTGATGTTTACGCCACGTAAAGTGCATCGTAGCGGAACGAACATTCCGTGTGCGCATCGACGTGCGGCTGATCAAGCGGCAGCGCCGCGTGCATAGTTCCGTGTAAAACGGCCTTCGGGCAACGCGGCGCGGTGGTAAACTCGGCTCATCAGCAGACGTGGGCCAGGGAAGTTACTATAGGATTCGCGAGGGGAGAAAAAAAAAGGTATCGCGTGACTTTGGCGTGCGCAGTAGGACGTTAGCAGATTGAACTTTTAGTAGTTGTTGTGTGCATGGCAGAAGAAAAAAACGATGAACGAGAAAGGTTTTCTTCCTGATGGTTTAACTTCATCCCTCCAGCTATCAGACGTCACAAAAGCATGTTAGAGCGCAACGTGTGACTGCGTACGTAATAATACAGAGCACAGCAGATGGCACAAATTACCCACGCAGGTTGGCATCAGCCAGGTAGTCCGTCAGGATGAATGGCTGTATTACCCTTACAATACTGATAATAAAAATAAAAGTGCGCTTAGAAACTCTTCCCTTAATGTGTGCAATTTATTTCGCATTATCCTTTCTTTACTCAAGAAAATTACCCTTTCTTTCATCCAACGTTACAATACGAAGCATTCGTCTGAGCTTAACAATCCGGGTTCCACACCAGAGCGAACCGTACAGAGCAGTTTATTTTCATCTAATAGTACAATAAAATGTAATTTTTATAGCTCTACGTTTTAGGGGGTGGTGGAGGGAAAAACGATATCTGAGTTCCCCTTTGCGTCAAATGATTTTTGCCGACGAAATAGCATTGTTTTCAATGCAATCTTCCATTATTTTAGATAATTGCAACAACTAACCTATTTTCATGTGACGGTTCATCCTCTTAGGCGTTCAGTGTTGGTTAAAATTTTTCAAACCCCAAAAGCCAAAATTTTGACCACTGTACACGTAACTTCAATTAATATCAGTTGGTCCTCGAAGGATATGCGGCAGAGACAACCTTTACAATGTCTTTGTAGCTTAACCTTCTATTTAAATAAAATATGTACGTAATTGGTAACTGGAGAAATTTTATATTATCTCTCTGTAATCTATTAATAAATTTTTTTTAAATTGATGGTATATTATGTGAAGTAAAGTGTATCTAGGAAAAACTAATGAGTAGGCACATCGAAACGTAAACGTCTACGGTTATTATAGGTTGTTCTCTGTGAATTGAACACTTTTGAAAACCTTGCTTAAGATCTACTTGTATACACATTGTGTAGTCTTCCACCATATGTAAAATTAAAATTGCCATGGGCCTGATCACTTATTTAATGCTCCGGAAAGTGAAACTATGAAATTATTAGAAAAGCTAATAATTATTTTAAAATTTTGCTAATTCTTACACGTATATGCATAAATAAACTGAAATAAAGAAAAATCATTTCAGTATTCACAAAAGTGTAAGTAACACTTTTAACGCAACGTTAATAAATGGAACTACTTTCTCTTCATTGTTACCAACTTTACTGGGCGCATGGCTATCAACGTGACCGTTAAACTGTATGTACGTACGTGCAGTGACACTTTTCAAAGGTTGATTTTAAAAGTGCTCAGTTAACAGTGAGCAGCCTTAGGTGTCACATTATTTAGCTGCAAGCTTTAAATCCAATTACAAAACTGTTCAGTAATAGCAACAGAACAATACTGATTGTTGTGGGAATAACCCTAATTGGTTGAAGTTGTTCTGTTGGAGGTGCTATCGGTTTTGTAGTAGGAACACAGTGCTCTGATGTAGCAACCATATGTACAGTAGCAAATANTCTGTTGGAGGTGCTATCGGTTTTGTAGTAGGAACACAGTGCTCTGATGTAGCAACCATATGTACAGTAGCAAATATAATCATATACAGGAATAAAACAAACAGATCTGTTGGTATTACTATATATGTTAACAATATTTTGATGAAACCTACAGTCCATCAGGTGGCTGGCCCTGTTTTAATGAGGCCTCGGTGGTGTAGTGGTTAGATTACTCGCCTCCTACCAATGAGAACCGGCTTCGATTACCAGCGGGGTTACCCCCGCATTTCCGCCTTTAGGAATCGTGCCGGACGATGCCTCTGGTCGGCGNTCTGTTGGAGGTGCTATCGGTTTTGTAGTAGGAACACAGTGCTCTGATGTAGCAACCATATGTACAGTAGCAAATAGAATCATATACAGGAATAAAACAAACAGATCTGTTGGTATTGCTATATATGTTAACAATATTTTGATGAAACCTACAGTCCATCAGGTGGCTGGCCCTGTTTTAATGAGGCCTCGGTGGTGTAGTGGTTAGATTACTCGCCTCCTACCAATGAGAACAGGCTTCGATTACCAGCGGGGTTACCCCCGCATTTCCGCCTTTAGGAATCGTGCCGGACGATGCCTCTGGTCGGCGNCGGCTTCGATTACCAGCGGGGTTACCCCCGCATTTCCGCCTTTAGGAATCGTGCCGGACGATGCCTCTGGTCGGCGGGTTTTCTCGGATATCTCTCGTTTCCCCCGCCCTTGCATTCCGGTGCTGCTCCATTCTCCCTTGCTTCATCCTCATCGGCTCTCAAGGCCTAGATTTTAAGAGCCGCCCAAATCTCTCCACCCACTCTTCCTATTTTAATCGTCTAGGAGAACCCCACATCCATATTTGTTTTCTCACTGCACCTCACAGTCATGTTGTGAAATGGCGGAGTCGCTAGGATGACATAGAAACTAAAAATTATCAGGGAAGTGAAGAAAAAGATGAGTAATCTGAACAGAAGTGGCACACACACATATATATGTACATATGTACACATACGTCGGCCTTCGCAACTCCGAGTACTTCGACTGTTGGCCAGTGGTGCCTTGTGGATGAGCAACTAGTTCAGGGAGTTAAGAAACAAGTGCGCTGAGCCCAGCTTGCAACTAAATGAAACAAGACGTTACTGATAACTAATGAGCCCACTTACCTCTACACGGGTGCAAATAAATTTTTGCGAAGTTCTTGAAAGTTTAGACGGTATAATAGGCGACGACGTCTGATTGACAGCAATATCATTAGAGATGAAACCAGAAACAAGTGAAACAGTACAATGACAATTAAAATACACGAGTGATTTACCCGGGATTCTAATTCAGCAAAAATAGTAAAATAAAGTTAGCTTGCAATCAAATGTATCACGGAAATACAGGATGAGTATAAAATAATACCCCCAACTTTGAAGGTCTATAATATCAAAACCAAANCAAATGTATCACGGAAATACAGGATGAGTATAAAATAATACCCCCAACTTTGAAGGTCTATAATATCAAAACCAAAAAACCTACAACCTTGGTTGACCAATAAAATGAACCGTGAAACTGTGAAGTTTGTTTACCATATTTTCATAAATGTTNAAACCTACAACCTTGGTTGACCAATAAAATGAACCGTGAAACTGTGAAGTTTGTTTACCATATTTTCATAAATGTTCAATGTTACCACCATGAGCGGCCCGAACGACATCTACGCGACAATCAAACTCGCGATATGGCATAAAAACTCCATTTATCATATGACGATCTTCATAAATGGAGGGAATTTTTTTTATATATTTCCACATTCTATTATCATAGATACAATATACAAAATTATATTAAAATCTGTTACACAGTTTTGTAGATTTAACACAGCAAGGTAAAATGTTTGTATACGCGCCATTCAGAAAATAAGAGACTTACATACTTAAAACATATCAATTAATATAGCCTACCACAGTACAATTTCTTCGCCAAATTTGAAAGATTGTTTCCCAAGATACGGCAAATAAACTACATTATTTCATGTGAGGCTATCTTACAAAATGGTCGAGAAATAAGGCTTTGTATAGACAATTTTGATGTATATAACTGATACTGTCAGCACAAAAAGTTAAGTTGAAATTTGTTTTGCAGTTTCTGGGATAAAAAATTCGGAACTAAATTGTTTATATATCTGCCATTTTGAAAATATGTGTGTCTAACCCTCTCAAAATTGACCAGTTTACAAAGCCTGCCATAGTGCTAACTGTTTGCCAAATTTGGTATAAATTGGTTCTTTTTTCAGAGATCACATAATTATTATTTGTCAAGTAAGAATATTTTACAAAATGGGGGATAAAATAAATTTTGTGTCAACACATTTGATTGTTGTAATATATACATCCATCATACAAAGTTCCTTTGTTTTCAATTAAATAGTTTCGACGATATAACAAACAAAACTAAAATAACTATATTGCCGCCATTTTGAAAATAAGTGTCTGACATGCCTAAAACATGTCTGTTACCATTGCCTACCGCAGTACTACTTGTTTGCCATATTTAGTAGAAATCGGTAAATTGTGTCCCGAGATAATACATTAAAACTTTATTTATTCGTGTGGCACTCTTACATAATGGAGGACAAAAGAAGCTCCATGTTGACTCAGTTTTTGTTTGTTATATATACTCCCAGCATACAAAGTCAAGTTGGAATTGATGAAAAGTTTTCGAATATAGAGATAGCATACCATCCTAGAATAGCTAGCTGGCCAATCATAGTATTACTTAAGTGCCATATTTGACGAAATTAGTTTGAGTAGTTTTCGAGATATAATGTAAATTTTTTTTATTTTTTACGTGGCGCTATATTTCAAAATGACGGACCAACAATACTATTTGCCTCTGAAGTAAATGCTTATAACTTGCACTGTCAGCATAAAATTTTTTTATTAAAATCGGTTGAATGGTTTCCGAGATGACATATAACCCTAAATGTTAAATTGGCCGTCATTTTTAAAGCAAGTGCCGGTGTGGTCGGAAACTTTAAAAGTCAGGTGTCCTTACTTAGTTCTATATGTGTACCGAGTTTGGTGAAATTTGGTTCTCGCGTTCAAAAATTGAAGGGCGGGACACACAAACGCACAGACGCACAGACAGGAAAGTGATCTTGTAAGCCTTTCTTTCCTCCGGAAAGTGGGCTAAACACTTGTGTCTTTGATAAGAAGCTTTCGAATGTTTGGAGTCACCGTGGTGAGAATGTGTGCACGCAGACATTTGTGGAAGACGGGGATGTTCGGAACGCGTAACCGATGCCTTGCCAGTGAGCCATAGTTATTGGCGCAAATTAAAAAAAGTCAATGCCCGTTTATACTTTCTTACACGATTTATCTCTGTAATCGTCGATCCGATTTCAAACTTACTTTGTATGTTGGCAATACTGACTGCGTGTACTAAATACACTTATTGTTATCCTGTTTAGTCCTCCATGCCGCAGGGCAGTGTAATTTTAAACATTAAACGTCAAAAGTCCGTAACGTTTCAACTTAGCCCCGTATCTTCTGGCATACAAGTAAAGGGTTCACGATAAAGTGAGCACTTTTGAAATCAACCTTTGGGAAGTGTCAATGCCCCTATCTGCACATATTTTATCTGGAATACTGACTAGCATGCATCAAGTTAAGTTGGTAACAATATGTGGAAATCAGTTCCATGGTTTAATGCTGGATTAAAACTTTTAGGTGTTCATTTGCAAATACTTCCGCTTTTTCTTTTAATTTTTTTTTAATGCGGGTAGTCTACGTGTAAATATTAGCAAATTTGTAAAACAACTACTTTTCTAATCATTTCACAGTTTCACTCGGCCGACGCAGGAATAAAGTGTTGAGGCCCATGGCAATGCTAATTTTATATATAGTGGAAGAATACAGAATGTGCATTCAAGTTTAATCTCAAGCAGGGCATTCAAAAGTGCTCAGTTTACCGCGAACAGCCTTTAAAAATGTGGAAGGACGCTAAACTTCAAAGAGCGGTATATTATTGCCACAATAAATGTTGCTATTCTTATTTTTACAGTCTTATTCTTTTAACGTTATATTCCATATTCCTGTGCCCACATATTAAAAACAAATTGTGCCAACTTGCCTACTTTGTGCACTTACTTCGTTAAAAGTTCCTTATGTCAAATCGACCTCACTAATATCACTTGAATATATGAGCGTATAGGAAATTAGGCTAATTGTTCATAACTCTAACTTCTTGTTATACTTTAACGCATAGCTGTCGCGATGTTCAGTAATGGTTAGCTCGATAAATTGTGGCAATCGTAATAAGAAAATCTATGGGTTGAGTCTTTGTTCACGAGCAAGATATTTTTTTTTGTAATGGCGACTCCCACAGCAGAGTTCGTAAAGAGTTATTTCAGAATACAACGTTATATGTTCGAATCCTGGGTAAGCGGTGGCTATGTGTGTTTTTTTCATATGTTTATTTTATATATGTTCATAACATGATCAGCCCCAGTACAGGCCTACCGGCATAAAACAAGAGCGAAGACAAGCAACATTTAAAAAAAAATTGAAAATAAATGTTAAATAATTCTCTAAAAATTAACTGAGTTATTCTTTGTAAGTAAAGGCTAAGAAATTTTCTTAAAACGTTTGCGTGCTTTAAATATCAATGGATATGTAATACAATACTTTTGCAAATTTGGAATTGTCTACGAGAGTTTAAAAAATGTAAATATGACCAAATAAACATTTATGTGTTTTTTAGCATGCGGAAAACATAGGAAACATTGCCCAATTTTTATCTAGGAAATAGCGTTATTAAAACTCCGTATTATATACAAAACCGAAAAAAGAAATTGTCAGAAAGACTCAGCGACACAGAGTTCTACATCCTTAGCGTTAGACTTTTGGACTAACGCTTGAAGCACTTGGCTTCAAGGTAAGGAATACACTGAGGCCGTACAAGTAACTCAATTAAAAGCGGAATACTCAAATTAAATGTGATCTACTCGTAATAAAAGGCTGATCGTGTAAGAAAACACAAAAAATATGCCTAGGAATTCAGTAGCGAAGTCAATATTTGGCGCAACTGTCTTTTAACTGAACTTCCTGCTTGTTAACAAGTTAGTTCGCAACTTTGGTCTTCAGCGCGGTACAAATCATCTGGAAGATACTGCGCTTATGGTCGCAGCGTCATTCAATTAGTACTTGAAATTAATTGAATTAGTTTAATACAGCAGAATTAGCTTTGCGTGGCGAGCCGGAGAACCTATGGTAGCACTTCATTATGCAGAAGTTTACAAGTCATTAGGGCGGCCCATTTCGGGTCGTTTAATTAGCCTCGAGGAGAGTACTGGAGAGACATTGTTGTTGTTTGTTTTCGCGCTTCCTGTTTAGGTAACAACACACGCCTTCTCGTGTTTTGGATTTCGTCGAGCGGAGTTCACACTCGTATCGGCGAGACCTTGCCAAATTATTTGATGCCTGAAAAATAATAAATTTGAGCATAATGGAAATTTTGAATAAGCTCGACGAATTTTAACTAATGCACACATATTTGTAACCAACGTATTTTTGATTCCAACTAACAGACCATTGTAAATGAATCTACGTTCACGAAAAATTTTACGGAAATGTACAGTTCAGAAACGGAAACTGGATCCGTAATGACAAAATCCGTAGCTGAGCTTCGCAAATTAAAAAAATACGAAACTTCTCCACACCACTACACCTTGGTGTTTTGGGAGCGAGCAACGCTGGGTCTGCAAGAAGCTTTCTTCGCCACTGCAACCAGAGCATTATCGTTTCTGCGGCAGTTAGCAGATGCGTTCCACTCCCACTTATTCATTCCGTAGAGTGATTATGTGGTAGAGTGATCACGCTAGCTGCGCTACACCAGTTTTCGCGTCCCAACACTGAACTGCTTTCCTGCCAATACCACTAACTTAAACAACGTGGATATCATTTGAAATTAGAACACTGCTTTTATAAACAAGTGCTTTGGGATATTTTCACACTTCTTCTAACTAATTTTTTTATACAATTTGATTAAATTTAAATTATTTTAATTATCTTTTTAATTTAAATGACTTATATTTTAAATGCTATGGTATAAACAAACACGATATTCACAGTTGACGACGTGACTTTGACCGCTATATTAGTGCGGAGTAGGTCAATGGTGGATACATACGCAGAAGATGAAAAATCGGCCTACCTCATCTTCAGTAGCTACATGACTCATTCAAATATCAGAAAATAGCATTAGGCATCTGTGACAGTTGGCAACTCTTAAAACACTGAAATATTTCTAGAAACGGGAAAAATTACGTATGCCTCATTTCTATTAATAATTTATTTATACACTACATTGACTCAAGAAGGTCGTAGGTCAGGTGCAAGAGTGATGGGNAAGGTCGTAGGTCAGGTGCAAGAGTGATGGGCAGCGAAGCTTTTGATTCGTGTTCAAATATCGCTCCATGATAAACTATTTCCTTTTTTTTATCTACAGTAATACACCCGCATAAAGAAAACTAAAAAAAATTAAAAACGAATCTTTTAACTAGAAGTAGAGAAAACTTATGTATCAAGTTTATGAAGAGATTCCATATATTCACAAACGTTCTGTGGAATGTACGATTTTGGAAATATTATTTTACCAGTCATTTTTCTGTAAAATTATGGCATTTTTTGAACAGTATAGGAACTCCGATGATCGCCTGTTCAGGACGCCACTTCTTGCTGTGCCACTCCGACCACAGTGAAAAACGAGGAAATACACATTGTTGATCATTGTATTGCAAACGCACTGGCTGTGCGTCTGGCCTCGTACTCTCTAAACCCGAATCAGTGACTTCAGTAAGTGAAATACTA
Organism: Clitarchus hookeri; assembly: GCA_002778355.1. Lineage (NCBI taxonomy): Eukaryota > Metazoa > Arthropoda > Insecta > Phasmatodea > Phasmatidae > Clitarchus > Clitarchus hookeri. The sequence goes on along the minus strand of NQII01002022.1, from coordinate 254,850 downwards.
GTCACTGAACGTCAATTGAGAACCTGTTACAGACCATAGGCTAAAGACGGGCTAGGGCGATTTTTCGTCTTCTGCGCATGCACCCATCATAGACCTACCCCACACCAATACAGCTGCATTTTAAATCTGAACCAGAGATTTAAACTAGTAGAATTATTTTAACTTAATATTCTGTTAAAGAGTTTTCATCTGCTAGCTTCTCAACGGAATGCACTGAGATTATTTTAGGTCAGTGAAATTCACTAGTAATCAGTAGAAATCACTGTTTAATCAGTGAATACTAGCAACTGAAATTATCAGTACAATATCACTAAACCAAGTGGAACAATTTAATTANCACTGTTTAATCAGTGAATACTAGCAACTGAAATTATCAGTACAATATCACTAAACCAAGTGGAACAATTTAATTAGATCTGAAGTAAATTTTTCTTATTTTGAGCAATTTTAACTCTTTAGATTTTAGAGTGTGTCAAAGTTACATGGTCAAAAATGACGAACGTGTCCTTTTTTTATCTTAATTTTCAGAATACAACCCCTTTTATATGCCTAAAATACTTTTACGAGTNGTGACGAACGTGTCCTTTTTTTATCTTAATTTTCAGAATACAACCCCTTTTATATGCCTAAAATACTTTTACGAGTTTGAATTTCATCAAAACGCATAATAATTGGTTAGATGGAGTACACAAACATCTCAAAGCAGTTGTTTACGTAACAGGTGTTCTTACCTCAAATCCTATCCACGTTGTATATAATATTCGTATTGGCAGAATAACAGTCCAATTTTGGGACACTGAAAGCGGTCTTGCGCAGCTAGCGTGATCACTCTACCACATATTCCCTCTAAAGATGTTACACACTGGCCAATCAGTAGAATGAGCAGAGAATCAGTGTCACGTCGTGGTATTCACTGTCATGTCTAGAGAAACGACGTAAGATGCGCTTTTATTTTTTCTCGTTCACTAGCGCTTGAGATGGAGGATTTGATATTTTGTAAACAATAAATTACACGAAAAGAATTTATGACAATGTAAACACAAATATTTCAATTTTACAGTTTGTAGATAATTCTGCAGCTGGGTGGTGTGTACCCCACCCCAAAACCTATAGTACCTACTTCATACGTTCGCAAGGTTATCACTCTACCCATTACTGTGTACGCTCACATAACGCTGCTTACAAACATATGACGTCACGCGAACAGCAATCGTTTTTAAATCGCTTTGTAAAGTTTAAAATACAGCCTGTTCACAGGTGCCCGCTACTTTATAACGCCACCAAGCGACCTAAGAATCAAAGAACTCCAAACACCGGAATAATCAGTACGTTTTAACTGATTTAAAGTGCAGCTTTTTTCACTGGTTGTCACTGATTTAGCTCTATTTTCACTATTTCGGGTTTGGAGTGTACGGAAGGAGAGTATCTGTTTTGCCGGAGGGTACAACGAAACTCGAGCTCTTTTACGGTGCCGTGGCAATTAACCCTGTGCTTGTCGTTGGCGTTTTCTTCGTTAAATTTAATGGCTATCCGATCCCGTGTCACATTGCGGCGGGGGAATTTACCAAAGTTTGGAAAGCAATTAAATTTTCAACCTCTCACGTAAACAGGCGCCATAAATATTTCCATTGTCGCACGAAATAACAGCCACAAAAACACGTATCGCCTGACAAAATACATGTCTGAAACACTCTTCTATTTTATTAATCTTTCACTTCTCAAGTATCTGACTATGCACTATAGCGAACGTCGCCTACTTCTTACTGACTGATTCTTAGGTAAATGAGATAATTACTTGGGCTTTGATTTCGTATTCGATTTATAATCTGATTTATTAGCCGGGAGTGTTGCGTACAAACACACGTGGAATAACCTTGCCAATAGAAACACTTCAATAGAGACGTACAAAATTTTTCACAATTCTAGGTTGAAGTACAGGAATGTAGCTCTTCGTGTAAAATACGATGAAAGCAAATAATTAAAAGTAACAAATACAAGGAAAAAACGCAATAAACCCCTGTATTGAACACGGATTATAGCAAATAGAAAAGCNAATTAAAAGTAACAAATACAAGGAAAAAACGCAATAAACCCCTGTATTGAACACGGATTATAGCAAATAGAAAAGCAAGAACAAGTAAACAAATATAAAAAAAACGAGAAAAAAAATTGTAAAGGCGAGGAATGAAAAAACGACTGAAACTGACACAAAATGAGAGTTCAGAGAAAAAGAGTTGCCACAATCATTCCATTAAACTAATAAAATTACAAAAACAATAGCTACCTCATTGGGAATGGATAAATTGATAATACATGCCAAGAAATATTTACCGTACCCCGAGCGTGCTTCTTCATGTGATGTCATACTTGAATGCGAATTCGAGAGGTCCTATGTTCGATTCCGATTGACTGCCCTCTAAAGTTCGTTTTCCCCGAGTGGCATTTTAGCCACATTCATTTCAAACGCCAGTGCTTTTCTTAATTTGTGGGTACGGTTCTAGTTACCCATTTTATTTATTCCTTGTTCAACCACTATTCATAAAAGTGTTATTTATTTTTAATCTACGGGATGGTCAGATGATTTCGAAACAACAGATCAAGATAAATACCTTATCATTAGTTTCTAAAATGTTACTGTCTGTTTTACGATGTTAATATCTGTTTTGGTATTTATACGAAAAAGCATTGGTAATGTTAATGTTGGAAAATGTTTTCGGAAACATTTGATTGTCAGATGGTCACGCTCACCAGTCAACGTTCTGTGTCTGAAGGGGGAAAACATTTTTGCGATATCCATAATAAATACGAACATATTTACTAGGCTCTGAATTCGCAGTTGTATACAGGTAGATCTTTATTAACTCTGCCTTTACTTATCCATATATCGCGTGTAGCAACTTGCAATTTGAACGTAGCCCTTTTGCGTGTCACGTCAAACAGAAACCTTTTTGTGCTGGCGNGGACATTCCGTATATTCTTTCCACGCATTCATGGAATTTCTCCGTAAATTTCTTACTTTGCTTGTACTTACGATTTAAAAAAATTTTAAAACAACTTTGGTTTTGTTTACGCGAAGGTTCCACTGTGCAGTAGAAAAAACTTTTTCAAGTAAATTAAAATACTTTATTCTGGAGCGAGAAGTAAAAACGAACAAAAAGTTTCGTATCCCACAGCATTTACCACTCAGCTACGACTTTCCCATTAATGACAATGTTATAAGTATGGCATTTCTGGAAATGTGACAAATGNAATATTAGTCACTCACATTTTACTCGACTCTCAAGACTTGGATGTTAAGAGTCACCCAAATCTCGTCACTCACTCACTTTATACACTTTTTGTTTATTAACTATTATGTAATCACAACAAACTTGGATACAAAATAGCCTTATTTTCTTACATTTTATATACAAACACGTGACATATTTCAGTGCTCAAACAAGCAATTTGTAAGTCATTTAGAAATATCCTTATGTGTTTCATTGTCACTTTATGCCTTCTAAAATTTCGTGATTAATTCGGTGAGAAATGCCAGCTTAAGAGTGAAATTAATTTTAAAAAATCACGTAGTGACAGTTTCGAAATTTTTATTCCACAACATCCGAACTCAACCCCAGTCACTATAAAAAAATTCTGAGTACCCAATCGGTACTCTACTAATTCGAGAGCCCTTCATTAAACAAGTCACGTCATTTTGATGCCTTGTGCGAAAAATGTTAAAACATTTTCCAGAACTGTACGTAAAATTACGGACACGTTGTTTTTTCAATACCGGACATTCCGTATATTCTTTCCACGCATTCATGGAATTTCTCCGTAAATTTCTTACTTTGCTTGTACTTACGATTTGAAAAAATTTTAAAACAACTTTGGTTTTGTTTACGCGAAGGTTCCACTGTGCATTAGAAAAAACTTTTTCAAGTAAATTAAAATACTTTATTCTGGAGCGAGAAGTAAAAACGAACAAAAAGTTTCGTATCCCACAACATTTACCACTCAGCTACGACTTTCCCATTAATGACAATGTTATAAGTATGGCATTTCTGGAAATGTGACAAATGTAACTGTTACAGTTTCAAGTAAAGTTTGAGTGTTTTAAGTGTTGCCAACTGTTACAGGTGCCTGACGTTACTTTTTGATGTAAAAGAGAGTAGGTTAAAGTGGCGTAGATATCCTAACTATNCAACTGTTACAGGTGCCTGACGTTACTTTTTGATGTAAAAGAGAGTAGGTTAAAGTGGCGTAGATATCCTAACTATCGCAAAAAAAAAAAATTGTAACCGCTGTGGCGAAGAAAGCTTCGTGTAGACTCAGCATTCTTTGCTCCCGAAACCCGAAGTTCTAGAAAATTCGGAGACGTTCCGTATTTTGTATTTATGGAGTTCAGTTACGTATTTCACCCTTATGGAACATTTTTCCATTTAATAACTACACTATTCTAATTAAAAATTTCCGTCAATATACGGACATTTTTAACAGTGTAACTGTAGGATGTGAAAATAAAATATTGCAGTTTTGATGCNCAACTGTTACAGGTGCCTGACGTTACTTTTTGATGTAAAAGAGAGTAGGTTAAAGTGGCGTAGATATCCTAACTATTGCAAAAAAAAAAAAATTGTAACCGCTGTGGCAAAGAAAGCTTCGTGTAGACTCAGCATTGTTTGCTCCCGAAACCCGAAGTTCTAGAAAATTCGGAGACGTTCCGTATTTTGTATTTATGGAGTTCAGTTACGTATTTCACCCTTATGGAACACTTTTCCATTTAATAACTACACTATTCTAATTAACAATTTCCGTCAATATACGGACATTTTTAACAGTGTAACTGTAGGATGTGAAAATAAAATATTGCAGTTTTGATGCTGTCAAAAGGCGGCGACTTTTACTTCTTGGGAACTAAATTAATTTTAGAACATGTGTGTTGGGAATATTCGTGTTAAATTAAAATATTTTTGTAGATTTACTCCGCAGATTTACCAACATTTATTAAGACGCCCGTCTACGTTTAGTACGAAATGTATTTCAGGGTGCATGTAACACGTGTTTATAAAACAAAATATTTTATGTATATACAATATGTTTAACACACGAAAAATAACACTTTTGACAAGGGCGGGATATAACTTTCAACCTTTCACGTCTATTGCAAAAAAAATGTAAGCTCTTCAACATGGCCAAAGACGATATTTCAGACCGTTACATCTTAGAATATTCTGGACGAATATCTGCGAAATTACTATAAGGCATTGCATTGAACTTTGCTTTAAATTTTTCACGAATAAAATTACAACCTCGACGCTTTAAGTTTTGCGCGACAGAAAGCCTACATGCCAGTTCGGAAACTTGCGCATATCTACAGCAACACCTTAAACTAATTCTCTTAATGTAACCCTTAGGTCGTAGCACAGTCGAGATGAGTATGCGGTATGTACATGTAACCTTTCAAGATTTCAAATTCAGCACCAAAAATCAATTGAATTGACGGTGCTGTCTCAATATAGAAAAACGGTTGTAGTAATACAAACATAACTGTTTGTTGTGATCATTTCGGTGTTTGTTTCTGCCACTATAAATCTCGCTCTTAGATCAGAGCTCTCCTTCACCTCTAATAGGATGACGGCTATTTCGTACCTGCAATGAAGAAAACTCTAATAAACTTATATAACATTCTGACAATAGTAGTGAAGTTTAGTTGCTGCTACTATGTAAGCCGATTACAGAACTCACCTGAAATAATATATCAGTTATTTTTTCTTACTTCATCTGAACTGTCGCTGAAAGCTTATGTTGAAAGTACTGTTTGAAGGACTGAAAAGAAAGAACATTAAGTGATTTCAAAAGTTTGCTTACTATCAGTGATGTAACCTAATAATATGGCGGTGTTTCCACGAGCTTTAACGAAACCTCCTCCCCCCACACACAATCACGACCACAGGAAGCGCAGTATTTACATAAAGTCGGGGATCGCAGTTGTAAATGTGCGTAGGAAACACGTAAGAATAACCTCATTTTCCTATTAATATACTAATTATTCGTGGTACTAAGAATACTTGACGTACTTACATTAACATACCACAGAAACTCAGGAAAGTGCAAATATAATCTTAATATATACAAACTATTAAAGGTGTAACTCTTCTAGGAAGTTTGGTCATATCTCTTTAATAAAGCCAGAAAGAAAATGTAACTCAGTTAGCTGGAGGTTGTCATAAAACCAGAAACGGTTGAGCATAAATTTACACAGAGGACAATAAGAACAAGAACATTAAAGTTTGTTGTTACATTCTGTGACATACTCTAAGCACGATAAAATGGTCCTCTAAAAGGATTAAAAATGTTTATTAATGTATTTTACNTACATTCTGTGACATACTCTAAGCACGATAAAATGGTCCTCTAAAAGGATTAAAAATGTTTATTAATGTATTTTACCTCCTTGTTAGAGTTACAGTTTTTCGATATGACTTGGAGAAAAAATAACTCTTATTGTGAACACTTTTCGGTGTTTGTTTTTGCCCTGTTTTGTTTAACTTTCAAGATATCCTGGGTATTCAAAACTTCACAGGAGTAACATACTGATCTGGAAATTTGATTTTATTCTGTTGGTATGTAAGGTAAAAATCGTGTTTCATTACTCCATGTGAGATATATATTCGCAAAAAAATGCAATTTGTACCTAAATAAAATTAAGGTACAATGGTAACGCGTAGAGACAATGATCGATTCAAGCATGTGAAAAAATTTAGTTTTAAAAGTTTTATTTGTATTAAAGTGATTTTATTCCGTGTTGAAATAAACTTGCGGAAATGAGCAACCCTTGCAAACTATAGGCAGGTTTACCACAAAGCTGCAGAGAGGATTCTCATAAGTCCAGTTAGTGTTTCGTTGCATGTAAAAAAAAAACGTCAAAGCACGCGACGTAAGCGAGCCTGAGAACCTGGACCTTTGTTTCGGCTCCAGATAGTTTGAGAAGTCGTTAGCGCGGCACTAGCGGCGAGATGAACACGAAACACCCAGTTAGCGGCAGCGATGCGGGAGAAAACACCTCGGGTAATGAGACGTCAGAGGAGAAGGCCGAAACATGCGCGAACCGCCCGGCTGGAAGGACTTCATCCACCCCTCGTGCGGGCCGCTCGACCTTGTACAGCGACGAGCTCGAGTGAACTTCGTGAATTTCGAACTTCGCGTCTTGAAGAGGGGACTCCGCTCTCGACGCATTCGAACTTCACTTCCATCGCACTGCAAGACCCCTGGTTCAGAGCCCGAGCAAGTTACCTTTGCTACGCACTCGAACAACCGCAAAATCATTGAACTACGCCGAGAGAAAAAATATNAGAGCCCGAGCAAGTTACCTTTGCTACGCACTCGAACAACCGCAAAATCATTGAACTACGCCGAGAGAAAAAATATCTTCGCAGATACCAAATAAATTTACTTGAAAAGTACTCGTTCACTCAACTAGTCTGCCGTTGCTCCAGATATCTTCNTTGAACTACGCCGAGAGAAAAAATATATTCGCAGATACCAAATAAATTTACTTGAAAAGTACTCGTTCACTCAACTGGTCTGCCGTTGCTCCAGATATCTTCATTCATTCCTTTAAAAAAATATACCTTAAAAAATATTTTGTTGATCCGAATAATCATTTGGTTGTGTCAAAATCATCTATAAGCATTAAGACATACAACTATATTACAAATACGTTCAACTAATCGGTTTTGTTATCGTAAACGGTGTAAATGATATGGTAGAGACAAATCAATATTTCGTTTGAAGTGAGGAAGCATTTAGTTACCTGTAACAACAATTTGATGTCTGTCATCAAAGAATATGTATGTTGCGGCAACAAAATCAGTTTGCTCCAGTACTGACAGCCATAAAGTTGGCTGTANCTGTCATCAAAGAATATGTATGTTGCGGCAACAAAATCAGTTTGCTCCAGTACTGACAGCCATAAAGTTGGCTGTAAAGTAATCAGGACATTTGATTGCCTTCAATCAGAAATGCAGGTCAAGAGTTTTTTTTGTAATTTTCGTGACAATCTGGCTATTAACGGTGTCTGACGGTGTATTTACTGATGCCTGATAAAAGTTTGAACAACAGTCTCATTGAAATAATTTCAACAGGCATTAAAACAGGTATTAAAACTTGAAATCGTTTACTTAAGTGCATGTCCTATAATATAATATTGTATATGTAACAAGTTTGGGGCAAAATAAATTAGTTTAAACAGCAAAATGTTCAACTGCCCTTATACAAACAATTAATTTTGTTGCGCTATGCAAACTTCGCTTTATTAGAAACCTTTTTCTCATTCTAAGCTAATTTGTCAGTAATTTTCACTGGCATGCCAAAAGTAATGGGATATCGATCTGGTATCATGTAGGCCGTCATCTGGCCCAGCAAAGCGCAGAAACTCGTCGTGGTATCGATTCCACAAATGGACGAAACACCTGTGGTGAGATGTTGACCCATGCCATCTGGATAGCTACCTACAGCTCCTTGCTGTTTGTATGTGCAGGACCTTCGGTGCGAGTGGACTTCCCCACCACGTCTCATAATTGCGCGATGGGGTTCATACCGGGTGCATGATGAGCAGGGCCGTAGCCATTGAAACTATCCATAATTCTCCTTGAAGCAGTTCTTGAGAACTTGGGCCGACGACACGGTGCATTATCCTGCTGGAATGTCCAACCATT